>CM035411.1:110368097-110834027 GCA_020310875.1 Ceratopteris richardii
CATTTCTGGAATCAAAGAAGGGCAGGTGTGAAGCAGGTTTTGCAGCATCAACTCATTTCTTGAGTGCATCCAACCATCATTCCCAACAGTGGTATCAGAGCAAAGAAGGTAAACATGGGTGATGGTTTCCCTTCCTTCATTGACAAATTGGATAGAAACAATTATCAAGCTTGGTCATTGAGAATGAAGACCTATCTACAAGGGAGAAGCTTATTTGGATACATATCAGGAGATGAGGAGTTGCCCTCATTCAAGACTAGAGGACTACCTACAAAGGATGAACATGAGAGGCTCAACCAATGGTGTGCAAAGGATGCTTTGGCAAGGTCTTATCTCTTAAACTCTATATCTGACTTTCTTTTACCTCATGTAAGGAATTGTAAGACTTCCCAAGAGACTTGGGAAACCTTGTCAAATTATTTTTCTTCCAACACAAGGGCTAGGAAGAATCAATTATGGATTGAGTTCACAACCCTTAGGAAGCAGCCCAAGCAATCAGTCTCAGAGTATGTGACAAAGATCAAAGATGTGGCAGACCAACTAGCAAGCATTGGAGAGGAAATTGAAGAGGAACAAATAGTCAGGCAAGTAACAAATGGACTCAAGGCAGATGATAAGTGGGAAAGTTTCACCACTGCAATGGACCTCTATATGGACATGCATACCCCTGATCTCACAACACTCATGGGCCAACTCTTTACACGTGAAGCAAAGTTTACAAAGGCTTGAGATCAATCAAAAGGTAACAACCCCTCTGCTCTCTATACTGATAAGAAAGTTAAAGATAAAGGTAAAGGGAAGAAACAGGATGAAGAAGGCTCTACCTCTCAAGCTAATTATGCAGGGAGAGGTAGGTCATCTAGAGGAAGAGGCAGAGGAGGTAAGTCAGGTAGGGGGAGACCCTACAACTCATCACCATGCAACATTTGTGGATTGTCCAATCACACCACAGATGAATGCTACAAGAACTACAAGAATCAGAGAGGAAGAGGCTACTCAAGAGGTGGATACTCTCAAGGGAGAGGCAGATTCAATCAACACCAAAGCTACAATGGATACAACAACCAATACAACAACAACTACAACAACAATCACAATGGTAACTACCAAGGTGGATTCAGAAATAGAAGAGACTACAACAACTACACAGAGGAGCAAGATGACTCCCTATTGATCATGAATATGACCTCCAAGATAGGTACAAATGATGATCATTTACTTTACATTGACTCAGGATGTTCTAACCATGTAGCTGGCAATGTGGCACTACTTTCTGATTTGGAAGAGCCCAAGGGCAAACATCAGGTACAAACAGGTGATGACACTAAACACTCTGTTGTCAAAATTGGAAATGTGAAGACATGTGATGGTAATCAGAACCTATTAAGCAGGGTACTCTATGTACCTACAATAACTAAGAATTTAATGAGTGTTGGTCAGATTGTGGAGAAAGGTTTGCAGGTCAGATTCACACAACATGGAGCATATGTGGAGGATCCAAAACATGGATTCAAAAGGATAGCCAAATGGGAGAAATCAGGTAGATTATTTACATTTGAGCTAGAGGATACTAAGAACATTGCTTTGTATAATTATAAGGATCAGACACTTTCAGAGTTAGAAATATGGCACAAGAGATTAGGGCACATAGGTGAAAGAACTCTCAAGCAAATGTGCAGGGATCAATGTGTGCTTGGGATACCTAATGTATCCAAGCAACACATGATTTACAAATGTGGATCATGTCAATTTGGTAAGTCTCACAGGTTACCCTATTCAAGGAAAGGTTTCATGCATGAAGACTACCTAGATTTGGTACACACAGATGTTTGGGGACCTAGCAAGGACCCTTCCATTTCTGGTTCAAGGTATTATGTGTCCTTCATTGATGATTATAGCAGGTGGACCATTTTATACTTTATGAAGCATAAAGATGAAGTGTTTAATTGTTTCAAGAGATATCTTGCACTTGTTGAAAATCAAACAGGAAGAAGCTTGAAGAGGCTAAGGTCAGATGGTGGAGGAGAGTACTTCTCCAATGAGTTTGAAGATTTCTTGCAGGAAAGAGGCATCAAAAGGGAGATTACTACAAGGTACTCACCTGAACAAAATGGGGTAGCTGAAAGAAGGAATAGACTCATTGTGGAAACAGCTAGGTCTATGCTTAATGAGAAAAAGTTACCAAATTATCTTTGGGCAGAGAGTGTATCCACTGCCACTTATCTCATCAATAGGTTGCCATCCAAATCACTTGATGGCATGACACCATATGAAGCTTGGCATGGTAAGAGACCCTCTCTGGATCATTGCAAAATCTTTGGTTGTGTAGCATATGTGCATATTCCCTCACAGGTAAGGGGAAAGCTAGACCCTAAGGCTGAAAAATGTATCTTCATTGGTTATGATTTGAACCAAAAGGGATACAGATTCTACAACCCAACAAACAAAGGGTTCAAGGTAAGCAGAGATGTTATATTTGATGAGAATGACTCATGGTATGAGAATGAATGCAGGAAAGTGAATCTACCCTATGACATGGAAGAAGATTTTCCAAAGCTCACTAAGGAAGAACCAACTCAGCAAGAAGATTCAAGCTCAGATGATGATGATACAATAAACCTTGAAGAGTTCAAGGCTTGGAAGTCCAAAGGAAAGATGAAGATGAAGCAATTAGAAGATAAGCCAGAAACTTCAACTCAAGCAATGAGGAGATCTCAAAGAGAAAAGAAGAAGCCTATCAGATTTGGGTATGACACATCACTTGTAACTAAACATTCTGTATATCTTGCAAAAGACTTGTTGAATGAAGAACCAGGTACCTATGAAGAAGCAATTACCAAACCAGAATGGAGAGAAGCCATGGATGAAGAGATAGAAGCTCTCAAGGAAAGTGATACTTGGGACTTGGTACCCAAGAAGGACTCTATGAAGGTGATAGGATCCAGATGGATCTACAAACTAAAGAAGAATTCAGATGGAACAATAAACAGGTACAAAGCTAGGTTGGTAGCCAAGGGTTTTGCACAAACCCAAGGCATTGATTATGAGGAGACATTTTCTAGACAGAAATCCAATACACTTTTAAAATCTGAAAAAGGTTACATATAGCCTGAGATATGAGCTTCTGAAGTTACTGTTCTGAGTGAGTATAACAGAGAATAAAATAGAGAAGAAGTAAATGATGAATGTATAGATTCACATATAATTACAAACAGATTGGCAACGAATATTTGCACAATGGGAGTAGGATGATAGATCTATGGCGTAAGCTCTTCAATCTCTACAAATGAACATGAAGTGGGCACGAATCAAGCTCTCTATTGGCGACTTCCTTCTTGCTCTTTTTATAGCTACTTTTAGAGGTAGTTTTGAATTTAAATTCAAATAACTTCACCTAAAAGTGATGTTAAGAATTAGAAGATATTCTCTCACTTGATGGATTTGTGGTTTTAGGTAGTTAGAGCCACAAATTTCCTTTTTACATCATGGATGACTTAAGCCATTCTTTCTTTCACAATTACAAGAGATAAAATATAATGTTTTACAAGAGGTGTTCATATGTCTACACATATGACTACGAATGAACATAAATCAAATCATATCAAGCATGCAGGCTTTGGTAAAATGCACCAACACAAGGGGTGCACCTCCTAAAGAGGGAAAAAAGTGCCCCGGTGGTCCTAGTGTGTTCACACACATCACTACCTAAATATATCAACAAATCCCCTTCAAGGGTGATGTGGTGAACAAGGAGCTGGCACTCATGTAAGGAAGTTCCAAGCTATGTGGAATCAATCCACAAAAGGAAGTAAGCCCAAATCTTTGTGGAACCCTTCAAACTTCTCCCTAGGTAGAGCCTTCGTGAAAAGGTCTACAATGTTCTTGTCCATGGGCACATATACTAAGCTGATCTCTCCACTAGAGAACATCTCCCCGACATAATGATAATGCATCTCAATGTGCTTAGTGGGAGCATGGAACACAGGGTTCTTCGCAATTGCCAATGTGCTTTAACTGCCAGTGAAGATGGTGGTGGTAGAAGACTGACAAGCACCCAAATCATCCATAAGGCGTTTGAGCCATACACTCTCAAGAGTCGCTATGAAAGCTTCCCTATACTCAACCTCACAACTAGAAGTGGCCATAGTGGGCTGCTTCTTGATCAACCAAGATATGCATGAGCTACCAAGCATGAAGCAAAAACCAAAGCATGAAGCAAAAACCACTAGTGGACACACGAGTGTCAGAAAAACCAGCCTAGCCAGAGTAAAAAAAAGCATGTAAATCTGGTGGTAGTTGTTGGTGCAAATGTTCAAGCCTACACATTTGGCTTAGCATGGAAGACATTGTGTGGAACTAGCACTTGATGATTCATGTGAACTATAGCTTGTAACTACTTGATCATTTACCATTGTAAAACATTAATTCTTTGGAGAATCTTGTAAAAGCTTATAACTCATGGAGTCAAGAAGAATATTAGCTATGACTTCAAGTTGAGGGAATATTTCCTAAATTGGTGGAGTCACTTTTTTTATTAGAGCCAAAGTTTTAATTCAAAATTCAAACTTGGAAGTAACACATATAAAAGACTTTGTAGAATCTCGCGGTGCGTGTCTCATTCAAAGCTCACTCCTTGATCACTTGTAGAACTTGAGTAGCTCACACTATAGCTCACTCAATTCATTATTATTGAGCATCATTGCAATGCGAATGACTTTGTACAATTATGTTCTATAATACATATAGCTCATTGAACATCTCTGTCTACTTCTCTGCTATGACTACTCAAAACAATCAACTTCTTCTGGTCATATCTCAGTGAATATTGAACCATTTTACATGATCTTTGGCTTCTTGGAACCAACTTGAAGTCTACTTTGTGCTACTAAAATTGCAAGACATTTGGTTTAGGCATCGAGGAGAAATCACCTTCGAAGTGCTCATTGTTCATGTACTGGTTGTTCCCTAAGATCTGATTTGCTAAAGTTATTTCTCAAAGCATAGCTGATCATTTTAAATGATTCCACTTGCAATCATTAGCTATGTAAGCTAATTGAATTCCACCAAAAGGAATTTTTCCAATGGTTACTGTGCTATGAGCTATGAGTAAAAAAACCAGTAGGTGTATGGACTAAAATAACAACTTTTTCAACACTAGCTATCCTTGAACTAGTCTATTTTGGATTAATTGTTTCAAGTATGGATTCAAAAGTACATAGGTACTTTCTTGGTGTCATTTGCAAGCCAAAAGGGCCTACTTTATAACTCTAAAGTGCATTAGGGCTAGTACAAAGCAGGTTTTAGGAGTACCACCTCACTTCCTTGAGGTATCCATCCATCTCTTCCAACAGTGGTATTAGAGCAAATTGACGTAAAATGGGAGATGATTTCCCTTCTTTCATTGACAAATAATAATTATCTAGCATGGTCTTCGAGGATGAAGACCTATCTACGAGGAAGAAGTCTCTATGGATACATATCAGAAGATGAGGAGATGCCCACATTTAGAAGCAAAGATCAACCTACAAGAGAGGAGCAAGAAAGACTCAACTCATGGTGTGCCAAAGATGATTTAGCGAGGTCATATCTACTTAACTCTATCTCTGACTTCCTTCTTCCTCATATTAGGAATTGAAAAACTTCCCAAGAGACTTGGGGTACTCTATCTTCATACTTTTCTTCCAATACAAGAGCTAGGAAAAATCAATTGTGGATGGAGTTTACTAGTCAAAAGAGCAACCTAAGTAGAATGTTTCAGAGTATGTGACCAAGGCGAAGGATGTGGTTGATCAGTTGGCAAGCATAGGAGAGGATATTGAAGAGGAGCAAATAGTGAGACAGATAATCAATGGCATCAAGACAGATGATAAGTGGATATCCTGTTGATATATTTAGGTACTGATGTGTGTGAACACTCTAGGACCGTTGGGGCACTTTTTTCCCTCTTTAGGAGGTTTTTTTTCCCCAGCTTGTATATACACCTATTGCCCTAATGGGATACTTATCTTTGTACATTCTCTAGTAATACATTCAGTATTGTGTGTTGTGCTCCAAGCTTCTTCTTCTTTCTTATGCTGTTTACGTGCTTCCACAGGTGTCTAAGTCCAACAATTGGTATCAGAGCAGGTCGCCGCTTCATCCAGGGCATCGTCGACACCTCTCTAGTTGCAATCCCAAAATCGTACGAATTTTGGTGAGCATACTCAACGTGTTTCCAAGATCAAAACCGCTTCTCTTTGTGGTGCCGAAATCATGATCCGAGCTCGTTTCAACCTCCGAACGCACTATCGCAGTGCTTGTGTAGGCTATTTCATCTTTTTGTGCCAAAGGTATATACAAGTTTCGGTTCACCAGTATAAGCATCTCGAAGTCTGCTACAGGTCTAGTAGAATTTGTCTGGGTAGTTCCGCTCAACTTTTTGAGAGACAGTCAATTTTTTGCATCAAGGTCTTTTAGTCACCGGCCATGGCTGAAAGCAGTGATGTATTTCGTATGTTGGCTATCGAGGATAAGTTGGATGGTACCAACTACCCATTGTGGGCTTATATGATGCAACATGTATTGGTTGCAAAAGGACTATGGAACATTGTGCAGGGTGTTGAAAAATGTCCTATCACACCTGCAACTGTTACAACTATAGGTACTGAAGCTGATGCAGAAGGTGTCAAAGATTATGATATTCTGCATATTCCTATTTGTGCTGCGGTTTCTGCTGCATCTACTGCATAGCAGATTGGCTGGGATGGCAGAGATGCTCAAGCACATGCATTGATAGTTTTGTCTGTCAAATGTGCCATTATTCCTCACATTCACTCTCGCAGAACAGCTAAGGATGCTTGGGATACACTTACCACATTGTACCAAGCTAGGAATGAGGCTCGTGTTGCTTACCTCCGAAAACAATTGTAGAGTGAGCACATGAATGAAGGTGATTCTATGGATAGTTTCCTAACAAAGATAAAGACTTGAAGGAACAATTGATTTTTGCTGATGAGGTTATACCAGATAGCTCACTTGTGCAAACCGTTCTGAATGGTCTTCTTGATTCATATCAGAGTTTTGCTTCTACTCTTCCGTTGATGATGAAAGGCAATCCAAATGCCTTGTCACTTGAGGAGTTAGTCTGTGTTCTCTTGCAGGAAGATCAGTCCAAGCAGAATAGGTCCATTATGCAAGTTGCAGATCAAGCTTTCTTGGCTAGTGAGAAGGGCAAAGGAAAATGGAGCTCTTCAACTAGTAAGCAAAAATCTGCTAATTCTACACAATCGAAGAGGGAAGACAAAGATGAAAAGAAATAAAAAAAGCAGAAATTGTTTTGCAAGTACTATAAAGGAGATGATCATATCATAAAGAACTATCCTAAACTGGCTGCAAAAGAGGCAAAGAAAAAAGAGGCACGAATGGTTGTTGTAGAGGCCTCTACTCCAAAAACAGAGTCTGCTAATCTTGTGCAGGAAGAAGAATGAGCGTTTACTACTGTTTGTAGTTTTGACCCATCTTCTCATGAGCAGTACATGTCTATAGTAGACTCAGATGTTTGGTACTTTGACAGTAGAGCTACCAAACATATTACCTCGCAGCACAATTTTTTCTCTTCACTCGAGTTTGCCTCTACAGGAAATACTGTTACATGTGCCAACAACTCCTCTTATCCTATTATGGGAGTTGGAAAGATCATTTTGACTACTGTTGATGGTAATTCTTTCACTTTTTCAGATGCTTTGTTTATGCCAGGGATCAAGAAAAATCTGTTATCAGTTTTGGCATTAGCCAAGATTGGCTTGGTTGTGAAATTTGTTGATGACAGGTGTACAGTTCATGATCTATCAAATGGTGATGTGATTATTGCTTCTGGAATTTTATGTCGTGGGCTGTATATGCTCAAAGACTATGAAAGATCTATAAATGATTCCGCATGTGCAATACATGATTCTCAGGCTATGTCAGATGTAAAGCTTTGGCATGCATGCTTTGGTCATCTGAATTTTGCTAGTTTGCCACGCTTGTAGAAATCTGAAATGATGTCCTCTTTGCCCAAACTTTAGATACCTGGAAAAGATGTTTGTGAAGGCTGTATTTTGGGCAAAATGCAGCGTTCATCCTTTCCAAAAGATGGTTTAGTTCAGGCTACTAAAAAATTGCAGCTTGTACATAGGGATGTCTGTGGTCCTATGCACACACCTTCTTTTGGAAATTATCTTTACTTCGTGACTTTCATCGATGATTTTTCCAAGCATGCATGGGCATATCCGTTGAAGGCAAAGTTTGAAATGTTCATGTGCTTTTAACAGTTTTTGGTTTTCGTTGAAAATCTATCAGCATGTAAAATGGGTGCCCTCTGTTCTGATCGAGGGGGGGAATATATTTCTTTTGATTTTAATGCATTTTTGGTTGAACGTGGGATAAAACACTAGTGCACAGTGCCATATATGCCTCAATAGAATGGAGTTGCTGAACGAAAGAATAGGTCACTCATGGAGATGGCGAGGTGTATGGTCAAGAGTCAGGCTTTACCACATAGTTTCTGGCTTGAGGCTGTCATGTGTGCAACATATGTACTTAACAGGTGTCCCACTAAAGCATTGCAGTCTATCACTCCATATGAGGCTTGGCATGACTGCAAGCCATCTGTTTCTCATCTGTGTGTTTTTGGTTGTTTAGCATATGCATTAGTGCCCGAACAACATCACAAAAAATTGGATGATAAAGTAGTAAAATGTATTTTTGTTGGGTACAGTTTTGAAAGTAAAGGCTATCATCTGTATCATCCATAGACTAAACGCATTCTGGTTAGTCGTGATGTTGTTTTTGTGGAAGACACTATTCAGACATTGCTTTCATATACCAAGGAGACATCTATTAGCTCCAAAGACATGTATGATACTTTGCCCCCTCTTTTTACAGGTGGATAGTCTAGTGGTAGTCCTAATGAGGCAACTTCTCAGCCTTTGTAGGTTTCATGTGATGATGCAGATGATCCCATTTCTGATGCAGATTTACATGATGCACTTGTTGATGAGAGAGCTGATATTGAGGAGGCAAAAACTATGCCAAAATGGCTAGTGCAGACTTTGTGTGATAGCAAATTAGATGCACCTCTATCATATCACACTCGATCAGGCTCTCATAGTGCCTCTTTTGCATCAGATTGCTATGCTATGGCTGCATCTAGTCTCTGTGATGAGACTGAGCCTGTTTCGTTTGATGAAGCACAAAATTCAGAAAATTGGATGGCTGCTATGCAATCTGAATATGATGCTATAATGAAGAATGGTACTTGGTCTTTATGCGACTTGCCTCCTGGCAAGAAGGCCATTGGCACTAAGTGGGTATACAAGCTGATGCGTAAACCTGATGGTACAGTTGACAGGTATAAGGCTAGGCTTGTTGCAAAGGGTTATGCACAGGAAAGAGGCATTGACTTTGAGGAAACCTTTGCACCTACATGTCGTATGACTACTATTTGGAGCATTTGTGCACTTGCAGCTCATCATGGTTGGAATGTACATCAGTTGGACATTCAAACTGCATTTCTGAATGGTGACTTGCATGAAGAAGTGTATGTTTTTCAGCCGCATGGCCTTGTGCAGAAAGGGCATGAAAACCAGGTGTGCAGGTTAAAGAAGGCATTGTATGATTTAAAGCAAGCACCACGTGCTTGGTACGAGAAGATACATGCCTATCTGATTGCACATGGTTTTGAGAATAGTCCAACTGAAAGCACCTTATATGTTAAGCGTGCTAATGATGTACTTCTGATCATTGTGGTTTATGTTGATGACATGCTGCTCACTGGTCCTCTTGAGAGGCATATTGCTGATTTTAAGGCTGATTTGCATGCCTCATTTGAGATGTCTGATTTGGGGCATTTGCATCACTATTTGGGCATTCAATTTATGCACGTTGATGGTGGAATGGCTTTGTCTTAAGCGAAATATATTGACACATTATTGCTATGTTTTGGCCTTGAAGACTATAAACCTATTACCACTCCTATGGAAATAGGTTTACGACTGAGTCTTCATGATGTTGGAGATGCATTTGATGCTTATTCTCTATCAACAGGCTGTTGGATGCTTGATTTACTTATGCATTACTCTGCCAGATATTCAGTTTGCTGTCTCACAGATGAGCAAGTTTATGCATTGCCCAAGAGTCAAGCATTGGTAGGCGGTTAAGCGCATCTTTTGCTACTTGAGTGGTGCCCGGCTACTTGGTTTGTTTTATCCCAAGGGGGGATCTCTATTGCCAGATTTGCATGCTTTTTCTGACTCTGATTGGGCTAGTTGCTATGACACTCGTGTGTCCACTAGTGGCTTTTGCTTCATGCTTGGTAGCTCATGTATATCTTGGTTGAGCAAGACACAACCTACTATGGCCACTTCCAGCTGTGAGGCTGAGTATAGGGCAACTTTCACAACGATTGTTGAGTGTGTGTGGCTCAAACGCCTTATGGCTGATTTGGGTGTTGGTCAGTCTTCTGCTACCACCATCTTCACTGACAGTCAGAGCGCATTGGCAGTTGCGAGGAACCCTGTGTTCCATGCTCGCACTAAGCACATTGAGGTGCATTATCATTATGTCAGGGAGAGGTTCTCTGCTAGGGAGATGAGCTTGGCATATGTGCCCACGAACATTGCAGACCTTTTCACGAAGGCTCTGCCTAGGGAGAAGTTTGAAGTTTTCCGCAAAGCTTTGGGCTTACTTCCTTTTGTGGAGTGATTTCCACATAGCTTGGCACTTCCTTATACATGAGTAACAACTACTTGTTCACTGCATCACTCCCAGGGGGTATTTGTTAATATATTTAGGTAGTGATGTGTGTGAACACTCTAGGACCATCGGGGCAATTTTTTCCCTCTTTAGGAGGTTTTTTCCCTCGGCTTGTATATACGCCTATTGTCCTAATGGCCACTTATCTTTGTACAATCTCTAGTAATACATTCAGTATTGTGTGTTGAGCTTGTGCTGTTTGCGTGCTTCCACAGACGTCTAACTCCAACAAATCCTTCACAACTACAATGGATCTTTACATGGATATGAAAATCCTCAATCTAACCACTCTCATGGGGCAACTCTTCACCCATGAGGCCAAGCTCAACAAAAATGGTGAACCATCAAGAGGTAACAATTCTTTTTCCCTCTATACAGATAAATGAAAGTCTAAGGATAAAGGAAAGAGAAAGAATTTTGAAGATGAAGGTGCTAGTTCTCAAGCTAACTATGCAGGGAGAGGTAGGAATTCAAGAGGAAGGGGCAGAGGAGGTAAGCAAGGTAGGGGGAGACCTTTCAATTCTTCCCCATGCAATACATGTGGACTGTCTAATCACACAACAGATGACTGCTATAGGAACTTCAAGAACCAGAGACGAAGAGGATTCCAAAGAGGTGGCTACTCACAATCAAGAGGAAGATTCAATCATAATCAAGGTTACAACCATGGCTACAACAACAATTACAACAACAATTATCAAGGAGGATACAAATCAAGAAAAGACTTCAATAACTATACAAAGGATCAAGAGGATTCTCTTCTCATTATGAACATGACCTCAAAACAAGGTATGAATGATGATCACCTCTTCCATATTGACTCAGGTTGTTCAAACCATGTAGCAGGCAATATAGCTCTCCTTTCTAATCTTGAAGAGCCCAAGGGAAAGCACCAAGTGCAGACATGTGATGATACCAAGCACTCAGTTGCCAAGGTAGGAAATGTCAAAACTTTTGATGGGAATAGGAATCTATTGAGCAGAGTTCTTTATATACCTACTATCACAAAGAATTTGATGAGTGTTGGACAGATAATGGAAAAGGGCTTGTAGGTTAGGTTCAATAAATTTGGAGCCTTTGTGGAGGAACCCCCAACATGGATTCAAGAGAATTGCAAAAGGAGAGAAAACAGGTAGATTGTTTATATTTGAGCTTGAGGACACTAGAAACATTGCACTTTATAATTATAAGGATCAAACCTTCTCTGAGTTAGAGATATGGCACAAAAGACTAGGACACATTGGTGACAGAACATTGAAGTAGATATGTAGAGATCAATGTGTACTTGGGATACCTAATGTATCCAAGCAACACATGATCTATAAATGTGGTGCATGTCGGTTTGGTAAATCACACAGGTTACCCTTTACAAAGAAAGGCTATATGCATGAGGATTATTTGGAACTTGTCCACACAGATATGTGGGGACCAAGCAAGGACCCTTCAATTTTAGGCTCAAGGTACTATGTGTCATTTATTGATGATTTCAGTAGGTGGACTATCTTGTATTTCATGAAACATAAGGATGAAGTAGTGTTCAATTGTTCCAAAAAGTATCTTGCACTTGTGGAAAATCAAATAGGAAAGAGTTAAAAGAGGATAAGCTCAGATGGAGGAGGTGAGTACTTCTCCAATGAATCTGATGCATTTTTGTAGGACAGAGGTATCAAGAGAGAGATCACAACTAGATATACTCCTGAGAAAAACGGAGTAGCAGAGAGGAGGAACAGATTGATTGTGGAAGGAGCTAGATCTATGCTAAATGAAAAGAAGCATAATTACTTGTGGGCAGAGGCTGTTTCTACTGCCACTTATCTTATTAACAGGTTAGCCTCTAAGTCCCTTGATGGGATGACCCCTTATGAGGCATGGAATGGTAGGAGACCATCACTTGAACATTGCAGAATATTTGGTTGTGTTGCTTATGTGCATGTTCCATCTCAAATTAGAGATAAGTTAGACCCTAAGGCAAAGAAATGCATCTTCATAGGGTATTATATAAATCAAAAGGGATACAGGCTTTATAATCCATCCAACAAAGGATTTATGGTCAGTAGAGATGTGTTTGATGAGAATGACTCTTGGGTTGAAAGTGAATGCAGAAAGGTCAAATTGACATATGACTTGGAAGAAGAATTTCCAAGCCTCACCAAGGAGGAGCCAAGCACAGTTGAAGACATCAAATCAGATGATGAGGACACCATCAACTTGGAAGAGTTTAGAGCATGGAAATCAAAGGGCAAGGTCAAGATGAAGAGGTTGGAGGACATACCTGAGCCATCCAACCAAGCCTTAAGGAGATCACAAAGAGAGAGTAAGAAGCCAATCAGATATGGGTATGATACTTCATTAGTCACTAAGCATCCTATTTATCTTGCTAAGGATTCATCACTTGAAGAACCTTCTTCAAATGAAGAAGAAAGTACCAAAGTAGAATGGAATGAGGCTATGGATGAAGAAATAGAAGCACTCCAAGAGAATGACACTTGGGAGCTAGTACCCAAGAAAGCATCAATGAAGGTAATTGGTTCTATGTGGATTTACGAAATTAAAAGGAACTCAGATGGATCCATAAATAGGTACAAAGCTAGGCTTGTGGCTAAGGGTTTTGCACAAACCCATGGAGTAGACTATGAAGAAACCTTTTCACCAGTGGCTAAGATGCCAACCATCAGAGTATTGGTAAGTGTAGCTGCATCTAAAAATTGGAATATGTATCAACTAGATGTGAAAAATGCTTTTCTCAATGGGTGGATTTTAGAGGAAGTTTACATGGCTCAACCTCCTGGCTATGAAGATCCAAGCAAGGTAAATCATGTATGCAAATTAAAGAAAGCTCTTTATGGTTTAAAGCAGGCACCTAGGGCATGGAACCATAGGCTATCAACCTATCTTCAAGACCAAGGATTCATGATGAGCAAGGCAGATTTTTCTCTGTTTATCAAGAGGAGTAACTCAAAAGTGATATATTTATGTATATATGTGGACGACATCATCCTTACAGGTAGTGATGCCAATGGCATCAAATAAATAAAAAACTAGATGATGCAAGAGTTTAAGATCAGTGACCTAGGGGTTCTAAAATATTTTCTTGGACTTGAGTTGGTATACACTAACTCTGGAATCTACATCACTCAAAGGAAATATGTGCAGGACATGTTGAAGAAGTTCCACTTGGAGGATGCAAAAGTAGCTAGCACCCCTATGGAGGTAAATCATAAATCGAGTGCTCATGAAGGTGATTTGCTTGAAGACATTGCATGTTATCAAAGCATAGTTGGGAGTCTAAACTATGCAACATTAACAAGGATTGACATATGTTATGGAGTAAGTGTTCTGGGCCAATTCATGCATAAACCTAGAGAATCTCACTTGGAAGCTGCTAAAAGTGTTTTGAAGTACATCAAAGGTACTCAAAATCAAGGTCTTTACTTCCAATACACATCAGATTTGGACATAAAGTTGTACTCAGATGCAGATTGGGCAGGATGTTAGGATGATAGAAGAAGTAATTCTGGCTATTTATCTTTTGTAGGTGATAAACCCATCTCATGGTCTTCTAAGAAGCAACCAACTATTGTTGTGTCTTCAATAGAGGCTAAATATAGAGGATTAGCAAATGCTACACAAGAAGCTATTTGGATTAGGTTAATCTACTCAGATTTGGGATTTCACACTCATTCACCAATGATATTTGGTGATAACACTAGTTCTTTGCATCTTGCAGCCAACCCCATTTATCATGCAAGAACTAAGCATATAGAAGTGCACTATCACTATGTTAGAGAGAAACTCTTGAGCAAAGAGATTCAACTAGCATATGTATCTACAAATATGCAGTGTGCTGATTTGTTAACCAAAGCACTTGATGATACTAAGCTTTGCAGGTTTAAATCCATAATTGGATTACAAGATATTCAAGAAGATTGATGAAGCAATGCAAGCCAAGATGTCTGGCTTGAGGGGGAGCTGTTGGTGCAAATATTCAAGCCTACACATTTGGCTTAGCATGGAAGACGTTGTGTGGAACTAGCACTTGATGATTAATGTGAACTATAGCTTGTAACTACTTGATTATTTACCATTGTAAAACATTAATTCTTTGGAGAATCATGTAAAACCTATAACTTGTGGAATTAGGAAGAATATTAGCTATGACTTCAAGTTGAGGGAATATCTCCTAAATCAATGGAGTCACTTTTTGATTAGAGCCAAAGTTTTAATTCAAAATTCAAACTTAGAAGTAACACATATGAAAGACTTTGTAAAATCTCGTGGTGTGTGCCTCATTCAGAGCTCACTCCTTGATCACTTGTAGAACTTGAGTAGCTCACACTATAGCCCACTTAATTCATCATTATTGAGCATCATTACAATGCCAATGACCGTGTACAATTATGTTCTATAATACATATATCTCATTGAACATCTCTGTCTACTTCTCTGCTATGACTACTCAAAAGAGTCAACTTCTTCTAGTCATATCTCAATGAATACTCAACTAGTTTACATAACCTTTGACTTGTTAGAATCAGCTTGAAGTGTACTTTGTGCTTTATAAATTTCAACACATGTGGTTCATGCATCAGGGAGAAATTGCCTTCGAAGTGCTCATTGGTCATCTATTAGTTGTTCCCTAAAATATCGAGGGTAAGATCTAATTTGCTAAAGTTATTTCTCAGAGCATATTTGATCATTTTAAATGATTCAAATTGCAATAATTAGCTATCTAAGCTAATTGAATTCCCCGAAAAGGAATTTTGCCAATTGTTACTATGCTGTGAGCTTTGAGTAAAAAAGCCAGCAGGGCTATGAGCTAAAATAACAAGTTTTTCAACACTAGTTATTCTTGAACTAGTCTGTTTTGGATTAATTCTTTCAAGTATCAATTCCAAAGTACATAGGTACTTTCTTGGTGTCATTTGCAAGCTAAAAGGGCCTACTTTATAACTCTGATGTGCATGAGGGCTGGTACAAAGTAGGTTTTAGCAGTACCACCTCACTTCCTTGAGGTATCCATCCATCTCTTCCAACAGTAGTGATCCCCCCTTGGGATAAAATAATCCAAGTAGCCGGGTACCACTCAAGTAGTGAAAGATGCACTTAACTGCCTGCCAATGCTTGACACCTAGGCAAATGCATAAACTTGCTCATATGTGAGACAATAAACTGAATATCTGGCCTAGTAATGCATAAGTAAATCAAGCATCCAATAGCCTGTTGATAGAGAACACTATCAAATGCAATCCAACATCATTAAGACTCAATCGTAAACCTGTCTCCATAGGAGTGGCAATAGGTTTGCAGTCTCAAGGCCAAAATGCTGCAATCATGTGTCAACATATTTTATTTGACACAGAGCTATTCTGCCATCAACTTGCATAAACTGGATGACCAAATAATGATGCAAATGCCCCAAATCTAACATCTAAAATGAGGCATGCAGATTAGCCTTAAAATCAGCAATATGCTTCTCATGAGGACCAATGAGCAGCATGTCATCAACATACACAACAATGATTAGAAGCACATCATTAGCACACTTAACATATAAGGTGCTTTCAGTTGGACTATTCTCAAAACCATGTGCAATTAGATAGGCATGTATCTTTTCATACCAAGCACGTGGTGCTTGCTTTAAACCATATAATGCCTTCTTTAACCTGCACACCTGGTTTTCATGCCCTTTCTACACAAAGCCACGAGGTTGAAAAACATACACTTCTTCATGCAAATCACCATTCAAAAATGTAGTTTTAATATCCAACTGATGTACATTCCAACCATGATGAGCTGCAAGTGCAGAGATGCTACGAACAGTAGTCATTCAGTAAGTAGGTCCAAAGGTCTCATCAAAATCAATGCCTCTTTCCTCAGCATAACCCTTTGCAACAAGCCTAGCCTTATACCTGTCAACTGTTCCATCACGCTTATGCTTAAGCTTGTATACCCACTTAGAGACAATGGCCTTCTTGCTAGGAGGCAAGTCACATAAAGTCCAGGTACCATTTTTAATTATAGCATCATAGTCAAATTGCATAGCAGCCATCCAATTTTCTGAATTTTGTGCTTCATCAGACGAAACAGGCTCATTCTCATCGTAGAGACTAGAGGCAACCATAGCATAGCAATCTGATGCAAAAGAGGCACTATGAGAGCCTGAACAAGTACGATATGATAGAGGTGCATCTAATTTGATGTCACACAAAGTCTCCACCAACCATTTTGGCATAGTTTTTGCCTCCTCAATATTAGCTCTCTCATCAACAAGTGCATCATGCAAATCTACATAAAAAATGGAATGCTTTGCATCATCACATGAAACTTGTAAAGATTGAGAAGTTGCTTCATTAGGATCAGTACTAGACTGTCCACCTATAAAAGGAGGCAACAAAGTATCATACATGTCTTTGGAGCTAATAAATGTTTCTTTGGTACATGAAAGTAGTGGCTGAATAGCATCTTCCACAAAAGAAACATCACATCTAACCAAAATGCGTTTAGTCTGTGGATGATACAGATGATAGCTTTGCTTTCAGAACTATATCCAAGAAAAATACATTTCAGTACTTTATCATCTAATTTCCTGCGTTGTTGTTTAGGCACTAATGCATATGCTAGAAAAACAAAAATGTGCAGACGAGCAATAGATGGCTTGCAACCATGCCAAGCCTCATATGGAGTGATAGACTGCAATGCTTTAGTGGGATACTTGTTAAGTAAATATGCTACACACATGATAGCCTCAAGCAAGAAACTATGTGGTAAAGCCTGGCTCTTGACTATACACCTCACCATCTCCATGAGTGACATGTTCTTTCGTTCAACAACTCCATTTTGTTGAGGTGTATATGGCATGCACTGTACACTGATGTTTTATCCCACATTCAATGAGAAATGCATTAAAGTTAGAAGACATTTATTCTCCCGCTCGATCAGAAAAAAGGGTGCCCATTTTGCATGCTGACAGATTTTTAGCCAAAACTAGAAACAGTTTGAAGCACATAAACACATCAAACTTTGCTTTCAATGGATATATCCATGCATGCCTGGAAAGTTCATGGATGAAAGTCATGAAGTAAAGATAGTTCGCAAAAGATGGTGTCTACATAGGACCAGAAACATCACTGTGAACAAGTTGCAATTTCTAAGTAGCTCAAAGTGAACCATCTTTTGGGAATGAGGAATGCTGCATTTTGCCCAAAATATAGCCTTCACATACATGTTTACCAGGTGTCTCAAGTTTGGGTAGAGAGGACACCATTTCATATTTTTGCAGGCATAACAAACTAGCAAAATTCAGACCAAAGCGTGCATGCCAAAGATTTGCATCTAACATAGCCTGAGAATCATGTACTACACATGCCAAATCATTCACAAATTTTTCATAGTCTATGAGCTTATACAGAAGCAGTAATCACATCGCCATTCGACAGATCATAAACTGTACACTGTCATCAACAAATTTCACAACCAAGCTAATCTTGGCTAAAGCTAAAACTAATAATAGATTCTTCTTGATCCTTGGCACAAATAAAGCATCTAACAATGTAAAAGAACTACCATCAACAGTATTCGGAATATCTTACCAAATCCCATGATAGGATAAGAGGAGTTATTGGTGCATGTGATAGTATTCCATGTAGGTGTAGGCTCGAGTGAAGTGAAGAAACTACTCTATGAGGTAATATGTTTGGTTTCCCTACTATCAAAGTACCAAACATCTGAGTCTATTGCATACATACACTGTTTTGGAGAAGATGGGTCAAAACTGCAAACAATAGTAAACACCCATTCTTCATTCTGCACTAGATTAGCAGATTCTGTTTTTGGTGTAGAGGCCTCTGCAACAACCATTCCAACCTCTTTTTTCTTTGCCTCTTTAGCAACTAGTTTTGGACAACTCTTTATGACATGATCATTTGCTTTATAGTAGTTTCAAAAAAAATTCTGCTTTTCTGTTTTCTTCTCATCTCTGTCATCCTTCTTTGATTGTGCAGAATTAGCATATTTTTGTTTGAGACCTTTGCACCCACTTGTCGAATGACCACTATTTGTAGCATCTCTGCACTTGCAACTCATCGCGTTTGACTTACATGAAGAAGCATATGTATTTCACATTTGTGCTTTTGTGCAAAAAGAGCATGAAAACAAAGTATGCATGTTGAAAAAGGCATTAGATGGTTTGAAGCAAGCACCACATGCTTGGTATGAAAAGATACATGCCCACTTGATTGCACATGATTTTGAGAACAGTCCGATTGAGAGCACCTTATATGTTAAGCATGCAAATGATGTACTTTTGATCATTGTTGTGTATGTTGATCACATGCTTCTCTTTCATCCTAATGAGAAACATATTGCTGAATTTAGGGCTGATTTGCATGCCTCTTAGTTGAGATGTCAAATTTTGGGCATTTGCATCATTATTTGGGCATTCAATTTATGCAAGTTGATAGAGGAATAGCTTTTGTCAAACAAAATATATTGACACATTATTGAAACCTTTTGGCCTTGAAGATTGCAAATCTATTTCCACCCCTATGGAAACACGTTTACAATTGAGTCTTCATGATGACGGAGATGCATTTGATGTTGTTCTCTATCAACAGGTTGTTGGTGTTGGACTTAGACATATGCGGAAGCACGCAAACAACACAAGGAAGAAGAAGAAGCTTGGAGCACAACACATAATACTAAATGTATTACTAGAGAATGTAAAAAAATAAGTAGCCCATTAGGGCAATAGGTGTATATACAAGCTGGGGGAAAAAAACCTCCTAAAGAGGGAAAAAAGTGCCCGGGTGGTCCTAGAGTGTTCACACACATCACTACCTAAATATATCAACAAATCCCCCCTGGAAGTGATGTGGTGAACAAGTAGCTGGCACTCATGTATAAGGAAGTGCCAAGCTATGTGGAAATCACTCCACAAAAGGAGTAAGCCAAAAGCTTTGTGGAAAGCTTCAAACTTCTCCCTAGGCAGAGCCTTCGTGAAAAGGTCTGCAATGTTCTCCTGCATGGGCACATATGCCAAGCTGATCTCCCCAGTAGAGAACCTCTCCCTGACATAATGATAATGCACCTCAATGTGCTTAGTGTGAGCATGGAACACATGGTTCCTCGCAACTACCAATGCACTTTGACTGTCAGTGAAGATGGTGGTGGAAGAAGACTGACCAACACCCAAATCATCCATAAGGAGTCTGAGCCACACACACTCAACATTCGCTGTGAAAGCTGCCCTATACTCAGCATCAAAACTGGAAGTGGCCACAGTAGGCTCCTTCTTGCTCAACCAAGATAATCATGAGCTACCAAGCATGAAGCAAAAGCCACTAGTGGACACACGAGTGTCATAGCAACCAGCCTAGTTTGAGTCAGAAAAAGCATGCAAATCTGGCGGTAGGGATCCCCCCTTGAGATAAAACAACCTAAGTAGCCGAGTACCACTCAAGTAGTGAAAGATGCACTTAACCACCTACCAATGCTTGACACCTAGGCAATGCATAAAACTGCTCATCTGTGAGACAACAAACTAAATATATGGCCGAGTAATGCATAAGTAAATTAGGCCTCTAACAGCCTGCTAATAGAGGACAACATCAATTAATGCATCTCCAGAAATGCAAGTCACCATTCAGAAATGCAGTTTAAATGTCCAATTCATGTACATTCCAACCATGATGAGCTTCAAGTGCACAGATGCTATGAATTAGTCATTTGCCAACTAGGAGCAAAAGTTTCATCATAATCAATGCTTAGTCTTATACCTGTCAATTGTACCATCAGGTTTACGCTTCAGCTTGTATACCCACTTAGTGCTAGTGGGCTTCTTGCTAGGAGGCAAGTCACATAAAGACCAAGTATCATTCTTCATTATTGCATATATTCAGATTGCATAGCAGCCATCCAATTTTCTGAATTTTGTGCTTCATCAAACAAAGCAAGCTCAGTCTCATCACAGAGACTAGATGCAGCCATAGCATAGCAATCTGATGCAAAAAAGGCACTATGAGCATCTGATCAAGTACGATATGACAGAGGTGCATCTAATTTGCTATCACGCAAGGTTTGCACTAGCCATTTTGGCATAGTTCTTGCCTGCTCAATATCAACTCTCTCATCAATAAGTGCATCATGTAAATCTACATAAAAAATGGAATGATATGCATCATCACATGAAACCTGCAAAGGCTGAGAAGTTGCCTCATTAGGACCAAGACTAGACTGTCCACCTGTAAAAAGAGGCAACAAAGTATCATACATGTCTTTGGATCTAACAAATGTCTCCTTAGTACATGAAAGCAATGGCTGAATAACATCTTCCACAAAAACAACATCATGGCTAACCAAAATGTGTTTAGTCTGTGGATGATACAGACGATAGCCTTTACTTTCAGAACTGTACCCAACAAAAATACATTTTATTGCTTTATCATCCAATTTTCTGTGACGTTGTTCATGCACTAATGCATATGCCAAACAACCATAAACACACAGATGAGCAACATATGGCTTACGGACATTCCAAGCCTCATATGGAGTGATAGACTACAACACTTTTGTGGGACACGTGTTAAGTACATATGCTGCACACATGATAGCCTCAAGCCAGAAACTATGTGGTAAAACCTGACTCTTGACCATACACCTCACCATCTCCATGAGTGATCTATTCTTTTGTTCAGCAACTCCATTTTGTTGAGGTGTATACGACACTGTACACTGGTGTTTTATCCCACGTTCAGCTAGAAATGAAGACATATATTCCCCCCCTCGATCAGAATGGAGGGTTCCCATTTTACATGTTGACAGATTTTCAGTCAAAACCAAAAACTGTTTGAAGCACATGAACACTTCAGACTTTTACTTCAATGGATATACCCATGCATGCCTGGAAAAATCATCGATGAAAGTCACGAAGTAAAGATAATTTCCAAAAGAAGGTGTTTGCATAGGACCACAAACATCACTATTTACAAGCTGCAATTTCTGAGTAGCCCGAACTGAACCATCTTTTTGAAAGGAAGAACGCTGCATTTTGCCCAAAATATAGCTTTCACAAACATGTTTTCCAGGTGCATCAAGTTTGGGCAAAGAGGACACCATTTCAGATTTCTGCAGGCATAACAAGCTAGCAAAATTGAGATGACCAAAGTGTGCATGCCAAAGCTTTGCATCTGACATAGCCTAAGAATCATGTACTGCACATGCCAAATCATTTACAGATCTTTCATAGTCTATGAGCTTATACATCCCACGACATAAAATGCCAGAAGCAATAATCACATCGCCATTTGACAGATCATGAACTGTACATCTGTCATCAACAAATTTCACAACCAAGCCAATCTTCGTTAATGCAGAAATTGATAATAGATTTTTCTTGATCCCTAGCACAAACAAAGCATCTGACAAAGTGAAAGAACTACCATCAGTAGTAGTCAAAATGATCTTACCAACTCCCATAATAGGATAAGAGAAGTTGCTGGTGCATGTAATAGTATTCCCTATAGGGGCTCGCTCGAGTGAAGAGAAGAAACTATACTGTGAGGTAATATGTTTGGTCGCCCCACTGTCAAAGTACCAAACATCTGAGTCTACTGCAGACATGCACTGCTCATCAGAAGATGGGTCAAAACTACAAACAATAGTAAACGCCCATTCTTCTTCCTGCACAAGATTAGCAAACTCTGTTTTTGGTGTAGAGACCTCTGCAACAACCATTCCAGCCTCTTTCTTCTTTGCCTCTTTAGCAGCTAGTTTTGGATAGTTCTTTATGATATGATCATTTCCTTTATAGTACTTGCAAAACAATTTCTGCTTTTCTGATTTCTTTTCCTCTTTGTCTTCCCTCTTCGATTGTGCAAAATTAGCAGATTTCTGCTTACTAATTGAAGAGCTCCATTTTCCTTTGCCCTTTTGACTAGCCAGGAAAGCTTGATCTGCAACACGCATAATGGACCTATTTTGCCTGGACTGATCCTCCTGCAATAAAACAGAGACTAACTCCTCAAAAGACAAGACATTTGGATTGCCTTTCATCATCAACCGAAGAGTAGAAGCAAAACTTTGATATGAATCAGGAACACCATTCAGAACGGTCTGCACAAGTGAGCTATCTGGTATAACCTCATTAGCAAAAATCAACTATTCCTTCAAGTCTTTGATCTTTGTTAGAAAATTGTCCATAGAATCACCTTCATGTGCTCACTCTCCAACTGTTTTTGGAGGTAAGCAACACGAGCCTCATTCCTAGCTTGGTACAATGTGGTAAGTGTATCCCAAGCATTCTTAGCTGTTCTGCAAGAGCGAATGTGAGGAATAATGGCACGTTTGACAGAGAACGCTATCAACACATGTGCCTGGGCATCTTTTCCATCCCAACAAATTTGCTCTGCAATAGGTGCAACAAAAACCGCAACATGAACAGGAATATGCAGAATATCATCGTCTTCGACACCTTCTGCATCAGCTTCAGTACCTATTGTTGTAACAATTACACGTGTGATAGGATGTTTTTCAACACCCTGTACAATGTTCCACAGTCCTTTTGCAACCAATACATGTCGCATCATATAAGCCCACAACGGGTAGTTGGTACCATCCAACTTATCCTGAATAGCCAACATACGAAATACATCACTCCTTTCGTCCATGGCCAGTGACTAAAATACCTTGATGCAAAAAATTGACTGTATCTCAAAAAGTTGAACAGAACTGCCTAGAAAAATTTTGCTAGACTTGTAGCAGACTTCGAAATACTTATACTAGCGAACCAAAACTGGTATATACCTTTGGCACAAAAAGATGAAATAGCCTGCACAAGCATTTGGAGGCGGAAACGAGCTCATATTGCGATTTTGGCACCGTACAACGAAGCTGTTTTGATCTTGAAAACACGCTGAGTATGCTCACAAAAATTCGTGCAATTCTGAGATTGCAATCGGAGAGGTGTCGATGACACCCTAGATGAAGCGATGACATGCTCTGATACCAATTGTTGGAGTTAGACGTATGCGAAAGCACGCGAACAACACAAGGAAGAAGAAGAAGCTTGGAGCACAACACACAATACTGAATGTATTACTAGAGAATGTACAAAGATAAGTAGCCCATTAGGGCAATAGGCGTATATACAAGCCGGGGGAAAAAAACCTCCTAAAGAGGGAAAAAAGTGCCCTGGCGGTCATAGAGTGTTCACACACATCACTACCTAAATATATCAACAGTTGGATGCTTGATTTACTTATGCATAACTTAGCCTGATATTCACTTTGTTATCTCAAATGAGCAAGTTTATGCATTGCCTAGGTGTCAGACATTGGTAGGTGGTTTAGCGCATCTTTTGCTACTTGAGAGGTACTTGACTATTTGGGTCGTTTTATCCCAAGGGGGGATCATTACCCCCAAATTTGCACGCTTTTTCTAACTTATACTAGGTTGGTTGTTATGATACTCATGCGTCCATTAGTGGTTTTTGCTTCAGGATTGTAGCTCATACATAACATGGTTGAACAAGAAGTTGTGAGGCTGAGTATATGGTAGCTTTCACAACGATTCTTGAGTGTGTGTGGCTCAGACGCCTTATGGTTGATTTGGGTTTTGGTGAATCTTCTGCCACCACCATCTTCATTGACAGTCACAGTGCATTGGAAGTTGTGAGGAACCCTATGTTCCATGCTCGCAAAAAGAACATTGAGGTGCATTACCATTATGTTAGGGGGAGTGTCTCTACTAGAGAGATCAGTGTGGCATATGTGCCCACACAGGATAACATTGTACACCTTTTCACAAAGGCTCTGCCTTGGGAGAAGTTTGAAAATTTTTTCAAAGCTTTGGGCTAACTTACTTTTGTGGATTGATCTCTCCACATAGCTTGGCACTTCCTTATACATGAGTGCTAGGTGCTTGTTCACTGCATCACTCCAAGGAGGAATTTGTTGATATATTTTTCTAGTGATGTGTGTGAACACACTTAGGATCATCGGGCCACTTTTTTCCCTCTTCAAGAGGTTTTTTCCCCGGCTTATATACATGCCTATCACCCTAATGTGTCCCTTATCTTTGTACATTCACTTCGTAATTCATTCAGTGTTGTGTTGTGCTCCAAGATTCATCTTCTTCCTTGTGTTGTTCATGTCCTTGCATACACCTCGAACTCCAACACCCTTAACTTATCTGCAAGAATACATAAAATAATAGACTAGCATACTCGACAAAGAGCCTAGTCCATTTTTGGAGTATTCAGATAGTCAATTTGTAGTGACAAAGGAATTTTTTCATAAGTAAATCCCAGGTGGAGAAGAAATTTTTTGGAAGATCATAAAGAATGCAAGCAAGGCTGGACAAAGGCACCTATCATCTTAATGCTCAATCAAGCATATTGTCCATGCACTCAAAGGAGAAATTATCTGTAATTTTTGGAAAGAAGAAGACATGGATAGATTCCCAAGACTTGGTTGAATTTTGCCAAATTAGCAGGTCCACCAAGGGGAGGATGGACAACTTAGTCATACATTCTTAGTATTTGTGATACCTTCATGATTACACAATAATAATATAGATCAAAATTCTCAAGATGATAAAAGCATGTTTGGAAAGTTTTTCAAAGGTCAACATAAGGACCATACTAGTCGTTCTTTTGAACAAGAATCATAGATTTTTTTGCTGAGTTTCTCTAGGACCGGAGGCAAGAATAATAGCTTATGAAAACATTTTTTTGGAATATTAGAGTAAAGATACTATGGAAGCTTCGAAAGCATCAATAAACTAGAGAAAAGTTATGATAGATCTTATTAATAACATGAACTATGAAGAAAGAGAGAAATATATAAAACTTCAACATCTGTACAATAGAAAACAAAAACATCAAAAAGGATAGCCAAAGCTTGTACATAAGTTTGATGACGATATCAAAAGGATAAGGAGGGGGAGGATGTTGAAGAAAGATATTTCACAGCCCTTATATATTAATACTTTTCCTTAGTAAATAACCCAAAAAGTGGACTTAGAAAGCTCCAAATTTTGTAAAACTCAAGAAGACTCTTCCTCGAGTTATCATAGAGCTATGTACAAAGTTAGGAGTTCATCAGATAGTCAGAGATAGTAGTTTATAAGTCCAAAAGTTGAGAAAGTAGTTTATTTTGAAAATAGTATATAAGTCAATGTAAATAAGAACTGAGGGACATAATGTCATCTGTATACTTCCTTGATTGAGAATAAAGCTCCTCCTTTGGTTGTCAATAAGAGCTGAGGGACATAATGTCTTGTGTGACTTGTAGTGTGATGTTTGGTTGATTATTCATTTGCAAATTGAGTTGAGACTTGAATGTGAGGCCATTGATGAGTTTGTAAGTCTGTTTGAAGATCTTTTCTTGGATTGGAGAAATTCATCTATTTCAAAGTGGCCACATCATTGGTTTTTACCCAATATAAATACTTTTTAATATCGTATTGATTCTACATGAAAAATGGCATGGATTAGGCACTTGAATAACTCAATATGATGTTATATTCATGGAGTTATGAGCATTTGAAGTTTCCAACCATCAATACTAAAAAATTTGTGTTTTCAAAAAATCGTGTTTTATACTTATCACATATTTTATCAAATATTTGGTGATCTCATGTCAAGTTTGGCTTATATCTTTGATGAACGATTTATTTGTGGTTTATTGCATTAGTCTTTAAGCAACAATCAAGTTAAATCATCTTTGTCTTGACAATTTAAAGAATTTTCCTTTTCCTTAAAGGTTCAATCAAGTCACTATTGCTACAATGGGATAGGTGTTCTATTAATAGAGTGATGAAACAATAGATAATCAAACTTTGATGTGGATTTTGAGTGAGGATGGTGGAAGAAATTCTAATGCAAATGTTTTTTACATGTACCACTGTTGGAAGGTGTATTTTTGGAAAGCATTTTTTATGTAGAAAATTAGTAAAAAGCCAAAAAAACTTGTAAAATATTTATGCAATGGTTGTAAAAATAAGGAAGAGTCTTCCTTATGTAGTCAAGGACCTCATGTAATTTTTGTAGAATTTTTAGAAACTCTTAGATAACATATTTTTAGAAAATTAGAGAAAAAGACCTAATTTCAAGTGTGAAAAGGGACACTTGAAAATGTATATAAGTCAATTTTCTCTAATTTGGAGAGGTTGGTTAGTCATTTGCTCAAGCTATCAATAGAGAAGAAAGAGTTTCTGCAAAAATCGTGTTTTCTCCTGTTGAGTGTATTTTCTTTGATGTGAGAGCTTGTTTCTTGCTTAATCATGGAGATTTGTGAGTTACATTTGTGTATTACTGAGTGAGTTGTATGAAGGAAGAGGTTTACTGATGTAATGAGTGGAAAAGGATTGAAGAAAGCTTCAGAATTGTGAAAATCGTCTGAATGTACAGAATCGCGATTGTCTCGTCTCTGTGATACAGGTGATATTTTTCAATTTTGAGTTCTTATTTGTATTCTGCTGATAAAATAGCATGGTTTTGACACAAAGATCATAGAAAATGATGGAGATTTGCCTTAGATATGGTAAACCCTAGATTTTCTCTTCATCTTCAATTTTTCTCAGCAATCCAGCTATTAATCTCTTATTTCCTTGAATCTATTATCTTGAAGGGGCTGTGGTCTTATGGATATTCCTAGGATTGACAAAATAAAGATGATTTGTTGATTCTTTGTTACTTCATGATTGGAGAGGACAACTTGGAGTCCAAAACAAAACATTTTTTGGCGCCGTTGCCGGGGAACATTCCAAGAACTTCTTTGAAGTTGGACCTTTGCTGGATCTTCAGTTGATGATGGTAACCAACACAAGAACAAGGTAAAGCTCATCAATTAGGAAAAGTGCACATGAATAGGTAGATATCATTGTTTGTCTTTAGGGAAGAAGAAAGCAATGGATGTCTTGTAGAAGTGGAAGTGCTGAAATCTTTGTAAATTGATAGTTGCTCATCATATTGGTGAAGTAAAAGTGCAGGTGTGTGGAGGATTTGAGCCAAGAAGCTGAAGATGGAGGTAACTTGAATCTATTCTTGCATTTCTAGATTTCTTTTTGCCCAAGTACTAGACACCATGGGTGATCTTGGGAAGATAACATGGTGATATTAAGGAAAGGACAGTTAAAGTAGCTAGATGTAAGAATGAGGGATTCAGTTGTTGACCAAATCTGAGCATTAAATCTTGAGTTGTTCTGCATTTTGAAAAAACATATGATTGAGTTTATCTTTACAAAAATTGATTGACTTTCATAACACTTTTTCATTTGAGAAACTTTCTTTGGTACTCTAGTGATAGCTAAGGACATAGAAACTCATAACTAATCAAGAACCATAGGATCAGTTGATCTCCAAAACCAGAAACCCTAAGTAAAGTGTTCTCCTTTATTTTTAGGGCAAAAATACCAAACAAATTCACAAAACCTATCAAAAATTATTAAACAAATTTCTTTTCTTGTTAGAAAGTTGGAGTAAGGTGTTGTGGATAAGAGTGATTGTGGAGAAGTGAAAAAAAAAAAAACAAAAAAATGGTCAAAAAACCAGAAAATTAGAAAACACGATTCTCTGCACAGAATCGCGACTTTCTGTAAAAAGTGATTGATTTTGAAATAACATTTTAAGTGAAAGTTGAATTGAAGTTGTTGAAGGGCCTTGAAGGTAATCAGGAAGAAAAAACTACTCAAATTGGCATAAAATCAAAAGTAGAGAAAAACACGATTTTCTGCACAAAGTCGCGATTTTCTGAAGAAGATTGTGATTTTGGTGCAAAAGTTCAGGAGTGGAGTGAATTACAAAGGAAAGAAGGAATTGAAGCAAAACAAAGAGAAAGAAAGTTTAAAAAAAATAATAGAGACCAAAAAAAAAAAAAAAAAAATTCCAAAAACCTAGAAAATTAGAAAACACGATTCTCTGAACAAAATCGCGATTTTCTGTAAAAAGTGTTGCTTTTGGAATAACATTACAGGTGACTCATGTATTGAAGTTGTGAAGGGTACTAAGAGAAAACAAGGAGGAAGAATACTCAAAAGTGCACAAGATAAGATTTACAGAAACAACACGATTTTCTGCACAAAGTCGCGATTTCCTGAAAAAGGGAAATTTTGGATTTCTTGGCTTAATTGGGAACTTTGAGAAAAAGTTATAGTAAAAAAGGTCATCAAAATTGAGTGAGTAAGGTTGGACAAGTAAAAGAGTGAGGAAAAGTGGGAAGTGTACAAAATCGCGATTTTGTGAGCACTATATAAACAGAAAAGTGAAGAAAAAATTCATTTGTGAATGAGAGTGAGGGAGAGAGAGAGAGTGAGCAGAGCACAGAATCGCGACTTCCAACAAACATTGGCTTTGGAGGAGTTTTTAACCAAGCAAGGAAGGTAAGACTCCTAATATCATTCTGGAGTGTATATTTTTTTTTTATTTTTGATTGAAGAAAAAACACCAAAAAATAGAAAAGATAAGAGGAGAACAGAATCGCGATTTTCTGATTTCTTGAGTTTTCTCTGAAAATCCTTAATTTTTGGTTTAGTTGCTTTATTGCATGTTAAAATTTTGATAAGGCGATTCTATAGGTGAAAAAATATTGAAAAAATCAATATTTTGAAATTTTGTCAAAGATTGGACAAAATCGCGATTCTGAGTTTGAACTTAAAATCGCGATTCTGAGAAAAGTGCCATCAACATCGCAATTTCCAGAATGCGATTTTCATTAAGAAAATCGTGTGTAACAATCTGTGAGCAATCACGATTGTCTGGGAACAAAATCGTGGAAAACACGATTTTGTGAACAAAATCGTGAAAATCACGATTTTCACACAAAATCGTGAAAAACACGATTTCGTGCACAAAATCGTGAAAAACACAATTTTGATCACAAAATCGTGAAAAAACACGATTTTCACACAAAATCGTGAAGACCACGATTTTCAACAGAGAATCGTGAAAAAACACGATTTTCACACAAAATCGTGAAAAACACGATCTTGTGAACAAAATCGTGAAAAACACGATCTTGTGAACAAAATCGTGGAAAACACGACTTTGAACACAAAATCGTGAAAATCACGATTTTCACACAAAATCGTGAAAAACACGATTTTGTGCACAAAATCGTGAAAAACACGATCTTGTGAACAAAATCGTGAAAATCACAATTTTCACTCAAAATCGTGAAAAAACACGATTTTATTCAGAAAATCGTGAAGATACATAACCTAAGTAGAAAATCATGAAACAACACGATTTTATTCAGAAAATCGTGAAAATCCATAACCTAAGTAGAAAATCGTGAAAAAACACGATTTTATTCAGAAAATCGTGAAAATACATAACCTAAGTAGAAAATCGTGAAAAAACACGATTTTATTCAGAAAATCGTGAAAATCCATAACCTAAGTAGAAAATCGTGAAAAAACACGATTTTATTCAGAAAATCGTGAAAATCCATAACCTAAGTAGAAAATCGTGAAAAAACACGATTTTATTCAGAAAATTGTGAAAATACATAACCTAAGTAGAAAATCGTGAAAAAACACGATTTTATTCAGAAAATCGTGAAAATCCATAACCTAAGTAGAAAATCGTGAAAAAACACGATTTTATTCAGAAAATCGTGAAAATACATAACCTAAGTAGAAAATCGTGAAAAAACACGATTTTATTCAGAAAATCGTGAAAATCCATAACCTAAGTAGAAAATCGTGAAAAAACACGATTTTATTCAGAAAATCGTGAAAATCCATAACCTAAGTAGAAAATCGTGAAAAAACACGATTTTATTCAGAAAATCGTGAAAATCCATAACCTAAGCAGAAAATTGTGAAAATAGTTGAATGATACTAAGGTCTGGAAATAAAACAAATTCACTTTTTAAACAAGACCTAACAAGGAAGGAAAAAGAGCCAGGAAGTAGTAAAAGAAAAGAAAGAAGTTTAGGGCAAGAAAATAACATGGAAAACCTAAATGAAACAAATGAGTCAATAGAAACTGGGGATTTTAGAAACATCCTTAAATACATGTATACAAATAGGTTTGGAGCCTATGTATATCAGGATGGAATACATAAATTCCTCGTTAGATTGAGAAATTTAGAAGTTCCCCTGAATATAACCCCAGTAGCACAATTCAAGGATGGAAGATATGAAGACAGGCAAGGATGTATATACATCTTCTCTCAAGACCCAGAAAATTCAAATGACCTAGGGCAATGTGCTGATAAAGGACCTTGGGAGCATAACATAGAACAAACAAATTTGCCAAGGCCAAATGAAAACCACACTAGCAATGAACAACAACATGGGAGGAGGACACATATTTCCCCAAATCCCTTTGACAAGGAACCAGATGGATACAATGACTTCCCACTTAGAAGAAGACCTCATTGGCAGCCTCAGGGTAGAATGCTTAGACCATACCAAGTAGCCAAATGCATGAAGAACCAATATGAAGGGTATTCAGATCCTCATGCTCATGCAGCAGAATTTAGACAACTAATTAGAGCTGAGGAAGTAGAGGATTACAAGGTGCAATTTGAAGCATTTGGATTAACCCTAACAGGACCAGCCTTATCCTGGTTCATTCCCCTGAGAAAGGAAATGTATCTGGATATTGAATCTTTTTTAGAAGCTTTCATTGGAGAATTTTCTAAGACTGGAATAAAACATAGTACAGCCACATTAATACATAGTTTCAAACAACAAAAGGAGGAAAATGTTAGAGAAGCAGCCAGAAGATTTAAACAATACATTGATAGATGCCCAAGAGAGGAAGTACCTTCCATGGCAAAACAAGTATCCCTATTCATTGAAGGTTTGAGAAGTGCTCAACTAAGAACCCTAGTGTACTATAGGAGATGTCCTGACTTATCAGCCTGTGTGAAGGAGGCAATAGACTTGGAGGACAACAGAGGTCAAGATCTGTTGGCATTTGATCAACCTAGATCATATGAAGACAAAATTCCTCCAGCAGAAGAATTGGCTCAGGCCATTGCTAAAGCCCTAGAGGTAAACACTAAAGCTAATCTGATTAACTTTAGGATAAACACAAACAAAAAATGTTACATTTGTGGAGAAAATCATCTGGCACAACAATGCCCATATCAGAAGCCTCCACACTTGCAAGATAGGAAGACACTCAAATAATGCACACTAGAAAGGAAATGGACAAACCATACCAGGGAGGAATGCTTCTATAACAAACAACCCGTCAAGGAAAGAGACTACATGGCTCAGAGGGAATCAGGTTATACTGAGCAACCAAGACCAGTGTTGGGACAACAGCCTCCTATTCCAACTAATGTGGTACCAGTCAAATATACACCCATAGAGGAAGGAAATTCAAGATTCAGATCACCTTATAAGGAAGAGTATCAATGGAGTGAGGGACATCAGGAAGAATGGGAAGATTATGAAATAAGAGAACCTGAGCTTAAAGCCCTAGATTTGGGAAATGGAAAAATTGAAATGGACACAGCAACATTCATGTACATTACTAACAACTACATGTCCAATCAAAAACCTCAATTCAAAGGGGGACCAAAGATAACATGTTATAGGTGTGGGGGAGAGCATTTCATCAGAGACTGTCCACAACCTCCAACATTCAAGATAGAGGGAGCATACTGCAAGGATTGTGGAAGAGAACACCTGATCAAAGACTGTCCAAAAAATCCCCAAAAACAACAGAACACACCCAATAGCATACCACTAAAAACAGTCAATATTATGGAACAAGAGGAATTGAGTGACAATGATCAAGTTGGAATCAATGTTATAACAAGGGCACAAGCTAAGCAACAAGAAACAAATAAGGAACAAAGTGAAGATTCAACCTCAAAGGTGAAAAGGAATAAACAAAAAGGAAAGTGGGAAAAGAAAAAAAGAATGGGCAAAAACTTGGAAGAAGATAATAAGGAACAATCAAAAAGTACTCCTCCCCAAAACACTCAAAATCAGTCTGAAATAGGACACTCTCAGAGTCTAGAAACCCTAATCAAAGCATATAAGGGAAGAATCCAAGAAGGACCAAGTCCTGCAGATCATGCAGTGGCTTATCCTATACCAGAGTTAGAGCAAGAAAGAATGCTAAAGTGCAAACAAATTATCCAGGAAACACAACTCAGATTAGGGGAAGAAGACAGTTCTCAGAGAACAATTGAACAAATTGAGGAAACAAGAACATGGAAAAGCATTAACAAAGAGGAAAATCCACAATTAACATTCCAAATGATCATAGATGAACAATGTAGCATTACATGTCATACAACATGGGAAAACTTGTTGAAACAAAATCCTCACCTACAAAACAAAATAAATAAAGGGGAAACAATACCTAGAAACCTTCATTCACCAACACAAGAATTAGAGGAATTATGGTATATTCCTATTGATAAAATAGGAGGATATTGTGAAGGAGAAGAAGGGAATTCAACCCTAAAATTACAATATGGAAAAAATTCAGCTAAAGCCATTTTGGATAGTGGATCAGGAGTGGCCATAATGACTAAACAAACTTGGTAGAAATGGGGAAGAAATGAATTACTACCCACTAAGATGAGGTTACAACTTGCAGATGGGCATATAGAAAAACCCCTAGGAATTTGGGAGAAAGTGACTGTGGACATATGCGGTATAGAAATAGAGCATACCTTTGCCATAGTAGAATTTCCACAATCCACTTCATATGAAATCATCCTAGGAAGACCTTTTATGAGACAAATGCAAATTGTACAAGATTGGGGTAATGATTGTTTATATCTCCAAAGCAAAGGAAGAATAACAAGAGTGAACCTGAGAAATGGGCATTATTGTGATGTATCTCCTCAAGAATGGTATAAAATACATCAAAATCAAGAAGAAAGTGAGGAATCATATGGAGGATCAGGAAGAGAGTGAATCAGCAATATGGAAGTGCAACATGATAAGAAATCTCACCAATAGAAAGAGAAGACTGAAAAGAGAGGAATGTGTGAAAGAAAGAAAAGTACAGGATGAAAGCTATGAGCCACAACAATTTAAAGATGAAGAGTTTGAGCCTTATGGGTGGAATCAAATCTTGGCTACTATGGATCTGGCCAGTGAAGAATATGTAGGAATGAAATTCCAAGACGAAGAAGGCTTTGATGTTTTCCACATTAGCATACACATGATAACTGTACCAAAAACAGAAGAGGAGCAAAATAAAGAAATAATATTACAAAAAGGAAAAACACGGTATTTGGAAACAGTAAAAGCCGAGGATGCAATCAAAGACAAAATCTCAGGCAAATACAAGGAACATAAACACAAGGAAATAGAAAGAGATCAGACAAAAGAGAAGAAAGAGAAAGAGATCAATAAGGATCAATATTTTGATGTACCAGCAAATTTTAAAACTTATGAGGTAGAAGACGGACTACTCCTGAAAATGAAACCAAAAAGAGAGAAGAAAAAAGGAGAAGCTTATGACAATGAAGAACAAACAAAAAAGATTGTGATTACTCAGGAAGAAGGAGAAGAGAGACAGATAGTGATAGCTGATGATATGACCACACAAGAAGAAGAAGACTTAAGGAGCCTGGCAAAGAACTATAGGGATGTATTTGCTTACAGTTATAAAGATTTAAAAGGGATTGATCCAAAAATCTGTGAGCATAAGATTCCTATGACACCTGATGTAAAACCAAGCAAACAGAGACACTACACATTTAATGATAAATACTCTGCCAAAATAAAAGAAGAAATTGACAAGTTGTTGGCGGCTAATTTCATTTATGAAATAGAGTACACTGAATGGATATCACCTATAGTTGTGGTGCCAAAGAAGAATGGAAAACTTAGGGTTTGCATCAACTTGAAAAAACTGAATGCAGCAACTATAAGGGATAGTTATCCACTGCCAATAACAGATCATCTTCTTGAGAGAGTTGCAGGAAAGGAGGTTTACAGTTTCCTAGATGGTTTCTCAGGCTACAATCAAGTGCCAATAGCCTTAGAGGACCAACACAAGACTGCCTTTTCTACAGAATGGGGGGTTTATGCCTTTAGGGTTATGCCCTTTGGACTAACCAATGCTCCAACAACCTTTCAAAGATTGATGTGTCACATTTTCAAAGAGTTCCTGAGAAATGTAATGGAAATCTATGTGGATGATCTGTGCACTTTTTCTTTAAAAAGACAAGATCATTTACAAGATTTAGAAAAAATATTCAGAAAATGCAGGACATACAGAGTATGCTTAAATCCTGAAAAGTGTGTATTCTTTGTGAGACAAGGTAGAATGTTAGGTCACATAGTTTCAAAAAATGGAATTTCTACAGATGAGAAGAAGATAAAAGCAATAATAGAACTTCCAAGACCTACAAATGTGAAGGAACTCCAAACTTTTATGGGACATTGTGGGTACTATAGAAAATTTGTACACAAATTTGCTGATATAGCTAAACCCTTATATGCCTTAATCACAAAGTTTGAGTGGACTGAAGAATGTGACCAAGCCTTTGAAACATTAAAAACTTGTTTGGTGACAGCACCAATTTTAAAAACACCTCAGTGGGATAAAATTTTTCATGTACATGTCGATGCTTCAAATTATGCTCTGGAATGTGTGTTAGCACAACCTATAGAAGGAAGCAAATTAGATTTCCCAGTAGCATATGCAAGTAGACAATTAAACATTGCAGAAAAAAATTACACAACCACTGAGAGAGAAGGATTGGGAATGATATTTGCTGTCAAAAAGTACAGACATTATCTATTGGCCAACAAGTTTAAATTCTTTGTGGATCATCAAGCTCTACTCTATTTAGTAAATAAACCATGTCATACAGGAAGAATAGTAAGATGGTTTCTTTTACTAATGGAATTTGAATTTGAGGTGGTGGTTAGACAAGGAAAAACACACTTGAGAGCAGATCATTTGTCAAGAATCCAGTCAAAAGAACCTAGTTCACCTATAGATGATGATTTGCCAGATACATACTTATTCAAGGTGGAAAGTGTTCCTGAATGGTCTATGTCATTAGTTCCTTTGCTAACCATGGGACCGTGTAGCACATTAGGGAATAACACACATCTGGTATTACAAAGCAGAAATTTCATGTTGTTAGCTGGGCATTTGTATCACCTTAGTCAGTCTGGAATACTGGAACTTTGTACTCCAGAGGAGGAGCAATATGAATATGTAAGAAAAGCTCATTACTGGAACCCTTGTACTCATGCTTCCAAGATAGTCACTTTAAGCAACCTTAATAGGATGGGAGTACATTGGCCAAACAAGATGCAAGATGTGGAGAGATATGTTGATAATTGTACAAAATGTCAAACATTGAAGGGATCAGAATTGATAACTTTATATTGGTTTCAAAAAAACCCTGAATGGAGTGAACATATTGTAGAGGAATTGAAGAGAAAGAAGAAAGGGAAACAGGTAATAGCTGGTGCTGACTCAAGAAACTTACAAGTGATCTCGGAAGAATATCAACTCATAGGAGAACAACTATATAAGAGAGGAATGGATGGATATCTGAGAATCTGTGTTCCTGAAGGAAAGTATTTAGAAATGTTGGAAATGGCACACTCAGGAGTGGCAGGAGGACACTTTTCAAGTGATAGAACAGCCAAGCTCATATTATACTCTGGCTTTTGGTGGCCAACCCTATTTGCTGATGCAAGAATTTATGTAAAAAGTTGTGATGTCTGTCAAAGGGTGAGTCAACCAAACAAAAGAGATAATATGCCATTAATTCCTTTAATTTCAGCCAGAGCTTTTAGCAAATGGGGATTGGATTTTATTGGACCAATACATCCTCCAGCCAAACAAACCCATGCAGAATACATAATAGTAGCTACAGATTATTTGACAAAATGGGCTGAGGCCAAAGCTACTAAAAGAAATGATGCTCACACTACTGCCAGATTTTTGTATGAAAACATTATCACTAGATTTGGACTACCAATTGAACTAGTAAGTGATAGGGGAACTCATTTTTTAAATCAGATCATAGAAAACATGACCAACCACTTTTTGATCAGTCATAGAAAATCAGCCCCATATCACCCACAAGCTAATGGCTTAGCAGAAAGTACTAATAAAGTACTCTGTGTAGTATTGTCCAAACTAGTCAACACAAATAGAAATGATTGGGATTCTCAACTTAATCATGTTCTCTGGGCCTACAGAGTGGCATACAAAACTGCAATAGGAACTACCCCATTTAATTTAGTATATGGCCAAAATGCAGTTTTACCCATGGAATTTCTTATTCCAACATTAAAAGTGGGTAATCAGTATAATTGGACAGGACATGAATTATCCGAGAGAGTCATAGATTTGGAAAAACTGGGAGCTTCTAGACTCCAAGCAGTGATGAGTATATACGCAGACAAGAAAAGATAGAAAGCTTATCATGATGTTCACATTAAAGACAAAGATCTACAAGAAGGAGACCTGGTCTTGGCTTACACAGTTAAGGAACATCAGAGAAAATTTCAGAAAAAAGGTCATGGGCCATACATTATACATCAGATAAGTAAAAGTGGAGCCATTCAATTAGCTAACATTGATGGAGAAATCATGCCAAATTTCATAAGTGGATGCAGAGTTAAGAGGTATGATTGTCCATTAACTCCTGATGAATGGAGAAGACTGCAAAAGGCCCAAAATAGAAAAAAAGAAGAGAAGAACATCAGAAAAGAGGCTCAACAAGAAGCCAAGGAGAGAATAAGGAAATTGAAAGAAGTGTGTTTTTGTGAAAACACTCTAAAGCAAAGAGAACATTTGCCTATGATATTCATGAATTATCAGAATACAAATATTAGGGTTTTAATAGATTCAGGAGCTCAAGTGAATCTAATTAGCTCAGCCTTGGTCAATAAGTTTAACCTTAAGAGGGCTGAAAGCAGAATTCTGATCAAAACCCTGGGAGGGAAAATGATTCAGAGCATATCTTCACTTTCTATTAAAGTTAAATTTAATAATGAATATATGGATATAGATTGTGAAGAGTGGCCAGACCAATTCATGACTGAAAAGTTGATTTTGGGACAACCTTGGCTCAAACAAGGTAAAGTTGTTTTGAACTTTGAGAAAATGAAGCTTAATCTGACCATAAATGACAAAAAGTTTTTAATGTTTTTTCTGAGTAATGAAGGACAGGAGGTTTATCTAGATGATCTTGACCCAGATATGGAAGGATTTACTTTCTCAATGAAGGACAGGAACATATTACCAATACCAAGTGCTCAAGCTTCATACAAGCAAACCACACAAGAGATCTCGGGAGTAAGAACAACTGGTGAGACAAAAATAAGAAGACAGTTATGGACACATCAACAAAACAGAACTACAAACACATGGAGAAAGGGCACGCACAGATGGTATCCACCAAAACAGGAAGAGGGAATAAAATGGGTATGGAAACCAAAAGAGGCTATAAGAAGTTTGTCTATGAAACATGGATACTTGTATGATACAAAGACATTGAGAGTGAAGCATTGTTGGGTAAAAAAATCAGAATTGAGTCAATGGAAGAGTGATCATCCACACTTAACCTATTTTCAGATCGGTGGAACAAGCAACATGTTCTTCTAATTTCTTTTTTCTTGAAAAGGAATCAGGAGGGGAAGGAAAGCAAAAAAAAAAAGAAAGCAGAAAAAAAAAATGAAAGCAGAAAAAATGTCATGATTATTAAAAAAAAAAAAAAAAAAAAGAGGATAAATTGAGAAAAAAAGAGGGGAAAAATGTATTTTATTTTCTATCTAAAATTAAAAGCACAAAAGCAAGATATAGGGAGGGAGAAAGTAACTTATCATGGAAAATCTGTATTATTTTGTTCAAAATTTTGGGTGACCATCTTTTTTATTTTTTATTTTTTTGAAGTCTTTACATTAATCATCTTTTCCATCATCTTCCTTCTATTTAAGAATTATTTTCTTTTTTGAGTAAGGAATTGACAATTGAAGAGAGCACATTAGATATCTTGCTACACCTGTATTGCTCACTTAAAAATTGAGTCTTTGGGAAAAAGAAAAAATTGTTTGGAACTTGTCTCTTTCATTTGTTTATATCAGTGACATACCAGAATGAGAAAGTATTTTTTTATGTGAATTCTTGTGACTCATGTGGGTGGAGTGTTTTTTCTTTTCTTTGATATAAAAATACAGGATGGTGAATACAAAAGAATTGACCATTCATGACTTCAAAGCTGACTCAGTAACCTTGTCAAGAGGACATTGGTTCTTGGATAGTGAGAGCACAGTGGAGCAGGTGGACCTGGACTCAGATGAAGATACAGGAATTCCAGAGGCAGAAGGAGCAGTAAAAGAACTGAAGGAAATTCTGGGAGTAATAGGTCAGCACATCTTCACAGTAGCAGTGGGAGGTTATAAATACACCATGTTGTGTCAGGAGTTTTATAGGTTTCAAAGAACTACTGTCAACTTGAAAAGATGGAAAGCTGTGGGATTGCATAAACTATTGGAGGAACCAATCTTCTTCATTGACTTTGAAAGGGTAGCACAGGTAATGAACAGTTTGGAAGAAGTTGGAACAAAGAATGATGCTTATTTCAGGTGCAAAGTGAAGAACAAAGATGATCAGGAGGTGCGTATTACCATTAAGGCAGAACATATTAGAGCTGCTTTACAATTTTTTCCAATGGGCACCAAACTGGATCAAAGCTTTGTAAAAAAGAATAAGGATACTTATACAGGATATGGAAAGTTCACAGATTTTAAAGGAAAAGAAAATGAAGAATATGCAATCAGAATGTTTTTGCAATATTTTTGTTTTCCCAAGCTGCCTAGATACACCATGCCTCACAAATCAGTAACTCTGTTGATGTTCAACAATAAAGACAAAACCAGACCATTTGGAGTTATGGATGTCTCACCATACATCCATGAACAGTTAAAGGAAGCAGCCAAACATTGGGAGCAGAAGAAATTTATGAATGGAGCTCAGTTTTTGACAAGAATTATTTATCATATCTTGGGTATGGAAGAACAATTGAAATTAGCTCCAGAAGCCCAATACTTTAGAAATTTGATGGCAGGAGTAAAAAGTCCTCCCAAAAGGATGCAGGTTAAAGACACAGTGGGACAAACCAGTATGAGGGGAGCTGGGATGAAGAGGAAAATTATCTCTGAAGAAGTAGTACCTGTTAAGAAGAGGAAAGTGGATCCAAGGAAAATAGAAATGGAGCAGATTGAAGCAACAAAAGAAGAACATTTGGCAGCCCAAAAAGGAGTACAATCCTCTAGTGAACCTCACCCCCCACAGACCAGCAAAGAGCAAATATTTACTTATTTAACTCAGGGAAACAATAAAAGAGCAATGTACGAAGCCCAATATCAGAAAATGCTGGAAGACTATTCCTGCAAGGCTACAGATTGGATACAGGAGGAGGTGGAGCATTATGAAGTTTTACATGAGGAAATGATGGCAGCTGAGACCGAAGAAATATTTGTGAAAAAAGAAGTAGAGTTGCTGGCATACTTCAAAGAGTTGCAAGGACCTCCAGAGGCCAGGACTACTGTTGTAGTAAAGAAGAAAGTGCCAAAAAAGCAAGTCCAAAAGAAGAAACTAGTCAAGAAGGGAAAAGAAAAAGCAGTAGCTGAAGATACAACAGTTAAAGACACAGAAGCAACAGTCATGGAAGCAACTCAGAAGTCTACCACAGTGAAGGAAGTATCAAAGTCTACAGAGCAAGAAGTAGGAGGATCCTCACGATTCTCATCCGAATCAGATAGTGACATTGAGAGTTTTTTGTTGAAAAGTTTAAACTTGTCAATACCCAACACTCCTAATGTAGCTATACAGGCTGTAGAAAAAATGAAGACACCTGAGGATACAAACGAGAAGTCTACAGAAAGGCAGACTCATGAAGAAACTGTCCAACAGATGAGTGCTGAAGAAGAAAGAAGACTGTTAAAAGGAAAGGCAAGAATGACAGAAGAGGAAAACCAGAGGAGAGATGAAGATAGCTTTGGAATAATGAATGTTGGTGTAAATTCAATATGGACCAAGCCTTCACAGACACAATTCCAATTGAATGCAAGATTGAATGCAAGTTTAGAGGAACTAGCAAAGAAGGTATTCAGCAGTTCATATATTCAGTAGAAGGATGCACCTAAAGAACAGGAAATCAAGAAGTTAGAACCAGAAAAGGGTGCTCAAGAGGTCTTAGGACAGGTGATGGAAGAAGGAATCATTCAAAGTATAAAAGATGTACTGCAGGAGATAAACAGTAATAAGGAATCTACATACAATGGTGAGCAGGAACAGGAAGAAGGAATAGATTCTATGGATATGGATGAGCAAGATTATGAATATACAAATCAGGGGAGTGATGATCAAATAAAAGCTTGTCATACAAATGTATCAGATACAGCTCAAGAAACGGGAAGACAGGAAATGCAGAAAAATGATGATCAGATTATTCATGTGGCAGATATTGAATCATTAGTAGTTCAAGAAAAATTGGTACAGGGAGAGCAACTTAGGGAGGACCAATCAGGCCAGGATGAAAAAGAGCTAGAAAACAATCAGGAAACCCTAGGACAGGGAGAAGAAATGCAAGGTCAAGAAGAAAGGAATTCATTGGAAGAGAGTAGAATTTCAAACCTCTCAGATCAGAAAAGTGCAAAGGACAGAGTATTGGAGCTTGAAGAAGATGATATTAATCAAGAAACAGAGAATGATGCTTCCAGTAATGAAGAACAAGATACAAAGGATATAGAGGATGAAACAAAAGCAGATGAAGATGAGGAAGGTAAAAGAGATAAGCAAATTGAAATCAGACAGGCAGAAGTGGAAATGGGTTTGGAAAGGATACCTAAGAATATAAGGTCAGCTTGTCAAATAATCATGAATAATATTGAACAGTTCAGACCATCTAGCAGGAATATGATCATATCAGGCATGGTGGCTGAATCTGAATGTGAGAAAGGGAGTATGATTATCAAAGAACACAGAAAGGAAAAGGAGCAGATGTCAGAACAACTGAGGTCAATTCAGAAGAAAAATGAAGAGTATGTCAATAGAATAATTGTTGGTGCATACCAATCACCAATTGAAGGCTTGGAAGATCAAATGATGAAGGAAGAATCAATTCCTAAAGTGTGGAAGAAGATTACAATCAGAGGACAAGAGAAGTGTACACATATGTACATTAGCATAGTCATAGATGACTTAGATCTTTTGTTCAGTAAGAATTATGTACAAATTATCTATAAATACCTTGAGAAAAGTCGGGACATGTATGAGAGCTTATGTGACATTAGTTAGAAGTCAAGAATGAGGGAGATAGAAGTCATAAGATAGAGGAAAGTGAATGTGTGTTAGCTCTCATCACTCAGTTGTATTTTTCTCTGAGTAAATGAAAAATTTTGCGCCCGATGTTTCTGCGTGTTTTCCTTCTACAGTAGATCAATTGTGGAATGCTTTTGTACAAGTCTAAGTTGAGAGTTGCTTGACCTCTGTGCAAAGTTTTAGCTTCCAATTGTAATCAGGCTGAGTGAATTAAGTGAAGGAACATTCATATGTGAAGTGTATTCACAGGTTCCTAAAACAGGCGCATATTTCGAAGTCAATGTTTTGGTCATTTCTCCCAGCACAGTTTAAAGTTTTGCATGAGTGAGGGCTTAATCTTTAAGTTGGAAGATAAGCTACTTATGTCTAGAAGCATTTTGTAAAACGGGTTCTATTCAAGGAGAACCAAGTCTTAAAAGTTACAGGTGTAAAGTCGACTGTTCTGAGTAACAGTTTCTGACATAGGTAACTTGTGAAATCAATTTCTCAAGTTATACTTAATCTTTTGGAGTAATTCAACTTGGAATAGTTGCGCAATCTCTAGGAGATGATTCGTACAAAGTTTCATCAAAAACTTTACAGATTTGATAGGTCAATGTGAATGAACAATGCAGCAGACTTTTCTGTGTGTCATCTTCTTCACAGATTTGTTAATTTCTGATAAGTTAGCAATTGATCCTCTAAATTAGTGAAGTGTTTGACTTACTCTTGGTATAGAGGTGCTCTAATCACAAGAGTAAGTTGTTCTTTTGGAGATTAACATTCTCCATCAGTGGTATCAGAGCAGGAGACATCAATTTTGAAGAAAAGGAGGATTTCGACTGCTGCAGATTCAAGAAATTCAACACTTGAAGGATCAAGAAGTGAAAGCTTGGAGTCAAAGCTTGGGGAGAAGACAAATTGACATCAAGAAAGGCAAAAGGAGTTCAATTCCAAGTAAAGGTATATACATTGTTTGTAAAGCTTGAAGTTTCAATACACAGGTGGATACAAGATGGGAGAAAGCTTGCAGATTGATAAGCTAGATAGGGAGAACTATCCAGCATGGTCCATGAGGATGGAAGCACACCTCATGAGCAAAGATCTTATATCATTTATTACAGGAGATGAAGAAAAACCAGAATTTGCAGATCCAAGTATTCCTACTAGGGAAGAACTTGCAATGTTGAAGACTTGGATGAGAAAGGATGCTCAAGCAAGGAGTATCATCTACATGGCTGTAAATGATTACCTTCTACCTCACATCAGAGGTTTAGAAAGTGCTACAGATGTTTGGAATGCCTTGGAAGAGCATTTCCAAAATACAACTAAGTCAAGGAAGTCCTCACTATGGGCTGAGTTTACAACTTTCAAGAAGAAGAGCTCACAATCAATGTCAGATTATGTGGCAAGAATGAAAGATATTGCAGATAGCTTGGGAGCAGTGGATGAAGATATTGAAGAAGAAAAGTTGGTAAGACAAATACTTACAGGTCTAAGAGGTGATGAGAAGTGGAAGCCTTTTATCTTGTCCATAGAGTTGTCACTTGATCACTTTACTCCTGACCTTAATCAATTGCTAGGACACATGCTAACCTTTGAGCAGGATCTTAATGATAGAAGTACAAGTCAAGCTATGTACTCCAAAGACAAGAAAAAGAATGGCAAGGGAAAGCAATCAAATGATGATGAAGGGAATTCAAATCAAGCCAATTTCACAAAAGGGAAGACAAATTTCAGAGGTAAAGGAAGAGGAGGTAAGAACAAAGATAATGCTAAAGCTTGTTGGATTTGTGGCAGAACAAATCATTTGGCAAATGATTGTTGGTATAATAATCAAAGTGGAGGATACAACAATCAGAGTTATAGTCAAAGAGGTAGAGGAGGCAGAAACCAAAGAGGCAATTTCAGAGGAAGAGGTGGTAGGACATCATATGGTAGAGGAGGTGGAAGAAACTTCCAATCTCAGTCCTACAACAATAATTATTATAATTATGCATCAGATCAGAAGGATGACATGACTCTTATCCTGAATGCAACTCATGAATCAATGGGAGAAGATCAAAGAGTGTTTTATATTGACTCAGGGTGCAGCAATCATCTGAGTGGGAATCTATCCTTGATGACTGATATGGAAGCAAGGATGAATGGACATACAGTTCAAACAGGTGACAATACCAAACATAAAGTGGAGAGCATTGGATCAGTGAAGACAAAGAGTGGAAGTACACTTCTGAGCAAGGTACTTTATGTCCCTACTATTCCTAAAAATTTGATAAGTGTAGGGCAAATTGTGGAGAAAGGATATGAGGTAAGATTTACAAATGATGGTGTCTATGTACAAGATCCAAATCAGGGATATAGAACCATAATTGCAGGTAAAAAGGAAGGAAGATTGTTCACTCTCAAAGTCCAAGGTAATGTGGGACATGCATTGTTTACCTATGGAGGTCAAAAGGTATCTGAATTAGACCTATGGCATAAAAGGCTAGGTCATTTCAATGAGAGAGCTATAAAGGAGATGTCAAAGAATCAGGTGGTGCTTGGATTGCCAAACATTGAAGGGCAACATATGGTGTACAAGTGTGAAGCTTGTCAATTAGGTAAAGCACATAAAAGTTCTTATAACAAATCAGGGTACAAGTATTCAAACATGCTTGAATTGGTTCATACAGATGTATGGGGTCCCTCAAGGGACTATAGCATAAATGGATCCAGATATTATGTGTTGTTTGTTGATGATGCAACCAGGTGGATTACTTTGTATGTAATCAAGGACAAATCAGAAGTCTTCAAGACATTCAAACACTTTCATGCTTATGCAGAAAGGATCATAGGACAAAAGCTAAAGAGGTTAAGATCAGATGGAGGGGGAGAGTATTTCTCAAAAGAGTTTGATGATTATTTGTGGAATGCAGGTATCAAAAGAGAAGTAACTTGCAGGTACTCCCCTCAACAGAATGGAGTAGCAGAAAGGAGGAATAGGACTCTTGTAGAGTTTGCAAGAGCCATGATGAAGGAAAAGAATTGTCCAAATTACTTATGGGCAGAGGCCATTAACACTGCAACATACCTTGTGAATAGGTTGCCTTGCAAAGCTTTGGATGGAGGAACCCCTTATGAAGCATGGTGGGGTAAGAAGCCTAGTCTTGATCATTGTAAAGTATTTGGATGTATTGCATATGCTTATGTTCCTTCACAATTAAGACATAAGCTAGAACCAAAAGCAGAGAAGTATGTGTTTATTGGATATGATGATAGACAAATGGGTTACAGGTTGTGGAGTCCATCCACAAAGCAATTTCTTGTTACTAAAGATGTGACATTTGATGAGCAAAACATGTGGTATACAGGATCACCAAATGAGTATACAGATGTTGAAGTAATTCAAAGGAAAGGAAAGGCAAAGGTAAAAGTTTGTGAAGAAATTGTTGATGAAGTTGACTCTAGATGTAGAGTGCAGGATCATGTAGAAGAAGGGCCAAGATTTGATCCAGAATCAAATGAGGCTGAAACTTCAAGAAGTGCAGAAATCAGGAGATCTACAAGAGAAAGGAAAGAACCTATAAGGTATAGCTATGATACATCTTTCCTAACAACAAAAGATTATGCCTACATTGTGAAAACAGAAGAAGATCCAATTACTTATGAAGAAGCCAAAGGTAAACAGAATTGGGAGAATGCAATGCAAGAAGAGTATGATGCTCTACTTGAAAATGAAACTTGGGAATTAGTACCAAGACCAAAGAATCAGAAAGTCATTGGATGCAAGTGGGTATATAAAACAAAGAGGTTTGCAGATGGTAAGGTGTCTAGATATAAGGCTAGACTTGTGGTTAAAGGTTATGCCCAAACTTATGGGATAGATTATGATGAAACCTTTAGTCCTGTTGCTAAGATGTCTACAATTAGGACATTGATTGCTATTGCTACTTGCAAGGGATGGAAATTATCACAATTGGATGTGAAGAATGCATTTCTTAATGGTTACATTGCAGATGAAGTATATATGGAGCAACCAGAAGGCTTTATGGAATCAATTGGATCAGATTATGTGTGTAAGCTCAAGAGAGCTTTATATGGGTTGAAGCAAGCCCCAAGAGCTTGGAATTACAGATTGGTCAAGTTCTTGAATGAATGTGGGTTTCAAGCATCAAAGGCAGATAGTAGCTTGCTAGTGAAGGCAAGTGAAAATGGATATATTTACATGTGCATTTATGTTGATGATATTATTGTTACAGGAACAGATGCTCAAGGAATCAATGAACTCAAGAAGCAAATAGAGAAGGAGTTTAAGATAAGTGATTTGGGAAACTTATCTTATTTTCTAGGAATGCAGATTGTGTATACTCAACATGGAGTATATGTTTCACAAGAGAGATACTTGAAGAATCTTCTAGCCAAGTTTAACATGGAAGATTGCAGGACCTCAACTACACCATTGGAGGTAAATCATAAATTAAGCAGGTATGGAGGTGAAGAGTTCAATGACATGAAGAAATATCAGAGTTTGGTAGGTAGTCTAATCTATGCTACCTTGACAAGGCCAGATCTATCATATGCAGTAGGTGTGTTGTCACAATTCATGCATTGTCCAAAGAAGACTCATTGGATTGCAGCCCAAAGGGTACTCAGATATATCAAGGGAACCCTAAGTGAAGGTTTGTATTATGGTTTCACTTCTGACACAAGAATCAAAGTGTTTAGTGATGCAGATTGGGCAGGTGACTCAGATGATAGAAGGTCTACTCATGGATATCTATGTTATGTTGGAGACAAGTTAGTGTCTTGGTGTTCAAAGAAGCAACATACAGTTGCTTTATCATCCACAGAAGCTGAGTATAAGGGAATGGTAGAAGCTGCAAAAGAAGTCATATGGTTGAAGACATTGATGAAAAGTTTTGAGTTTGATCATAGTACTCCAATAATTTTTGGAGACAATATGAGTTCTTTGTATTTGGCAGCTAACCCTGTTTTCCATGCCAGGACTAAGCATATAGAGATTCAGTATCATTTCTTGAGGGAAAAGGTACTTGATAAAGAGATTGAAGTGATGTACACTCCAACAAAAGAACAGGTGGCAGATATGATGACAAAGAGTTTGGATGGACCTAAGTTACAAAGGTTCAAAGACATGGCAAGTATAAAGAAGACAGAGAAAACCTCAATTGATGATTGAGGGGGAGCTGTTGGTGCATACCAATCACCAATTGAAGGCTTGGAAGATCAAATGATGAAGGAAGAATCAATTCCTAAAGTGTGGAAGAAGATTACAATCAGAGGACAAGAGAAGTGTACACATATGTACATTAGCATAGTCATAGATGACTTAGATCTTTTGTTCAGTAAGAATTATGTACAAATTATCTATAAATACCTTGAGAAAAGTCGGGACATGTATGAGAGCTTATGTGACATTAGTTAGAAGTCAAGAATGAGGGAGATAGAAGTCATAAGATAGAGGAAAGTGAATGTGTGTTAGCTCTCATCACTCAGTTGTATTTTTCTCTGAGTAAATGAAAAATTTTGCGCCCGATGTTTCTGCGTGTTTTCCTTCTACAGTAGATCAATTGTGGAATGCTTTTGTACAAGTCTAAGTTGAGAGTTGCTTGACCTCTGTGCAAAGTTTTAGCTTCCAATTGTAATCAGGCTGAGTGAATTAAGTGAAGGAACATTCATATGTGAAGTGTATTCACAGGTTCCTAAAACAGGCGCATATTTCGAAGTCAATGTTTTGGTCATTTCTCCCAGCACAGTTTAAAGTTTTGCATGAGTGAGGGCTTAATCTTTAAGTTGGAAGATAAGCTACTTATGTCTAGAAGCATTTTGTAAAACGGGTTCTATTCAAGGAGAACCAAGTCTTAAAAGTTACAGGTGTAAAGTCGACTGTTCTGAGTAACAGTTTCTGACATAGGTAACTTGTGAAATCAATTTCTCAAGTTATACTTAATCTTTTGGAGTAATTCAACTTGGAATAGTTGCGCAATCTCTAGGAGATGATTCGTACAAAGTTTCATCAAAAACTTTACAGATTTGATAGGTCAATGTGAATGAACAATGCAGCAGACTTTTCTGTGTGTCATCTTCTTCACAGATTTGTTAATTTCTGATAAGTTAGCAATTGATCCTCTAAATTAGTGAAGTGTTTGACTTACTCTTGGTATAGAGGTGCTCTAATCACAAGAGTAAGTTGTTCTTTTGGAGATTAACATTCTCCATCAATAATTGCTTTGGAAGAAAGTGAAGTTCAGAAGCAGAACAAAATTCAATATTTGGAGGATAAGAGTGTGAAGTTATCAGAACAGAATGCCAAGATGGAAATGGAACTAAAAACCATAGGAGGAAGATATAGAACACTACAAACCTCATATCAAATTTTGACTAGGGCCCATGAAGATATTAATAAGTTGTTGCTAGAAGAAGGTCTAGTAAGAGATGGAAGTAAACCTGCCCAATTGACAGAGGAAGAAAAAGATGAAATGCATAAAGAAATTCAGAAACTCCAAGAAGAATTAAAGGAAGCCAAAGAACTAGAAAAGCAGGCAAGTACACATGCTGCTACAGCTATGAGAGGGTATAACAAGTTGTTCTTGAATACAGAGCAAGAGAGGAAGGATTGGCAGGACAAGTTGGAAAGGGAAAGAATGGAATGGATGAAAGAAAGAGAAGATTTGATAACTCAGAATAAAAGCTTAAGGATGACCTTAGAAGACTTACAGAAACAACTGGAGAAATCAAAAGCTCAGGAAGAGGTTCAGAATCAGGCACATGCAGAAGATACCAATACCAGAGAGTATGAAACAGGAGATGCTGATAGAGAACAGGAAAACTCTGAAGCAATAGCCAAAAGATCTGAGGAAGAGTACACTGAGGAATTTGTTCAGAAGTTGCTGACTAACAGAGAATCAAGAATGGAGTTTATGAGAAAAATGCATGATGATTATGAGAACCAGATTGTCACATTTGCTTTAAATAAAGGCATCAATCCAGATCAACACCATTGGGCTACAGATGGATTAGGAATTCCTTTTTGTATGGTATTGGAAAGCATAAAAAATTATCAGTTGGCCAGAGTGGGAGTATCTCCAAATCAATATTTTGAATATGAAGAGGATATTAATGTTACAAAGGAATTATTTGAAAGAGCAAACCCAAAATGGAGGAATAAATGGTTGGATGCTAATAAAGAGTGTAGGAGAATCTGGAAGGAGGCACCTTTACACTTAAAGATTAACCCAACTTATTGCCCTGTGGCCAGAAGAAGGGAGTGGACTGTTTTTTGGGAAAGAAGAAAAACACGTCAGATTCCAGCAAAATGGCTGAACTTTCCAAAAATAGCAGGTCCAAAGGCAGGAACTTGGCCTACTAAAAGTTACATGGTGAATACCGCTGAATCTGTCATATCAAATTATAAAGATGTCAATGACCCTGCTTGTATACTACTTGTCAGAATAATGAGGTTAATTCTAGCCTGTATAGAGACCTACACTGATACAGATGTCAGAATTTTGAACTACGTTGGTTTTAATTCACCTACAGATGTTCTATTGTTTGATCTAAGTGAGACACCAGACAGGATTTGTTTGATGGCCTACTACAGTAGAATAATATTTTTGGGCAGTCATTTTTTGCAAATATTTGAAGATGCTTTTGATTATGGATTCTTTGAAAGAGAGTCAGAAATTTTTGGAAACTTATCTGTGGTTACAAAAGCAAGACTTACTGCCTATGAAGCTGCTTACACAGAATACTTGAAGAAGGATGTCATAGATAAGCATGAAGCCGCAGTACAATGGAGGAAAGCCTTGTTTGAAATGGTCAATAACTTGAATGTCACAGAAAGGAAGAGCCATGATTTGGTGTCACAAGTGTATCAAAGGAAGAAGAAATAAAGCTGAGCTCACATAAGGAAGTCTTTTGTCAGGAGCCAAAAGCTCTAGGAGGGGAAGAATGTTGGAAGGTATATTTTTGGAAAGCATTTTTTATGTAGAAAATTAGTAAAAAGCCAAAAAAACTTGTAAAATATTTATGCAATGGTTGTAAAAATAAGGAAGAGTCTTCCTTATGTAGTCAAGGACCTCATGTAATTTTTGTAGAATTTTTAGAAACTCTTAGATAGCATATTTTTAGAAAATTAGAGAAAAAGACCTAATTTCAAGTGTGAAAAAGACACTTGAAAATGTATATAAGTCAATTTTCTCTAATTTGGAGAGGTTGGTTAGTCATTTGCTCAAGCTATCAATAGAGAAGAAAGAGTTTCTGCAAAAATCGTGTTTTCTCCTGTTGAGTGTATTTTCTTTGATGTGAGAGCTTGTTTCTTGCTTAATCATGGAGATTTGTGAGTTACATTTGTGTATTACTGAGTGAGTTGTATGAAGGAAGAGGTTTACTGATGTAATGAGTGGAAAAGGATTGAAGAAAGCTTCAGAATTGTGAAAATCGTCTGAATGTACAGAATCGCGATTGTCTCGTCTCTGTGATACAGGTGATATTTTTCAATTTTGAGTTCTTATTTGTATTCTGCTGATAAAATAGCATGGTTTTGACACAAAGATCATAGAAAATGATGGAGATTTGCCTTAGATATGGTAAACCCTAGATTTTCTCTTCATCTTCAATTTTTCTCAGCAATCCAGCTATTAATCTCTTATTTCCTTGAATCTATTATCTTGAAGGGGCTGTGGTCTTATGGATATTCCTAGGATTGACAAAATAAAGATGATTTGTTGATTCTTTGTTACTTCATGATTGGAGAGGACAACTTGGAGTCCAAAACAAAACAACCACATTGACATTCTCATTGAAGATGTTCATGCAGTGCACAGGAGTGGAGAAGGATGATGCTTAGGTCAGTTTCATTCAGGTGCATATAAATGGGTTGAATGATTGACTAGATGAAGACCAGGGGGTGGATAGAAAGCACATTGACAACACAAAGAAATTCTAACTTGCCTCAAGGGAGTTGGTGCCACCATTAGCAGATGAGCTTGGAGACATGGCTAAGCTAGAGGAGCCAAATACCATGGAAAATGCTATTCAGGATGTACAATCTCAAGAGGATGATACCATGTATGTAGATGAGCAAGAGTGTGATTACCTCCTATTGTAAATTGAGCCGTTGGATTCTTGTAGGACATATACATTACTCATTTTTAAACCTACTGAGAAGTTGGTTTTATAACATAATCTTGTGCTAGTTGTACCATGTCCTTTGTCTTTTCCTCTGGGTTGGTGTGGGTTTTCTTTATGCGAAGATGATTATAATATGGTGCTATTTGTTTTCTAATCTCTTGCAGGTTGTCTTTATTTAAAAATTATGCATTGAAATGACTTTACAAATTTATATGGCAATCTTTATATGTTTTAAGGGGGTTTTTCTAACATCTATTTTGTGGCATGGAAGTAAAATTTAAGTATTAAATGAGTAACATCCCCACTTAGTGTCAATATATGGGCTATCCACCATACCTTGATCTTTAATGTACTTGAGATTTGTGTAACTAATATGGTCAAATCTAGCATGTCAAAAATATGCCCAACATATTTTTTCTCCTTTAAGTGTGAATAAAAATCACAATTTTTTGGTCAAAGTTATGATTCTCATAGACAATCGCAATTGTCAGATTTTAACTCTTTTTGCATGCGTTCTTCCTCAAAATAGTATTTATTATTTTCCATTTTACCCAAAACAAGGGCATCATGAAAAATACAATTTCCAACTTACAATTGTGTTTTTTGAATCTGATTTGAAATATTACGATTTTGTGTAGGGGATCACACTTATTTCTTAATAGTTATTACAAATCATGATTTTGCAAATTTCATGAATATGTTATTAGAATCGCAAATTCCATTAAAAATCACGATTCTCAGCTGAGAATCACATTGTCTTGACAATATCACGATTTTCATAAGACAACTATGTTTCTAAGTGAAGAGGAAATCGTGATGCCCTTTTTTACACAATCATATTTTTTTGTCTTATGTTAGAATCGTATTGAAAATCATGTTTTCTCTTGAAAGTCACGTCTCACAATCATGCTTTACACAATCATGATTGACAATCGTGAGGGACAAAGTCCTAAAATTTTGAATCCCTACACAATCGTGATTTTCATCGAAGTCGTGATTTTTCTTTTAACAATCATGATTGCTCACAATAATGTTTTTATTTTCTTAAAAATTGTGATTGTCAACAAACAATCGTTTCAAAATCGTGTTTTTTTCTTTAGAATTGCAATCTTTTAAATATTACTTCAAAATTTGTACTTTATTTTTTAAAAGTTTGGGTAGAGAGGACACCAAAGTTTGCATGCCAAATCTTTGCATATGAGATAACATGAGATTCTTGAATTTCACATGCTTAATCATTCACAAATTTTCCATATTCTATGAGCTTATATAGCCCATAAGAAAATAAGCAATAATAGCATCACCATTTGAGAGATCAGGTATTGCACATTTGTCATCAAAAAAATTGATGACCAAGCCAATATTGGCTAATATTGAAACTAACAACATATTTTTCTTGATCCCTAGCACATTAAAGCATTTGAGAATGTGAAATAACTACCATAAATAGTAGTTAGAAGGATCTTATCAACTCCCATTACACGATAAGAGGATCTGTTGGCACATGTGACAATATTCCCATTAGGGGCAGGCTCAGGTGAACTTCAGAAACTATGCTGCAAGGTAATATATTTGGCTGCCTCACTATCAAAGTACCAAGCATCTAAGTCTATTGCACTCATACGCTACTCATGAGAAGATGCATCATAATTGGAAACAATAGTAAATGCCCATTCTCTCATATTGAACAAGATTAACAAACTCTGTTTTAGGTGTAGAGGCCTCTACAACAACCATTCTAGCCTCTTTATTCTTTGCCTCTTTTGCTACGAGTTTTGGACAACTCTTTCATTACCCTTGATGTATTTGCAAAACTATTTTTTCTTTTCTCTTTTATTCTCATCTTTGTCTTCCTTCTTCGAGTATGCTACATTAACATATTTTTGCTTACTAGTACATGAGCTTCATTTAACCTTGCCCTTTTGAGTAGCTAAGAAAGTGTGATCTGTAGCATGCATAATTGATATGCTCTTCTTGGACCGATCTTCCTGCAACAAAAGAGAGACTTACTCCTCAAATGTTAAGGCATTTGAATCAATTGATAGAAGAAGAACTCTTATGTGAATCTAGGAAACCGTTAAGAACAGTAAATTTGTGAATGATTCAGCATGCGCAATTCAAGATTCTCAAGCCATCTCATATGCAAAGCTTTGGCATGCATGCTTTGGTCATCTGAATTTTGTCAGTTTTTTACGCGTGCAAAAACCTAAAATGGTGTCCTCTCTGCCCAAACTTGAGGAACCTTGTAAACATGTTTGTGAAGGCTATATTTTGGGTGAAATGTAGTGTTCCTCCTTTCCCAAAGTTGGCTAAGTTTGAGCTACTCAAAAATTTTAGCTTGTTCATAGTGATGTATGTGGTCCTATGCAGACACCTTCTTTTGGGAAGTACTTTTACTTCGTGACTGTTAATTGATGTTTTCTCTAGGCATACATGGGTGTATCCACTGAAAAAAAAGTTTGAAGTGTTTATGTGCTTCAAAATTTTGTTGGTTTTGGTTGAAATTATGTGAGAATGTAAAATGAACACCCTCCATTCTGATTGAGGGGGTGGTTGAGGGTGGGATAAAACATCAATGTACAGTGTCGTATAGACATCAATAGAATGGAGTGGTTGAAAGAAAGAATAGGTCTCTCATGGATATTACAAGTTGTACAATCAAAAGTTAGGCTTTACCACATAACTTCTGGCTTGAGGTTGTTATGTGTGCAACATATGTACTTAACATGTGTCCCACCAAAGCACTACAATCTATCACTCCATATAAGGCTTGGCATAGTCACAAGCCATTTGTTGCTCATCTCCATGTCTTTGGTTGCCTGACATATGCATTAGTGCTTGAACAACAACGCAAGAAATTGGATGACAAAATAGTGAAATGTATTTTTGTTGGGTATAGTTCTAAAAGCAAAGGCTATCGTCTGTATCATCCACACAATAAATGCATTTTGGTTAGCCATGATGTTGTTTTTGTGGGAGATGCAATTAAGCCATTACTTTCATGTACTAAGGAGACTTCAGTTAGCTCTAGAGATGTGTATGACATTTTGCTACCCTTTTTGTAGCTAGATAGTCTCGTGTTGGTCCAAATGAGGCAATTTCTCAACCATTATAGGTTCCACATGATCATGTAGATCATCCCATTTTTTATGCAAATTTACATGATGTACTTGTTGATGAGAGGGCTGATATAGAGGGGGGCAAAACTATGCCTAAATGGCTAGTGTAGAATTTGCAAGATAGCAAATTAGATGCACCTCTATCATATCATACTCATTCAAGCACTCATAATGCTTCTTTTGCATCAGACTTCCATCCAATGGTTGCCTCTGGTCTTTGTGATGAGAATGAACCTATTTCTTTTGATGAAGCACAAAATTCAGGAAATTGGATGGCTTCTATGCAATCAAAATATGATGCTATTATGAATAATGATATTTGGTCTTTATGTGATTTGCCTCTAGACAAAAGGGCCATTGGCACTAAATGGGTATACAAGTTGAAACATAAGCCTGATGGAACAGTTAATAGGTATAAGGTTAAGCTTGTTGCAAAAGGTTATGCCAAAAGAGAGGCATTGATTTTGATGAGACCTTTGTACCCACTTGTTGGATGACCACTATTCATAGCATTTGTGCACTTGGAGCTCATCTTGGTTGGAATGTAAATCACTTGTACATTAAAACTACATCTCTAAATGGTGATTTACATGAAGAAGTGAATGTATTTCAGCCCCATGGTTTTGTGAAGAAAGGGCATGAAAACAAAGTGTGTAGGTTGAAAAAGGCATTATATGGTTTGAAGCAAGCACCATGTGCTTGGTATGGAAAGATACATGCCTACTTGATTGCACATGGTTTTGAGAACAATCAAATTGAGAGCACCTTATATGTTAATTGTGCAGATGATGTACTTCTAACCATTGTTGTGTATGTTGATGACATGTTGCTCACTAGTCCTAATGAGAAGCACATTGCTAAATTGAAAGCTAATTTGCATGCCTCTTCTGATATGTTGGATTTGGGGCATTTGCATCATTATTTAGGCATTGATTTTATGCAAGTTGATGGGGGAATATTTTGTCAAACCAAATTTATTGAAACATTATTGTAGCATTTTGTCCTTGAAGATTGCAGACATATTACAACTCCTATGGAAACATGTTTACGACTGAGTCTTCATGATGTTGGAGAAGATGATTTAATTCCAGCTACTCATAAATTGTAGCTTGTTCATAGTGATGTATGTGGTCATATGCAGACACCTTTGTTCATTCAAAGCAAAGGCCGAAGTATTTATATGCTTCAAACGGTTCTTGGTGATGGCTGAAAATTTGTCAGCATGTAAATTGGGCACCCTCCATTCTAATCGAGGGGATACATTTCTTCTGATTATAATGATATTATGGCACCCTCCATTCTAATCGAGGGGATATCAATGTACAATGTCGTATACACTTAAACAAAATGGAGTTGCTGAAAGAAAGAATAACTCTCTCAAGAAAGGGTGAGGTGTATGGTCAAAAGATAGGCTTTACCACATAGCTTCTGGCTTGAGGCTATTATGTGTACAACTTATGTATTTAACAGGAGTCCCACCAAAGCATTGCAACCGATCACTCCATATGAGGTTTAGGATACTTGCAAGCCATCTATTGCTCATCTACATGTCTTTGATTGATTGGCATTAGTGCTTGAACAACAACCCAAAAAGTTGGATGATAAAGCAGTAAAATATATTTTGGTTGGGTATAGTTCGAAAATCCAAGGCTATCATGTGTATCATCTTGTTGGAGATTGAGGTTTGTGGAAGCATGCAAACAACACAACGAAGAAGAAGAAGCTTAGATCAGAACACACAATATTGAATGTATTACCACTAGAATGTACAAAGATAAGTAGCTTGTTAGGGCAATAGGCATATATACAAGGTGTAAAGAGAGATGGTGGATGCAATTGGCTCAAGCCATCGTGACACGTGACCATCAGGACGGGCTCACACCATCGTGATAGTTTTGTTGACCGTTGACCATCGCGACGGGCTTGCGCCATCACGATTGCTCATTAGTCCAACCATCATGATGACTCATTTGTGGACCATCACGATGCATTGCACCCTTGGACCATCGCAACGGTCCCAGACCATCAAGATTACCTCATACCATCATGATTGTCCGCTTTAAATGCCAAATTAGGGATTTGATTTTTTGCAAATATAAGGCCTATTTTGAGTGAACTTGTGAGTGATTAAGCATATTGGAGACCCCTTTAGCTCATATTTGGAGTAAAGCCAGTCTACCTATTTTCACCCCCGAGAGCTTGAACATCCATAACTTTTTCATTCAAAGTCCCCTTTTTGAGCTCTGTTGATATTTAGGTAGGACAAATTGAGGTTGAACCATCTGTGGGACAAGAAAAGAAAGGGGGAATTTGAGAAATTTAGCCAAAGGAAAAGGGACCCTTAAAGGTGTATATATCAAAGTGTTTGATCATTGATTTAAGAGTTGGTCTAAACTTTGGATTTGTACAGGTCTAGCAAGGGCTATCCAAGGGAAACCAAGGCAAGTCAGATGGTGTACGCAAGGCTTGGGAAGCGCGACTTCTTGGGCATCACAGCTATCAAAGAAGCTGACTCGAGGTTGGAAGAATACTCAACCCCCTCAATCAATTATTAGCTTAGGCTAAACGTCTAGCATTGTGGATTAAATTAGGATGACGATAGGAACGCATCAAGTCCAAGAGACTTAATTCTCTCAAGTCCAAGAGCAAGATAAAGTGTGTGCGAAACAAAAAAAAAAAACTAAAGGAAAGAACTTAAGTCTAACAGAACGAGAATTTAAATGTACAATGAAAAGTCGACTCCTGATGCATACATTGAGACAAGACAAGAATTTAAAAGCATTAAGAACAAAACAAGTGACTAAGAACAAAGAAGCATTGGTGATTACAAAGTGTACTGAGAGCTCAAGGAAGAAAAATTCATGAACCTAAGATCGGGCAAGCATATAGTTAAGTCAAACCGACGAAGCCTTAGATCATCAGAAGCAAGTGTAGGAACTACTGCACATTCGTGGGCACAACAACTGAATAGTTACCCTTACGAGTTGGGAGCAGATACCAGTAAATAAAAAATGTCTTTTAGCATGAAAAGTCTAGAAGGAGGGTTAAGCGTAGCATACTTAGAAAGACTCGAAGGACCCTACAGAACCCAACCAGAATATGTCCGAACCAACCACCGAGGTGCTCACATCTATGAGGATGGTTTGAGAAGATTAGTGGTTCAGTTGCATAATCCTGACCAACCCATTGGATTGGAACATCCGGTTGTGAAATTTGAGAGGGATGCATACCTCGACAAAGAAGGAACCATGTATATCATAACAAATCAACCTAATATCAATAATGAGTTTGGCGTAGTTATCCCCGACAAGAGTAGGAGCCCAAGGAAAAGAACCATTAGGAGACGAACCTAGGATACCCAGAGGGAAATCTATACTGGCAAGAGTACTAAACCTAGAATGGATCCCTCAGGATAATAGAAGCATTGAATTATTCGTGAACAAGGACATTGATGAAGCATTTTGGAGATACAGAATGGAACAACCTAGTGAGATAGGTCCATTACTATTTATGAATTCAAGGACCCAGATATGCCTAGAAAGGTAGTATACTTGGACAATACCTCATAACAAGTATTTGTAGTGCCTGATCATGCAAGACATGCCTATACATGGAGAGGCAACTTAGTGTTCCCCCCATTACGAGCACATGCGAACACCAGTCATCATGGTGCTGGGACATCTCAGTCCATGGTACTCAAAGAGACAAGAACAAAGAAAGGCCAGAAGTAAGTTTCACGCACCCCATAGGGAGGGATAGACCAACCATGGGCATCGATAGATTGGAATGACAAAGGGAACCAATAATACCAGGTGGTAGAGATGATTTTCCTCTACCTAGACCATGTGAACATCCAAGGATATTAAGACCCACTCAATTAGTAAAGTCGATGAAAAATTACTTTGATGGGATAGGAGATCCCTATGACCATGTTCCTGAATTTAAGCAGGTATTGCTGTTGCTCTAGCACAATGGTGAGAACCACTTTAAGAAGCTCCACCTCCTTAATGTCAATCCGCGGAAGAGATAGGAGTGATATGAAGATCGTGAATGTGAGATGAAGTGAGAGTGAAGGTGAGAAGCATAGAGATGCACACACACATGCACACACACTACGAAGAGACAAGCAAGACACAATGGAAGATGAGAAATCAACTCTATTACTCAAGAACACTCTTACAAGCTCAAAATAGCTCTAAGCTCTTCTCTGCTCCAACAAGCTAACCTCAAAAATGAGCTCTCTAGCTCTTTTTATAGATTATAGACTAGTTTTGACCGGTTTCACATCTAGTGACCGGCATAGTTAAAAAATAGGTCCTAGATGCTATTTGAAAGGGTAAACGATGTCTAAAAATAACCAAAATTGGTACGCTCATTCTACCTAAGCTCCTCAAGCTCGAGGACTCCTCGGCTTGCACAAAATGGAGCTATGAATTACAAAAAGGGTTTTTCTATGTTACATATATTACAAAAGTGATGAAAATCACTGTTGGAGGTTTTGAAAAGTATTTATAAAACATAAATCTTTGAAAATTTGATTCGACTGTCTCTCTGCTCTGTCTTTACATGCTTCCGCGTCTTCTACTGTCTTTACATGCTTCCGCGTCTTCTATGCCTCTGGCTACTGCCAACACCCCCCTCCCTCTCGCTTCTGTCGTCCTCGACAGAACCTTGTTGTGAGGTCTATCGGATGTAATTCTGGAGTAGTTCCTGAGCGAGGGTGTGTTCTGATATTCGAATTCCTCGGGCCAAATCTGCCTCGAGTTTCTCCCAATCAATGGGTTGCGGTTCATCAGATGGTGGGAGTCGATAATGTGTGGAATACACCATCTGTTCACAGGCAAAATAATTGAAGTAAATGCGTAGGCCTACTGATGAACACTTCCGAATGATATTCCCAGAAACCGGTTGTGAACATTTCTTCGAAGGTCTGCTTGTAGCACACCAGTAGGTATTTGATTCTGCAATGCCAGGCATAACACACCCGGAGCGATGGCGTTGTACTCATATCATATGCAAGATCTAGGTTACCATGCTCGAAGCCTGGGGTGTTTACATGTGGTGCCTTGACGCGTCTGAAGACTTTAAAAACCATCTGCATCATGTCAAATATCTTGAAAGTCATGTGCACTGCTATATTGTCCATATGTTTCAAGCGAGGGAGCCAGTGACGAATCGTTGCCATCATGTATCCGACTATAGGTGGTCCTGTGGGTGGGGGGAAGTATGGGTAATTCAACCAGTCCTGGCATTGCTTGTTATTCTGTACTTTAATCCCAAATGCCTTACAGGAGCAGCAACGTGGCACTGGTTCCCAACATGGGTTGTATTTTAAGTGTTGTGGTGCCTTGGCCCATGTACTCATCATCTCAGGATATTTTTGTAATAAATCTTTACGCCAATCTGGTTGATAGATCTCTCCTTCGTGCGCATCCCGTGGCAAATCGTTAGGCTCAAATTGAGTAGCGTGAGATGGTTTCTTGCCTGTTTCTTTCTCTATGGCCAACTGATATTCTGTCATTAACATAAAATAAGGTTTATACTATAGCTCATGCCCTGATATGTATCTGCGAGGGGCCAAATGAGCGAAGTATGGGGACTGTAAAATGCGTTCTTCAATCATTGCCATGGCGTGTAGCTGCGCTTCTACCCGTGCTGAGTGGGTTGTTCCAAGTTCTTCTATCGTCTTCATCCATGCGGGAGTTGGAAGTTTGAAAGTCGTCTGGCCTTCAGTCGTGACTCGTCCACCTGGGATGGGTTTGGGTTCATACGCTTCTTCAAAAGTTTCCTCCACCGGAATAGTGATTGTTTCTTCCTTTGCGGGTAGTTTCGGTGGGGAGTCTGGTTTGGGTGGTGCTTCATATATAGCTATCTATGATTTGAGCGTTGATACCTGGGCCCGTAAAGCTTTGAGTTCCTCTAGGATGTCAGGAGATGGGTCTGCAGGAGCTGGTAGTCCTTGTGGTATTGGTGCTCTTAGCTTGAGTAGTTTATGATCTTCTTTCAGCTTCTGATATTCCTCGTTCATGCTGTCGTACTCATCTAGCAATCTGACATGATCATCTAGCAACATCTTCATATACTCTGAGGGCACGGCCTTAAAGCGACTAGGGCTCAATGGTTGGTCTGGCTGATCGAGATCAGCTTCTAAATTCTCTCTGTTCTGTTCTTGTAAGCGCTGGTTCTCTTCTTTTGCTGCTGCCAAGTGTCATCTGAGTAAGCCCATGTTCCTAGTGAGCGTTGCATTGCAAATAGTCTGTGCCCTTAACAAGTTATCAATATCCATGATAGCTTCTTTCGTCTTTTCTTCACTTTCTAGTTCAAGTTTGTGATATGCCTCTCGTAGCTCTTGGTAGCTGGTGTTTAGTGAGGCATTCTCGATGGTCAGTGAATTGAGCTGCGACTGTAAATCATTCGTTGTCTTCTGCAACTGCTGATAATTATTTCCAAGCGATGTGAACTCATCTCTTACTTGAGTCATACAGGTGAACATCTATCGGAATGCAGTATCTACAGTGGGTGATAATATTAATGGTGTGCTAAGTGAAGATGCAGTGGGTGTAGATGCAAAGGGAATGAGGAATGGGGGTGGGAAAGTGGATGCCGTGGTTATTGTGGAAGAAATTGAAGTGCCTAAATATGGTTGTGCCATGAATGAAGTGAGTAGTGGTGTGGTGGGTGGTGAGATATCCATGTCATTGGACGTGGTGTCAAGTGCGGTGACCGTGAACAGTGGAGTGATCATGGGTGCTTGCATGGGTGTAAATACAGGGTTTACAAAGGTTGAAGAGTAATTTATAGAGGGATTCTCTAATGCTCCTTGGTGGAAAGGGGAAAGTGGGAATATGGTGGGTCGGGGAGGTGATACAGGGGAGAAAGTCATCGGGGTTAGAAATGGAAATAGTGGTCTCGTGGGTGTAGGAAAGGATGGAAAAGATGGATGGAGAAATGGACTAGATAGAAGAGTGTATGTCAAAGGAGGAAAACTAGGTGGTGTAGGTGTGGGAATCGTCGAGTGAATGGAAGTAAGGAAGGCTTCTACTACAGCGCTATCCAAAGATGTGGATGGTCTTGGAGAGATCGGATGTATAGGGGAGATTGGAGATACGGGAGGTGAAAGAGGAGCCGTTGGGGTGGCGGGTACTTTGATTACAGTGGTATGTACAGTAGTAGTGTGGGGTGGGGAGTCGATGATAATGGTGTCTTCTGCCAATGTGCCTTCAGGGATCAGACGTGCTTCCCTGGCTTGTTCTGAAGATTGTGCTCCTGTCGGTACACAAATGTATTCACTAGGTTTGGTTAGTAGGCGAACTCTGTGAGGGTCATATTGCGGTAACGGTTTCCTCTGCAAATATCTTAAGGCTTCTGTGGATCCCACTGATTTGACAAGTTCCCTGAAACCTTTGATGTATACCTCTTCGAAACCGCCTGAGACAAGTTCTTGTTTTATAAGTGCTTGACTCTCTTCCTCAGTCAATTTCTTACGCGCCCAAACTTTCTCCATGTTGCGATATAGCTTCTTGATGGCTAGCGTATAAGCTACTTCTTCAAAGGTTTCATCTTCATGCGTACTAGTATCACCCTGGGTGTCCGTGTGCTGTCCTTGTTCATCTGTCTGTACATGCTCTTGGGATTCATGAGTGCCTTGGCTGGCTTCATCATCGCCTTCATCATCATCGGTTTCTGTTCTTTCATCCTCGGAACTAGATACTACTTGTCCTTGTGGTTGGTCTCGGGGCGTGGTCGGGTAGCTTGGTCGTTCATATCCTTGAGAGAAAATTTGTCCTTCTGAAAACTGAAATTCATTGGAGAAAGCATCTTGCATTTCAAAATCAAAGGTTGTATCTATAGGTTCCGCTTCAAAGTTGGGTATCGAAAAAGAGAAAGCTTCCGCACCAATAGTGGTGGGAACTTCTGCTGCAGTGGTGGTCGGTTCCTGAACTAATGTTGGTTGTGAGGTAACCGCACTAGTGGTGCCTTCTGTAACGACAGGTCGTGATAGGCGTATGCGAATAGGTTGTACAGGGGCTTCTGTCGGAGACTGTTCTGGAGAAGGTTGCGGTGACGGTGATTCGGGGACCTGGAGGCATGGAATGGTTCCTCTCAGGTGCTTTCCTGCTCGTCCTTTGCTAGCCTTCCTAGCTTTGTTTGCTGTCCCTTTGAATGCTTTCAGATCCTTGCTTGTCATTGCACGCTCGATCGGTAAATCGTATGCCAAACACATATATACAATGCGCGTGAGAGCGCAACATCCATTGATTACTTTATTTCTTTCCCATCTGTGTTGTGCTAAGTACAACTGATCAATTATCCAGCTTGCTATATCAACTGTCTGTGGTCCAGTACATGCTAAATATAAACCAAACCAGATGCGTTTGTGGGGCATGGTGAATCTATCCTGAGCGGGGAAAGCGAAATGTTGCATACATATCCTTAATGGTTTTGAGAGCTCAGGTGTGATTGCTGAAATATCTTCCCACTTAGTAACATCTCCACGTTTCATTGGCTCTAGAACCAGCCTTTCTCGTTCTGTCGGAGTGTGTGTACCATGGATCGTGATTGCAGCGCGAATTAGATCTTTAGAAAGGTAAAACCTCTTATATGGTGGGTCATTTACTAATGACGACAAAATGAATGTTCCTGGTAGATCCTTGTTCTCCAAAGATGTCAAAGTGGTGATTAAGTAATAACATCTGTAGAAGTCAGGTTTAGGCAAGGGATCACTGAAATATTCTGTAAAGCATGCTCTTGCCCAAACATGCGTTAAGTCTTCTGTGTTCTGTAGTCCTTCGAATTCTCTTGAGAAACATTGGTATTTGGCCCAAGTACGATGATCAAATGCCAAATTGGCCTCAAAGATGAAATCAGCATCTGCCAATGGTCCTGCTAGCCCTTGAAACCAGTGAGAATTGCGATGAATCTTCTCAGTGTATCCCCTAGGAGGGTCGTCAATTGGCATAGGTCCTGGAAATCCCTAGAATTCTGGTGGTTGAGCCGTAGGATGGGGCTCCACTAGTAGTTCTCCAATATTGGCCATGGGTACACTGGGGCCAGCTTCTGATGGTCCTTCTTCCTGCATGATGAGTGATGCGAGTGCGTAGAAGATCTGCTACAAAAGTTTAACACATTAGTATGGAAATTAATCATGATCCCATTAAAGTGAGACTGCAATCCCTTTCCATAACCGATGTGTAACCCATGTAGCCAAGTGTTGTGATGTGGTTTATGGAATGATTGTTGTAAAACTAATGCAGGTCTCTAGACACCTACATGCTTCAGATGATGCATATGTTGCTTGATGAGGTGTTATTACAAGTGATGTTGGGTTATAGTGTGTGGATTTGTACAAGGTTCAGTTGTGAATGAGTTATTACAAGGTTGTAGATTAGTCGGGGTGGGAGTTATGTTAGATAATGGGTTAGAAGAAGACTTCTGGATACGTTTCGGTATCCACTTCCTAAGAGTTTGTGAACAGGTGATATGTTTCTTCTGAGGGACAAAAGATGGTATCGGATGTGGTGGGATTAAAGGGTGAAGAGATTTCTGAGGGTTATATATTACATGGCTTGAGGGTTGAGCTATAATACACTGCTTGGGTACCCAAATCTGCATTGGTGTGGGTCGATTCATAAGGTACTTCTTGGCGATCCAAATTTGTTGAATGTTCGTATTCGTAGAAGAAGGTCGAGAAGATGTTGAATATTGACTCTGCTTCTGCCTTGACTTCTTCTTGTCATAGTCCTCGTTGTTGAATACTTCTTGCTCTAGACTTCGTTGTCGTGCTAAGGTCATTCCTTGAGGGAATGTTTTCGTCCTCAAGTATGTCACTAAAGGGTCACATGTGAGAGACACATCATATAATGTAGCATGTTCTACTGGTGGTCTTTCACAATAGACAGGGCATTCTTTACACAACTTGTAGACGTCTGCTTCCATAGTAGGCCAATATACTCCTAATCTATGCAGAGTCTGCAAAGTACGATGTTTCGAATGATGTTGCTTTAATGCACCTACATGTGCTAATTGCAAGCAATTTGCATGTTCTGATTCATCTACACAATAAGCAAGAATCTTTTGATTATCTTGTTTATATATACTTCCTGCTATGATTTGATATCTTTGAGACTTGGTAATCTCTCCTTCCTTGATCCTTATCCTAGGATTCTTGGGTCCATACGTGAGAATAGGGACTGTAGGCTTAGCCCATTCTGGTGCTATCTCAAGGTTAAACAAATATGCATCTTGTAGTTCATCTGCTATCCCTTGAGGAGCTTCCCCTGAGGTTAATCTTGAAAGATGGTCAGCTCTAAGATGTGTCTTTCCTTTCCTGACTACTACTTCAAATTCATACTCCATGAGTAATAGAAACCAATGTATTAATCTTCCTGTGTTACAAGGCTTGTTGACTAAGTACAACAATGCTTGATGATCTGTAAAGAATTTGAACTTGTTTGCCAACAAGTAATGTCTGAATTTCTTTACCGCATAGATCATTCCTAATCCTTCTCGTTTCGTAGTGGTGTAATTTCTTTCTGCTGCGTTCAACTGTCTGCTCGCGTAAGCTATGGGGAGATCTATATTACCTTCATTCGTGGGTTGTGCTAACACACATCCTATGGCATAGTTGGATGCATCCACATGTACATGGAATGGCTTACTCCAATCCGGGGTTGTAAATATGGGTGCTGAGCACAAACGTCTTTTAAGTTCATTGAATGAATTCTCACATTCATCTGTCCATTCAAACTTAGTCAAAAGAGAGTACAGAGGCTTGTCTATGATTGCATACATGTGTATGAATCGTCTGTAATAACCACAATGGCCCATAAATGCTTGTACTTCTTTTACGTTATTTGGCCTAGGTAGATTTGCAATTACTTTCACTTTTTCTTCATCCGTAGAGATCCCATTCTTTGACACAATGTGTCCTAAAATTTTGCCTTGTCTAACCATGAACACACACTTTTCTGGGTTCAGACAAACCTGATACTCTTGACATTTGTCAAATACTTGTCTTAACTCTGGGATATGAGTCTGTCTGATATTCGAATGAGCACATAAGTCATTGACATAAACTTCCAAATTCTTTCGTAAGAATTCTTTAAAAACATGACACATGAGTCGCTGGAAAGTGGCGGGTGCATTTGTCAAGCCAAAAGGCATCACATGAAATGCAAATATGCCCCATTCTGTGGCAAAAGCCGTCTTGTGTTGATCTTCTAGAGCAATGGCTACTTGATTATAGCTTGAGAAACCATCAAGAAAGTTGTAAACTTCCTTGCCCGCAACTCTTTCCAATAGGTGTTCTGTGATTGGAAGAGGATAACTGTCTCTAATCTTGGCGGCATTAACTTTTTTAAGGTTAATACACACACACAATTTTCCATTGTTCTTGGGCACAACCACAATGGGGGATACCCATTCGGTATGCTCAATTTCGTAAATGAATCCTGCTTCTATCAAACGGTCTATCTCCTCTTTAATCTTCGCAGCGTAATTATCATTGTACATGTATGGTTTCTGTTTTGTGGGTTTTGCATCTGGAGTCATGGGGATTCTATGGGAACATATATCTGAGTCTACTCCTTTCAAATCTTTGTAACTCCAAGCAAACACATCTCTATATTCGTGCAATAGGGCAACTAATTGTTCTTCTTCTTCAGTCGTCAAATCGTGCCCTATGTAGGTACATTTTTCCTCTTCTCCTTCTATGGCCACTATGATTTTTTTGGTTTTCTCTCGATTATCATATACTTCTCCAGTGTCAGCTTTTCTGTTAGGCATTCGTACCATGATTCGTCTATCTTCTATTTCATATTTCTTGAAGTTCTCGGGAACCTCAAACAAAGATTCTTCTTCTTCTTCTGACATGGCTTCTTTCTTCTTTCTTTTCTTACCTTCGGTTTTGGTGATCACTTGAGTGGCTAACCTCACATCATCCATAATCTCTTCGTGTTTCTGAGGGTAAGTCTCTACTTCATAAAAGTATTCTTCCTCTGATGCAAAGGGTGAGTCCATAATAATTGACTCTAGATCGAAATCGCTTGCATCTTCAAATGCATCAGTGCTAGGTTCACATTCTTCTATAATTGAATCACACATGATTGGCTCTATCGTGAAAACTGAGATGTCATAGCCATCTTCGTCACAGTGGGGTGTCCATTGTTCTTCATTGATGGCCACATCCATGGTTGCTAGGATTTCTGCCCAACCATGGGGTTCAAACTCTTCGTCTAGAAATACTACAGGTGCATAAGCTGGGTCTCGAAGGGTTCGTGAATGTTGTTCTGAACCTAAAGTTCTGGCCTCTAACCGTGCTTCCTCTTGTTTTGCTACCTTACACATCCATAGATGAGTATCCACATGCAACCATGAGGGGTCTGATTCCACTGAGTGTACTGATTCTGTCTCTTCTTGCGTCTTATGGATGGTATTCCATTGTAGTGGGGGTACGTCCCTATGTGAATAGTCTTTAAGATTGACTTTAGTAGTCACTCCTAAATGTTGCAAGTATAAAGAATTAGTTCCCCAATCTTGTACCATTCGCAACTGACGCATGAATGGTCGTCCTAAAATCATCTCGTAAGCATGATTTTTCGCAAAATCACAAATGGAAAAAGTATGCTCAAACTCCACACCACAAGTGGTGAGAGATATGCATTCTAGTAAGCCTAATGGTTTTTCTATATGTCCATCAGCCATTTGTAGCTTCATCCTGGTAGGTCTTAATGCTGGCTTACCCCAACATTTCCATAAAGCGGTGGTAGCAATGGCTACTCCGGCTCTTGAATCTAAGATGGCTTTTGTGGTGTAGCCCTGATGGGTTATTGGAAGATAAGTGTTACCTTCCTCTCCTTCGCCTACATCTCCGATCTTTTCTACTGGTATCTCTGGTACCTTCGTGTGTGTTCCTATCTATGAGGGAGTAGTAGCAAGCTCGGGGAATTGACTTGCTACATGTTTCCACAACTCTGGTTTGATCTTCAACAACTCTTCTAGGATGAGATTACATTGAATTTTGGTATTCTTGATCACTTTCGTGTTTCTAGGGATTACTAATTCTTCATTCCTCACTATTATCGTGGGTGCTCTCATACTAATAGACTTTGCTTCCCAAGGTCCTGTGAACTGAGGTAATTCTTGCAAAGAGTTAGATTCAAAACCTGTGTGTTCACTCAGTTGTTCTTCCTCTACATCATCGTAGATAGAGGGGATGTCTTGGGGAAATTGTTCCTGCAAGTCATCTATTTCTTGAATAGGAGGATGGGTTCCTTGTTCTTTTCTCCATTTCTCTTCTTGGATTTCTCTCAGAAATTCATGTGAATATCTATGTATGGAAGACAAATTGTCTTCACCCTCGGCGTTTGGTACTTGAGACAGGGATGATGCACTCCTTTCCTGTGTCTCTAGGACAGTAGGGTTCCTATGCCGATCCTTTTTCTCTTTGCTTTCTATCAAATATTCTAGCCTCTCCATCAGTCCTCGAAAGTGTAGTTCTGGTTTTGCCATGTTATTCCAGTTAAGATATCTAGAGGCTTCGAACATTGCTTGTGCTAATTCTACCATCTTCATGCAAAGTTTAGTCCTCTCAGTTTCTAGATCTGGCCTCGGATAGTTTTTGCTCATTTCAGCTATTTGGGGTCCTTCTTTTATTCTGGCTTGATATGCGCAAAACATCATGTCTAGGTTTTTAGGTATGGGTTCTGCTAGAACTGATCCTGATTTCTGAGCTAGGTTCTCTTGATTCAATTCTTGTGAAGTCAATTCTAGGATTTTGGCTCTAGATTCCTTGAGATTCCCTTCCAACTCTGTTATCCTTTTACTCCATTTTCTCTTGATTCTTTCCCTGGAATCTTTCCAAGATTTCGTCTTTTTACTGCTAGACTCTCCAACTTCACTAGTTCCGGCTATTTTCTCCTGATTAAGTTGTTGATTCTGTAAGAGCGCCTGGGCTCTTGTTATAGCTTGGATAGGCATGTATGTAGGGTTGGATCCATCTGCATTGTTTACAACGGAACTACCTAGACGAGTTCTGCTAAACCTGTAGCAGACTTCGAGACGCTTATACTCACGAACCAAAACAGGCACCTAAAGCATGGTCCTCTAGGGCCCTGTGGTCTTTGTTGTCTCAATTGGGGCCGTGGGTTTGGATTTGTGTACATCACATGAGCGTAGTCGGGCTCCCAACTAGGTTCCAATGGTGGACTATCGTATTGATAAGTCTCCACATGTTCTAGTGACTCCGTGTAATAAGCGGGTGGACTATCTACATGAGTAGAGTCAAAACTGTTTGAGTTTGGGTCACTCTCAGTAATTAAGGGTGAAGAGGGAACTAACGCCCTACTTAGATTCTCTTCTGCAGTAGCATATTTAACTGAGATGACATTAGCTGGTGGGGGTGGCTGCTGAGCTAAAACAGGTTGAGGTCTCTATTGAGCCTGATAAGGATAGTTCTGTGGAGGCCTATAGTAATGAGGCTGAGTATTGTATTGACCTTGATACCTACCTGGCTCTGCATATGCTTGCGGGTAGTTCTATCTCACTGCTTGTTTGTTATAGGGGCAGTCCTGAGCCGTATGATTCGTATATTGTCTCTCAATCGTACAGTATTGGCCACTAGGGTTGGCTTGTGTTTGTGTTGCATTGGGACACACATTTGCCATATGATGACCACCACAGGTGTAACAATGCTTGTTTGTTGTTACCCTAGGCATCTGTTTACTAGAAACTCCTAGTTTTTGGGCCACTTTTTTTGCTAGACCCTCTATTGAGCTAGACATTTTCGTGGACGCTAGAGAAGAGCAATCTGAGTCCTTATAGACCTTTGGGAGTTCCAACTTGTCTCGTAAGTTGTCTTCAATGTCTATGCAAATTCTTACACACTGCTCTAGCGTTCTGGGTTCTTTCAAGTATACATAGGAGCGTAGTTTAGAGCTCAACAGGCCATCTAGAAACAATGACACTTGCTTGGCCTGTGAGGGTAGCTCTTGCATTGGACATCTCTCCACATATTGTCTAAACATACGTCCTTGCAAGTCTAACCGTTTCTTGAGGGGTCTGTTTGAAGCTATGAATCAATGAAGACGTGTCATGTCTGATCCCACTTTTAGAGAATTCAGTGATGAATGACTCTAAAAAGTGATGGATGTCTCTAAATTGCCTTTGCTGCAATGGTTGGAACCAAGTTAAAGCTGTATTCTTTAACATTATTCCAAATGCATTATATTGCGTGAACGTCTTCTACTTGTTCTGCCCTTAGCACTTGCTTAAATTCAGCAACATGGTCATAGGGATCTCCTGTCCCATCAAAATAATTTTTCATGGATTTCACTAACTGAGTGGGTCTTAATATTCGTGTGTGTTCACGTGGTCTAGGTAGAGGAAAATCATCTCTACCCCCTGGCATTCTTTGTCTTTCCACTCTGTCCGTGTCTACGGTGGTTCTATCTCTCCCTATGGGATGATTGAAACTTACTTCCGGTCTTTCTTTGTTTTTATCTCTTTGATTAGCATGGGCAGAGGATGTTCTTGCCCCTTGTTGGCTCGCGTTTACGTTCGCTCGTGATGGAGGGAATACTAGCTCACCTCTCCATGTGTAGGTATTTCTCGCATGGTCAGGTACCACAAATACTCTTTTTGAAGTTTTGTCCAGGTATACAACCTTTCCAGGTGTATCTGGGTCCTTGAACTCGTAAACCATGATGGAGCCTACCTCACTAGGTTGTTCTGTTCTATATCTCCAAAATGCTTCATCAGTTTCCTTATTAACAAACAACTCTATGCTTCTGTTATCCTTGAGGGGTCCAATCTGGAACTAGTACTCTTGTCAGTACAGATTTCCCTCTAGGTGTTATAGGTTCTTCCAATGGTTCTTTTCCTTGGGTCCTCGCTTCCTATCTCTAACTGAATTACGCCAAACTCATTGGTGTTATTTGGCTGCGTACTTAAGATGTACATCGTTCCTTCCTTGTCTATGTATGCATCTCTCTCAAATTTCACCACTGGACGTTCCAATCCAATGGGTTGATCAGGGTTGTGCATTTGCACCACTTGTCTTCACAAACCATCCTCATAGATGTGAGCACCTAAGCGGTTGGTTCGGAGAAATTCTAACTGAGTCCTATAGGGTCCTTCTGGTTTTTCTAAATATGCTACATTTGACCCTCCTTCTGGTCTTTCCATGCTAAAAGCCATTTCGGATTCACTCGTATCTGAGCTCTCGTAGGGGTAATTACTATTCAATTGTTGTGCCCACGATCGTGCAGTAGTTCCTACGCTTGCTTCTGATGATCTAAGGCTTCATCGGTCTGACTTACCTATATGTTTGCCCGATCTAAGGTTCATTAATTTACTTCCCTGCACACTCAGTATACACTCAGATCGTCAATGGTTCTTTTTTTCTTACTTTCTTAACTCTTTTTAAATTCCTTTAAATTCTTGTCTTGTCTTAACTATATGCGTCAGGAATCGACTTTCTGTGGTACTTTTGAGTTCCCTTTCCGTCAGACTTAAGTTCTTTCCTTTAGGTTTTCGTATCACACACCTTTATCTTTAGTATTATACTTGAAAAATTAAATCTCTTGAACTTGAGGTGTTCCTATCGTCGTTAATCTAATCCACAATGATACCGTTTAGCCTAAGCTAAGAATTGATTGAGGGGGTTGAGTAATCTTCCAACCTCGAGTCAGCTTTGTTGGTTGCTCTGATGCACAAGAAGCCGCGCTTCCCAAGCTTTGCGTTCTTCACTACCTTGCCTTGGTTGCCCTTGATTGCCCTTGCTAGACCTGTAACAATCCAATATTAGACCAATTTCATAATGGATGATCAAGCACTTGAGTATATTCACCCTTAAAGGTCATTCCCTTTTGCCCAAAATTTCAATGCTTGCCCCCTGGCTTTCTAGTCCCACACTAGGTCAACCTCAAATTATCTTATTTAAAAATCAACTTATTGTTTTTGAAAAAAACTGTAGAGGTCACATAGTACTCGTCAAGAGCTTGCTAACGAGCTATCAAGCTCAAAAAACGGACTTTGGATGAAAAAGATATGACCGTTCAGGCCCTCGGGAGTGAAAACTAACAAACAAGTTTTTCTCCAAATATGAGCTAAGGGGTCTCCTATGAGTCTAATCACCCAAAAATTTGCCAAAAATAGCCCCAAATTTGGTCAAAAATTCAAACCCTAAAAATTGCATTTGGGATGGACAATTGCGATGGTCTGAGATAATCGCGATGGTCTGGGACCGTCGCGATGGTCCAGGTGAACCGTCCCGATGGCGTGGCACAATCGCGATGGTCCGAAGGAGCGAACTGCCGTGATGGTCAGAAATGAACAGTCATGATGGTGTAAAAGTGAACGATCGCGATGGCGTAGAAGTGAGCAATCGCGATGGTGTGAATGAACTGTCATGATGGTCTGATCAACGAGCAATCGCGATGGCGTGAGCCCGTCGTGATGGTCACAAAGCACGATGGCGTGAGCCAATCGTGATGGTTCAAATGTCAAGGCGTCGTGATGGTCTAGCTTGCCATGTGGCAGCATCGGCACGATGGCATGAGCCAATCGCGATGGTGTGGGGTCGACGGGATCGTCGCGATGGTCCAAGTGAACTGTCGTGATGGCTCAAGTGAGCCATCGTGATGGTGCGAGACCGTCGCGATGGCGTGAGCCAATCGCGATGGTGTGACACAATCGCGATGGTCTGACCCAATCGCGATGGTCCACCAAAATGCAAATTTTGCAAATGCAAGTGTGGATTCGTGTATGTGCTTGTGTCGCCTATCTCGTGGTGAACTCGCTTACCAAAAATTCTGAAGTTGGCAGACCATCGCGATGGTCTGACACCTACGACAGATCTCTGACAGAAAGTGAAATTTTACCTTTTTGCAGCTTTCCTGATGCACTAGAGCACTGTACCTACAAGAAAACTCAAAAACACAATAGCACATGCAAGCACAAAAGCTCTCTCTCTCTCTCGCACATGCACAAATGAGGGGAAATGAGGAGAATGGGTGGATATGGTGAATTTTTTGATTTTTTTGGAGTGGAAGATGATGATGCGGTGATGAAGATGGAGTGTGGGGGAGGTGAAAAACACTAAAAACTAAGTAAAAACAACAACAAAAAGCGAAATTTTTACCTTCCAACGCCACTTCTTGCTATACTCGTACCATCACACATTCGTCCTAGACTCGATCCCCGGCAATGGCGCCAAATTTGGTGTTGCTCTAGCACAATGGTGAGAACCACGTTAAGAAGCTCCACCTCCTTAATGTCAATCCATGGAAGAGATAGGAGTGATATGAAGATCGTGAATGTGAGATGAAGTGAGAGTGAAGGTGAGAAGCATAGAGATGCACACACACATACACACACACTACGAAGAGATAAGCAAGACACAATAGAAGGTGAGAAATCAACTCTATTACTCAAGAACACTCTTACAAGCTCAAAATAGCTCTAAGCTCTTCTCTACTCCAACAAGCTAACCTCAAAAATGAGCTCTCTAGCTCTTTTTATAGATTCTAGACTAGTTTTGACCGGTTTCACATCTAATGACCGGCATAGTTAAAAAATAGGTCCTAGATGCTATTTGAAAGGGTAAACGATGTCTAAAAATAACCAAAATTGGTACGCTCATTCCACCTAAGCTCCTCAAGCTCAAGGACTCATCGGCTTGCACAAAATGGAGCTATGAATTACAAAAAGGGTTTTTCTATGTTACATATATTACAAAAGTGATGAAAATCACCGTTGGAGGTTTTGAAAAGTATTTATAAAACATAAATCTTTGAAAAATTGATTCGACTGACTCCCTGCTCTGTCTTTACATGCTTCCGCGTCTTCTAATATCTTTACATGCTTCCGCGTCTTCTATGCCTCTGGCTACTGCCAACAGCAGGTATTGCGAGTAGAGCAAGTAGAAGACATGTTTACACAATGCAATGCATTTGGACTCATGCTAAAGAATATGGCTTTAACCTGGTTCCAACCATTGGAACAAAGGCAATTTGAAGATATTCATCACTTGTTAGAGTCATTCATCACATAACTCTCTAAAAGTGGAAGCACACATGATATTTCTTCGTTGATTCACAGCTTCAAAGAGACCCCTCAAGAAACAGTCAGACTTGTAGGACATAGACTTAGACAATATGTCGAGAGATGCCCAATGCAAGAACTACCCTCACAAGCCAAGCAAGTGTCTTTGTTTTTAGATGGCCTCTTGAGCTCTAAACTTTGCTCCTATGTCTATCTAAAGGAACCCAGAACACTAGAGCAATGTGTAAGGATTTGTATAGACATTGAGGACAATTTAGGAGATGAATTGGAACTTTCAAAGGTCTATAAAGACTCAAATAGCTCATCTCAATCATCCTCAAAACTTTCTAGCTCGATTGAAGACCTAGCAGAAAAAGTGGCCCAAAAACTAGGAGTCTCTAGCAAACAGATGCCTAGGTTAACAACAAACAAATGTTGTTACGCCTGTGGTGGTGATCATATGGCAAATGTGTGTACCAATCTAACACAACCTCAAGCCAACCATAGTGGCCAATACTATATAATTGAGAGACGATACATGAATCAAAAAGCACAAGATTGCCCATACAACAAACAAGTAGTGTGCCAGAACTACCCGCAAGCATACCCCCAACCAAGTAGGTATCAAGGTCAATACAATGCTCAACCTCATTAACATAGGCCTCCACAAAACTATCATTATCAGGTTCAACAGAGACCACAACCCATTTTAGCTCAGTAGCCACCACCCCTAGCTAATGTAATCTCAGTCAAGTATGCTGCTACAGAAGAGAACCTCAATAGGGCTTTGGTGCCTTCTTCACCCCTGATCACTGATAGTGATCCTAACTCTAAGAGTTTTGACTCTACCCATGTAGATAGTCCACCCACATATTACATGAAATCTCCAGAACATATGGAAACATATCAATACGATACTCCACCCCTAGAACCTAGTTGGGAGCCCGACTATGCCAATGTCATGTATATGAACCCTAACTCACGGCTCTAGTTAAGACATCCAAGACCATAGGGCCCTACAAGACCATGTTTTAGGTGCCAAGGAGATCATTTCATAAACAATTGCCCACATCCTCCGATAGTAGGACAATCACAATATTATAACATTCAAGGCTTTTGTGCGGAATGTGCTAAAGAGCATATCATTAGAGATTGCCCAAAGAACCCTGATAATGCCTCAAAAGTGACGCCCATTAATGTGATAGGTATTGTGCATAACTCAGATGGATCCAACCCGACATACATGCCTATTCAAGCTACAATAAGAGCCTAGGTGCTATTACAAAATCAACAATTGAATCCGGAAAAAGAAGCCAAAAATAGCAAAGTTGGAGAGTCTAGTAGCAGAAAGACTAAAACTTGGAAGGATTTCCGAGAAAGAATTAAGAGAAAGTGGAGCAAGAAAATAAACAAACTATAAGGAAGTCTAAAGGAATCTAGAGCCAAAATCCTCGAATTGACTTTGCAAGAATCTAATCAGGAGAACCTACCTCAGAGATCAGGATCAGTTCTAGCTGAACCCATACCTAAAAATCTAGACATGATGTTTCATGCACATCAGGCGAGATTAAAAGAAGGACCCCAGGTAGCTGAATTGAGTAAGAACTTTTGAGAGATACTTAGAAATTGAGAGAACTAAACTTTGCATGAAGATGGTAGAATTAGCACAAGCTATGTTTGAAGCCTCTTGATACATCAATTGGAGTAACATGGCAAAAACTGAATTACACTTTCAAGGACTACCGGAGAGGTTAGAATACTTGATTACTAGCAACGAGAAGAAGAATATGAAAAGGAATCCTATTATCTCAGAGACATAGGAAAAGAGTGAACCATCCCTATCTCAAGTGCCAAATACTGAGGTAGAAGACAACTTGTCTTCCATACACAAGTATTCACAAGGCTTTCTGAGAGAAATCCAAGAAGAGAAGTGGAGATGAGAGCAAGAAACCCATCCTCCTATTCAAGAGATAGACAACTTGCAAGAACAATTTCCCCAAGACATACCCTCTATCTATGATGATGTAGAGGAAGAGCAACTGACTGGACAAATAGATTTTGAATCTAATTCTTTGCAAGAATTACCTCAATTCATAGGACCTTGGGAAGCCAAGTCTATCAGCATGAGAGCACCCACTATAATAGTGAGGAATGAAGAATCAGTAATCCCTAGAAGCACATAAATGATAAAGAACACTAAAGTACAATGTCATCTCAGTCTACAAGAATTGTTAAAAATTAAACCAGAGTTGTGGAAGCACATAGCAAACCCATTCCCTGAGATCACTACTGCTCCCTCATAGATAGGATCACACAAGAAGGTATTGGAGATACCAGTGGAAAGAATTAGAGATGTGAGTGAAGGAGAGGAAGGCAATACTTATCTTCCAATAACCCACAAGGGCTACACCACTAAAGCCATCTTAGATTCAGGAGCCGGAGTAGCAATTGCTACCACTGCTTTACGGAAATGTTGGGGTAAGCCAGCACTAAGACCCGCTAGGATGAAGCTACAAATGGCTGACGGACATATAGAAAAGCCATTAGGCTTACTAGAAGAAATATCTCTCACCACTTGTGGTATAGAGTTTGAACATACTTTTGCCATTTGTGATTTTGGGAAAAATCACACTTACGAGATGATTTTAGGACGACCATTCATATGTCAGTTGCAAATTGTAGAAGATTGGGGAACTAATTCTTTGTACTTGCAACATTTGGGAGTGACAACCAAAGTCAATCTTAAGGACTATTCCCATCGATATGTACCCCCAATACAATGGAATACCATCCATAAGACACTAGAAGAAACAGAGTCAGTGCATTCATTAGAATCAGACCCCTCATGGTTGCACAAGGATACTCATTTATGGATGTGTAAAGTAGCCAAAAAAGAGGAAGAATGATTAGAAGCCATAACTTTAGGTTCATAACGACATCCACGAACCCTTCAAGACCCTACCTATGCACCTATAGTATTTCCAGATGAGGAATTTGAACCTCACGATTGGGCAAAAATTTTAGCTACGATGGATATAGCTGTAAATGAAGAACAATGGACTCCTCATTGTGATGAGGACGGTTATGACATTTCCATTTTTTGATAGAGCCCTTAGAGGAAGAACCCATCCTAGAAGAATGCACAGAACTAACCCAAGAACCGGACAAGAGTGGTGATGAGGATTTAGAATCCATTATCATGGAACGCTTATGTTTGACAAAAGAGGAATATCTTTATTTTGTAGAAGCCAAAACCCCTAAAATGGACAAGGAAAGTCAAACTGAACAATTCGAGTCACTCATAAAAGATATAGAAAGTAGGCAAAAGAAGAGAAAGAAAACACCCAAGATAGAAGAAGAGGTAGAACCACTCATGGAAGTACCTAAGAACTTCAAGAAGTATGAAATAGATGATAGAAGAATTATGGTACGAATGCCCAAGAGAGAAGCAGGCATTGGAGAAGCATATGATAATTGTGAGAAAACAAAAAAAATCATAGTAACCATAGAAGAAGGAGAAGAAAAATGTACATACATAGGGCATGATTTGACCAATGAAGAAGAAGAGGAGTTAATTGCCCTACTATGAGAATATAGAGATGTGTTCGCTTGGAGTTACAAAGTTTTGAAAGGAGTAGACCCAGATATAGGCTCCCATAGAATCCCCATGACGCTAGAGGCTAAATCTACCCAACAGAAACCATACACTTATAACAATACTATGCTGACAAGATTAAAGAAGAGATAGATCGCTTGATAGAAGTAGGATTCATTTATGAAATTGAACATACTGAATGGGTATTCCCCATTGTGGTCGTGCTCGAGAAGAATGGAAAATTGCGTGTGTGTTATAACCTTAAAAAAGTTAATACCACCACAATTAAAGATAGTTATCCTCTTCCTATCATGGAAAAATTATTGAAAAGAGTCGCGGGCAAGGAAGTTTACAACTTCCTTGATGGATTCTCAGGCTATAATCAAGTAGCCATTGCTCCTAAAGATCAACATAAGATGGCTTTTGCCACAGAATGGGGCATATTTGCATTTCGTGTAATGCCATTTGGGATAACAAATGCACCTGCCACCTTTCAACGACTCACGTGTCATGTTTTTAAGGAATTCTTACGCAAGAATTTGGAAGCTTATGTGGATGACATATGTGCTCATTCCAACATGAGACTTACCCACATCTCTGAATTAAGGAAAATTTTTGACAAATGTCAAGAATATTAGGTTTGCTTGAATGTAGAAAAGTGTGTTTTCATGATCAGGCAAGGCAAGATTCTAGGCCATGTTGTGTCAAAGAATGGAATCTCTACGGATGAAGAAAAGGTGAAAGTAATTGCAAACCTACCTAGGCCAAAAAATGTAAAAGAAGTTCAAGATTTCATGGGCCATTGTGGTTATTATCGATGATTTATACACATGTATGCTATCATAGCTAAGACTTTGTACTCTCTTTTCACCAAGTTTGAATGGACGGATGAATGTGAGGAGTCATTCAATGAACTCAAATGACGCTTGTGTTCAACACCTACATTAACAACCCCATATTGGAGTAAGCCGTTCCATGTACATGTGGATGCATCCAACTATGCCATAGGATGTGCATTGGCACAACCTATGAATGAGGGCAATATAGATCTCCCTATAGCTTATGCAAGCAGACAGTTGAATGCAGCAGAAAGAAATCACACCACTACAAAACGCGAAGGATTAGGAATGATTTACATGGGAAAGAAATTCAAGCATTACTTGTTGGCGAATAAGTTCAAGTTCTTCACGGATCATCAGAAATTGTTGTACTTAGTCAATAAGCCTTGTAACACTAGACAACTGAAATGATGGTTTCTATTACTGATGGAGTACAACTTCAAAGTAGTGGTCAGGAAGGGGATGACCCACCTTAGAGTTTACCATCTCTCAAGGTTAACTACGGGAGAAGCTCCTCAAGGAATAGCTGACAAACTACCAGATGCATACATGTTTAACCTCAAAACAATACCAGAATGGGCTAAGCCTATTGTCCCTATTCTCACATTTGGACCCAAGAATCCTAGGATTAGGATTAGAGAAGGAGAGATTACCAAGTCACAAAGATACCAGATAATAGCAAGAAGCATATATAAACAGGATAATAAGAAAATTCTTGCTTGTTGTGTAGACGAATCAGAATACGAGGATTGGTTGCAAATAGCACATGTAGGTGCATTAAAGCAACATCATTCAAAACATCATACATTGCAGACTCTACATAGACTAGGAGTATATTGGCCTTCTATGGAAGTAGATGTCTATAAGCTGTGTAAAGAATGTCCTGTCTGTTGTGAAAGACCACAGGTAGAACACGCCACTTTATATCATATGCCTCTCACACTAGAATGGAGTGAACCACTAGTGATGTACTTGAGGATGCAAACATTCCCTCACCAAATGACTTTAGCATGACAATGAAGTTTCGAGCAGGAAGCTCAAGACTACTCACTTATTGGTGATAACTTGTACAAACGTGGACACAATGGATACCTAAGACAATGTGTTCATGAGAGCGATTATTTGACCATATTAGAGACTGCACACCAAGGTGTTGTAGGAGGTCATTTTGGTTCCGATAGGATAATCAAAGCCATACTATTTGCAGGATTATGGTGGCCCACTCTTCACATGGATGCACATACCTATGTTAAGAGATATGATGTGTGCCAAAGGACTTAGTTTCCTACTCGCAGAGATGAAAATGCCACTAAAACCCATGATGGGAGGATGTGCATTCTCTACGTGGGGTATAGACTTTGTTAGACCCATTAGCCCCCCTGCAAAAGGTACTCATTCGAAATACATCATCATTACGACCAATTATCTTACTAAATGGGTAGAGGCCAAGGCAAAAAAAAGAATGATGCACACATGACTGCGAAATTCTTATTTGAAAATGTCTTTACGAGATATGGATTACCTATAGAACTAGTGAACGATCGAGGAACTCACTTTCTAAACCAGGTCATTGAATATTTGTTACAGGATTTTATGGCGATTCACAAGAAATCCACATCATATCATCCTCAGGCCAATGGTCAAGCAGAAAGTACTAACAAGATCCTTTGTAATGTACTGATGAAACTCGTGAACAAAAAACATTCAGGATTGGGACAAATAGTTACACCATGCTGTTTGGGCATATCGAGTGGCCTACAAGACCGTACTCAATGCAACCCCCTTTTAGATGGTTTTTGGTCAAAACATTGTGCTTCCTTTGGACTTTTTGATACCCACCCTTAAGGTTGCACAAGAACATCAGTGGATCGGCCATGAATTATTATCAAGGATAATGGACTTGGAACGATTAGGAGAAACCATATTGAAAGCAGTAATATGCATATATGTAGCAAAGAAGCGTCAGAAAGCCTATTTCAATGCACAAGTGAAAGACAAAGGCTTAAAAGAAGGTGACTTAGTCCTAGTGTATACACTTGAAAGAACACGCACGAAAACTAGAAAAGCGAAGTTATGGACCTATGATCATTAACAGACTATCAACAAGTGGAGCGGTACGATTAGCCACCCTAGAAGGAGAGATAATGCCTAATTACATTCGTGGCCATAGAGTCAAGCTATATCAGGAACCTCTTATTGAGGATATGCTTAGATGACTCACATTGGCAAAGAAGCGCAAGGAGGAAGAAAAGAGAATACGTGCGAAAGCTCAAGTAGAAGCTCTAGAACACATTAAGCGCATGAAACTAAGAAGACAAGGACTAGGGAGAGAACATTTTAATCATCTAGAAGAAACACCCAGATACCCCATGGCCATGTGTCAAGCAAAATCAATTGCTCATTCTAGCATAGTGGATAGGAAAACATTCATTATAGTCATGATAGAACACGGCAACACTCGCCACGAGCTTAGGGCTTTAATTGATTCAGGTGCTGCGACTAGTGCGATTAGGTGGTTCCACTATTAGAATTCAGGAATAGAAATGCAGCCAATTGAGGCATACCTCATAGGGCTAGGAGGCATGGAAACCCCTTGCATGGGTGAGGTGGACCTTCCTATCCTCATACACGAAGTGACCATGACAGTGAAGCTCCTAGTGTGCCATGATGATGATCTGATAGAACCCCTAATCCTTGGCCAAGATTGGCTATACGATCACTCCGTGGACCTAAATCTTAGACAAGGCTCCTTGCAGATTAGGACCTTAGACCAGCAGTGACTGATACCGCTTGACTTCCCTAACAACACTCTGCCTGAGGAATGTAACCCTAGCCCATATGAAATGATCGTGAAGGGGATCAAAGATCTTTGGACAAATCCATCAACTAAGCACGCTCCTTCCAAAGTCAACCCATGAGAGCTTGGTGATAAATAGTTGTCAGTTAGGAGGACGTCAAGAGATCTTCCCTGGGTCTTCCATCAGTGGACAAATGGGCATCATCAGCGGTCACGTGGACTGCATCAACAGACAAATGGACACAATAGACTTTGGTGTCCATCCTTCCACACTTTGCATGGACTTGCTTAGATCTGTTGTTGAGAATGCCTCCTTTCCTAATGGGAAGGTCACGCAAGTGTTGAACCTCCCTTCTTTTCCAAAGCAAAGCGTCAATCAGACCTCTCAACCATGACCTCCACAAAGTCAACCATGACGGAGGAACTCAAACTGATGACCATGCCAAAAGACACAAAGATGGAAGCAGTATCAGCATCCCAAAGCAAGAGGCACAAAACAAGTATGGGTGCCCAAAGGCTAGAAAACACCAATAGTTTTCAATATCGCAGACAAAGACAAACAGACATCCAAGCAGAATCAAAGTCAACATCCACCACCCCTTTGACCTTCTTCTCCATCAACATGAACTCGACAGATTTGGATCGCCACAAAGTATTTAATGAATCGACCCACAGCCACGTAGATCTAGGTACCCAAGAATTGTATTATAGCTCAAAATCCAAGCCATGTAATATATACCCCTTTGAAATCACTTCACCCATCGACACCACCAATACTCAATTCACCTTTTGTACCTCAGCAAAAGAATACCACACACTCATCAACTCTTAAGAAATGGATGCCAAAACATGTCCAAAAACCCCTTGTACAACATTATACCCATTACCACTAACCTTCACCCTTGTAATAATTCACTCACAATTGAACTTTGTACAAACTCACCCACAGTAACCCATTGTCACTTGTAATCACATCTCATAATGCAATGTATGCAATATCTAAAAGCATGTGGTGTCTAGTGACGTGCATTAGTTTATTAGAAAGCATTCCATAGACCACCTCACAACACTCAACTACACGGGTTACACATCGGCTATGGAAAGGGATTGCGGTCTCACTTAATTGGGATCAAAATTAATTTCCATACTAATGTGCTATCCTTTTGTAGCATATCATCTACACACCCATTTAGATCATCATGCAGACTGAAGAAACTTCCGAGGCTGGCCCCAGTGCGCTAGTCATCAACTTTGGTAACCTATTGACCGATGCCAATCGATGACCTGTCGCTAGGATGTACAGAGAAAGTTCATAGCAATTCACACTGGTTCCAAGGTTTAGTAGGACCCTTAGGGGACAAAAACTTTATATATGATGCCATGCTTTGTTTCGATGGTACCAAGTGGGGTAGATATCAATTTTTCTCAAGAGAATTTGAAGAGCTTTAGAATTCAGAAGAGTTATAGCACATTCGGGCTTGGGCTGGTTTTACTAATTATTTTAGTGATCCCTTGCCAAAACCTGACTTGGTGACTACACTTGAAGCCCCTACAAACAAGGAATTACTAGGAACATTTATTCTTCCATCACTGGTGAATGATCCTCCATACAAGAATTTTTACCTTTCAAAAGATCTCATTCGGGCAGCACTTAAGATCCATGGGACTCACACATCGACAAGGAGAAAGGCTTATTCCAGAGTCTATGAAATGCGGTGATGTTTTGAAGTGGGCTGATATTTTGACCATCACACCTGAACTCTCCAAGTAGTTGCAGATTTGCATGCAGCATTTCACGTTCCCTGCACAAGATCATTTTACCATTCCTCAAAAACATATCTGGTTTGGCTTATATCTTGCATGCATAGGGCCCTAGACCATAGATCTTGTTAGTTGGATTATCGATCAATTGTATTTAGCTCAGCAAAGATGGGAATGAAAACACGTCATCCACAGCTGTTGTGCAGTTACAAGAATAGTCTATATGTGTTTAGGCCTATGATTTGCCCATCGAACGCACTATGACCAGTGAAGAATTAAAAGGATTCAAGGGAACCACCAAAAAGGCCAAAAAAGCTAGCAAAGGATGGGCAGGCAAGCGCATGAGAGGTTCTATCCCATGCTTGCAAATTCAAGAGTCCCCGTCACTACAACCATCCCCTCAACAACCTCCAATAGAACCTCTAGCACATGTACAACCAATATGCATCCGACTCTCATGACCCATTATCACAGAAGGTACTACACATGCAATTACTCCTCCAGAGACCACCTCTTAGGCAACCGCTACTAGAACTGGAGAAACTCCCACCACCATTGGTGTGGAAGCTTTTAGCTTTCGCATACCGAACTTGGAGGCAGAACCCCTTAATCCGACATTTGATTTCAAAATGCATAATGCATTTTCCAGCGAGTTCCAATTTTCAGAAGGATAGTTTTTCTCTCAAGAATATGAACATCCAAGCTATCCTACTACTCCCCCTGACCAACCACAAGAGCAGGTAGTCTCCAACTCAGATGAAGATAAGACAGTGACTGATGGCAAAGAAGGTGATGACAAAGCAAGTCAGACCAGTCTAGGCTCCCACACAGATGACCAACAGGAACAACTGCAACAACAATTGGAAGCTCAAGGTGATACGAGTACCCATGAGGATGACATGTGTGAAGTTGTAGCTTACACACTGGCAATCCAATAATTATACCGCAATATGCAAGCAGTCTGGGTGCGCAGACAATTATCAGAGGAAAAGAGTCAAGATATTATGAAGCAAGAATTCGCTAGTGGAGGTTTTGAAGAATCTTTCATTCAAGGTTTCAAGGAACTCGTTAAATATTTGGGAATTGTGGAAGCACTCCATTATTTGAAGAGGAAGCCACTACCAAGGTTTGACCCTCAATGCATCCATTTAGTGTCGAAGCCAGCTTAGTACATCTGCATGCCCACTGAGCCACAATCCTCGCATCAAGCAAAAGAAGCTGGACTCGTCCCTGAAACCACACTAGAAACCCAGCTAGAAGAAGGAACCATCATCATCGACTCCCCGCCTCACCCTTCAACTGTAATATCCACAATCACAATCGAAATCCCCACCACACCATCTGCTCCTCCTTCACCTCCCATACATCCAATTTCCCCAGTACATCCCACCTCATCTCAACCGTCCACAATCATAGCGAGTACTGTTGTAGAAGCCATCACTACCTCAACACCCCAAACTCTTCCTGTATAAGTTTTGGGAAACATATAATCCCACTAATAGAAGGAGAAAAACTAGTAAGGGGTAAAAGTCACATGCTGAATCAAAGTATGTTGAAGTTGTTTACCAAGAGATCCAAAAAATGGAGGATGTAGGCATTATGATCCTCATGGAGAACTTTGAATGGCTTTCTCCAATGTTCATTGTGCCCAAAAGGAACATGAATAAAATTTGGATATGTGTGAATTTTAGAGCACTCAACAAGGTGATAGCCTTGAATGGCTTCCCTATGCCATTTGTAGGACATGTTATTGAAGAAGTGGTTGGACACACAATGTAGAGCTTCCTAAATCCACAAAAAAATCACCCAAGTGTTTTGGAACAAGTATCTCAAAAGTTTGAGTCAAGACGGACTAGTTGCAAAATGACTAGCTCCCAAAACTTGCTATTTTTGTACATACACATGCTAGAAAAAATGAATAGTGCTCTCAACCTAGTATGAATTGGAGAAATTTCTTTTGTACATAGCAAATGGACTTAGATAACTTGCTAATCCAAGTTAAAAAACTTAAATTGATCAACTGAGCATTGAGAACAAGATTTAGCAAACTCTAGAACACTCCCGCTATTTTTGGGGCTCTGCAGAGATTCGACCAATGAGTAGAAAAATATAGATTTCTCACAAACAGTAACTCCAATGGCATGAAATTTTGTGATCATAAACTAGACTTAGACAGAAATCCAATACACTTTTAAAATCTGAAAAAGGTTACATATAGCCTGAGATATGAGCTTCTGAAGTTACTGTTCTGAGTGAGTATAACAGAGAATAAAATAGAGAAGAAGTAAATGATGAATGTATAGATTCACATATAATTACAAACAGATTGGCAACGAATATTTGCACAATGGGAGTAGGATGATAGATCTATGGCGTAAGCTCTTCAATCTCTACAAATGAACATGAAGTGGGCACGAATCAAGCTCTCTATTGGCGACTTCCTTCTTGCTCTTTTTATAGCTACTTTTAGAGGTAGTTTTGAATTTAAATTCAAATAACTTCACCTAAAAGTGATGTTAAGAATTAGAAGATATTCTCTCACTTGATGGATTTGTGGTTTTAGGTAGTTAGAGCCACAAATTTCCTTTTTACATCATGGATGACTTAAGCCATTCTTTCTTTCACAATTACAAGAGATAAAATATAATGTTTTACAAGAGGTGTTCATATGTCTACACATATGGCTACGAATGAACATAAATCAAATCATATCAAGCATGCAGGCTTTGGTAAAATGCACCAACACAAGGGGTGCACCTCCTAAAGAGGGAAAAAAGTGCCCCGGTGGTCCTAGTGTGTTCACACACATCACTACCTAAATATATCAACAAATCCCCTTCAAGGGTGATGTGGTGAACAAGGAGCTGGCACTCATGTAAGGAAGTTCCAAGCTATGTGGAATCAATCCACAAAAGGAAGTAAGCCCAAATCTTTGTGGAACGCTTCAAACTTCTCCCTAGGTAGAGCCTTCGTGAAAAGGTCTACAATGTTCTTGTCCATGGGCACATATACTAAGCTGATCTCTCCACTAGAGAACATCTCCCCGACATAATGATAATGCATCTCAATGTGCTTAGTGGGAGCATGGAACACAGGGTTCTTCGCAATTGCCAATGTGCTTTAACTGCCAGTGAAGATGGTGGTGGTAGAAGACTGACAAGCACCCAAATCATCCATAAGGCGTTTGAGCCATACACTCTCAAGAGTCGCTATGAAAGCTTCCCTATACTCAACCTCACAACTAGAAGTGGCCATAGTGGGCTGCTTCTTGATCAACCAAGATATGCATGAGCTACCAAGCATGAAGCAAAAACCACTAGTGGACACACGAGTGTCAGAAAAACCAGCCTAGCCAGAGTAAAAAAAAGCATGTAAATCTGGTGGTAGTTGTTGGTGCAAATGTTCAAGCCTACACATTTGGCTTAGCATGGAAGACATTGTGTGGAACTAGCACTTGATGATTCATGTGAACTATAGCTTGTAACTACTTGATCATTTACCATTGTAAAACATTAATTCTTTGGAGAATCTTGTAAAAGCTTATAACTCGTGGAGTCAAGAAGAATATTAGCTATGACTTCAAGTTGAGGGAATATTTCCTAAATTGGTGGAGTCACTTTTTTATTAGAGCCAAAGTTTTAATTCAAAATTCAAACTTGGAAGTAACACATATAAAAGACTTTGTAGAATCTCGCGGTGCGTGTCTCATTCAAAGCTCACTCCTTGATCACTTGTAGAACTTGAGTAGCTCACACTATAGCTCACTCAATTCATTATTATTGAGCATCATTGCAATGCGAATGACTTTGTACAATTATGTTCTATAATACATATAGCTCATTGAACATCTCTGTCTACTTCTCTGCTATGACTACTCAAAACAATCAACTTCTTTTGGTCATATCTCAGTGAATATTGAACCATTTTACATGATCTTTGGCTTCTTGGAACCAACTTGAAGTCTACTTTGTGCTACTAAAATTGCAAGACATTTGGTTTAGGCATCGAGGAGAAATCACCTTCGAAGTGCTCATTGTTCATGTACTGGTTGTTCCCTAAGATCTGATTTGCTAAAGTTATTTCTCAAAGCATAGCTGATCATTTTAAATGATTCCACTTGCAATCATTAGCTATGTAAGCTAATTGAATTCCACCAAAAGGAATTTTTCCAATGGTTACTGTGCTATGAGCTATGAGTAAAAAAACCAGTAGGTGTATGGACTAAAATAACAACTTTTTCAACACTAGCTATCCTTGAACTAGTCTATTTTGGATTAATTGTTTCAAGTATGGATTAAAAAGTACATAGGTACTTTCTTGGTGTCATTTGCAAGCCAAAAGGGCCTACTTTATAACTCTAAAGTGCATTAGGGCTAGTACAAAGCAGGTTTTAGGAGTACCACCTCACTTCCTTGAGGTATCCATCCATCTCTTCCAACAGTGGTATTAGAGCAAATTGACGTAAAATGGGAGATGATTTCCCTTCTTTCATTGACAAATAATAATTATCTAGCATGGTCTTCGAGGATGAAGACCTATCTACGAGGAAGAAGTCTCTATGGATACATATCAGAAGATGAGGAGATGCCCACATTTAGAAGCAAAGATCAACCTACAAGAGAGGAGCAAGAAAGACTCAACTCATGGTGTGCCAAAGATGATTTAGCGAGGTCATATCTACTTAACTCTATCTCTGACTTCCTTCTTCCTCATATTAGGAATTGAAAAACTTCCCAAGAGACTTGGGGTACTCTATCTTCATACTTTTCTTCCAATACAAGAGCTAGGAAAAATCAATTGTGGATGGAGTTTACTACTCAAAAGAGCAACCTAAGTAGAATGTTTCAGAGTATGTGACCAAGGCGAAGGATGTGGCTGATCAGTTGGCAAGCATAGGAGAGGATATTGAAGAGGAGAAAATAGTGAGACAGATAATCAATGGCATCAAGACAAATGATAAGTGGATATCCTGTTGATATATTTAGGTACTGATGTGTGTGAACACTCTAGGACCATTGGGGCACTTTTTTCCCTCTTTAGGAGGTTTTTTTTTCCCCAGCTTGTATATACACCTATTGCCCTAATGGGATACTTATCTTTGTACATTCTCTAGTAATACATTCAGTATTGTGTGTTGTGCTCCAAGCTTCTTCTTCTTTCTTATGCTGTTTACGTGCTTCCACAGGTGTCTAAGTCCAACAATTGGTATCAGAGCAGGTCGCCGCTTCATCCAGGGCATCGTCGACACCTCTCTAGTTGCAATCCCAAAATCGTACGAATTTTGGTGAGCATACTCAACGTGTTTCCAAGATCAAAACCGCTTCTCTTTGTGGTGCCGAAATCGTGATCCGAGCTCGTTTCAACCTCCGAACGCACTATCGCAGTGCTTGTGTAGGCTATTTCATCTTTTTGTGCCAAAGGTATATACAAGTTTCGGTTCACCAGTATAAGCATCTCGAAGTCTGCTACAGGTCTAGTAGAATTTGTCTGGGTAGTTCCGCTCAACTTTTTGAGAGACAGTCAATTTTTTGCATCAAGGTCTTTTAGTCACCGGCCATGGCTGAAAGCAGTGATGTATTTCGTATGTTGGCTATCGAGGATAAGTTGGATGGTACCAACTACCCATTGTGGGCTTATATGATGCAACATGTATTGGTTGCAAAAGGACTATGGAACATTGTGCAGGGTGTTGAAAAATGTCCTATCACACCTGCAACTGTTACAACTATAGGTACTGAAGCTGATGCAGAAGGTGTCAAAGATTATGATATTCTGCATATTCCTATTTGTGCTGCGGTTTCTGCTGCATCTACTGCATAGCAGATTGGCTGGGATGGCAGAGATGCTCAAGAACATGCATCGATAGTTTTGTCTGTCAAATGTGCCATTATTCCTCACATTCACTCTCGCAGAACAGCTAAGGATGCTTGGGATACACTTACCACATTGTACCAAGCTAGGAATGAGGCTCGTGTTGCTTACCTCCGAAAACAATTGGAGAGTGAGCACATGAATGAAGGTGATTCTATGGATAGTTTCCTAACAAAGATAAAGACTTGAAGGAACAATTGATTTTTGCTGATGAGGTTATACCAGATAGCTCACTTGTGCAGACCGTTCTGAATGGTCTTCTTGATTCATATCAGAGTTTTGCTTCTACTCTTCCGTTGATGATGAAAGGCAATCCAAATGCCTTGTCACTTGAGGAGTTAGTCTGTGTTCTCTTGCAGGAAGATCAGTCCAAGCAGAATAGGTCCATTATGCAAGTTGCAGATCAAGCTTTCTTGGCTAGTGAGAAGGGCAAAGGAAAATGGAGCTCTTCAACTAGTAAGCAAAAATCTGCTAATTCTGCACAATCGAAGAGGGAAGACAAAGATGAAAAGAAATAAAAAAAGCAGAAATTGTTTTGCAAGTACTATAAAGGAGATGATCATATCATAAAGAACTATCCTAAACTGGCTGCAAAAGAGGCAAAGAAAAAAGAGGCACGAATGGTTGTTGTAGAGGCCTCTACTCCAAAAACAGAGTCTGCTAATCTTGTGCAGGAAGAAGAATGAGCGTTTACTACTGTTTGTAGTTTTGAACCATCTTCTCATGAGCAGTACATGTCTATAGTAGACTCAGATGTTTGGTACTTTGACAGTAGAGCTACCAAACATATTACCTCGCAGCACAATTTTTTCTCTTCACTCGAGTTTGCCTCTACAGGAAATACTGTTACATGTGCCAACAACTCCTCTTATCCTATTATGGGAGTTGGAAAGATCATTTTGACTACTGTTGATGGTAATTCTTTCACTTTTTCAGATGCTTTGTTTATGCCAGGGATCAAGAAAAATCTGTTATCAGTTTTGGCATTAGCCAAGATTGGCTTGGTTGTGAAATTTGTTGATGACAGGTGTACAGTTCATGATCTATCAAATGGTGATGTGATTATTGCTTCTGGAATTTTATGTCGTGGGCTGTATATGCTCAAAGACTATGAAAGATCTGTAAATGATTCCGCATGTGCAATACATGATTCTCAGGCTATGTCAGATGTAAAGCTTTGGCATGCATGCTTTGGTCATCTGAATTTTGCTAGTTTGCCACGCCTGTAGAAATCTGAAATGATGTCCTCTTTGCCCAAACTTCAGATACCTGGAAAAGATGTTTGTGAAGGCTGTATTTTGGGCAAAATGCAGCGTTCATCCTTTCCAAAAGATGGTTTAGTTCAGGCTACTAAAAAATTGCAGCTTGTACATAGTGATGTCTGTGGTCCTATGCACACACCTTCTTTCGGAAATTATCTTTACTTCGTGACTTTCATCGATGATTTTTCCAAGCATGCATGGGTATATCCGTTGAAGGCAAAGTTTGAAATGTTCATGTGCTTTAAACAGTTTTTGGTTTTCGTTGAAAATCTATCAGCATGTAAAATGGGTGCCCTCTGTTCTGATCGAGGGGGGGAATATATTTCTTTTGATTTTAATGCATTTTTGGCTGAACGTGGGATAAAACACTAGTGCATAGTGCCATATATGCCTCAATAGAATGGAGTTGCTGAATGAAAGAATAGGTCACTCATGGAGATGGCGAGGTGTATGGTCAAGAGTCAGGCTTTACCACATAGTTTCTGGCTTGAGGCTGTCATGTGTGCAGCATATGTACTTAACAGGTGTCCCACTAAAGCATTGCAGTCTATCACTCCATATGAGGCTTGGCATGACTGCAAGCCATCTGTTTCTCATCTGTGTGTTTTTGGTTGTTTAGCATATGCATTAGTGCCCGAACAACATCACAAAAAATTGGATGATAAAGTAGTAAAATGTATTTTTGTTGGGTACAGTTTTGAAAGTAAAGGCTATCATCTGTATCATCCATAGACTAAACGCATTCTGGTTAGTCGTGATGTTGTTTTTGTGGAAGACGCTATTCAGACATTGCTTTCATATACCAAGGAGACATCTATTAGCTCCAAAGACATGTATGATACTTTGCCCCCTCTTTTTACAGGTGTGATGATGCAGATGATCCCATTTCTGATGCAGATTTACATGATGCACTTGTTGATGAGAGAGCTGATATTGAGGAGGCAAAAACTATGCCAAAATGGCTAGTGCAGACTTTGTGTGTGATAGCAAATTAGATGCACCTCTATCATATCACACTCGATCAGGCTCTCATAGTGCCTCTTTTGCATCAGATTGCTATGCTATGGCTGCATCTAGTCTCTGTGATGAGACTGAGCCTGTTTCGTTTGATGAAGCACAAAATTCAGAAAATTGGATGGCTGCTATGCAATCTGAATATGATGCTATAATGAAGAATGGTACTTGGTCTTTATGCGACTTGCCTCCTGGCAAGAAGGCCATTGGCACTAAGTGGGTATACAAGCTGATGCGTAAACCTGATGGTACAGTTGACAGGTATAAGGCTAGGCTTGTTGCAAAGGGTTATGCACAGGAAAGAGGCATTGACTTTGAGGAAACCTTTGCACCTACATGTCGTATGACTACTATTTGGAGCATTTGTGCACTTGCAGCTCATCATGGTTGGAATGTACATCAGTTGGACATTCAAACTGCATTTCTGAATGGTGACTTGCATGAAGAAGTGTATGTTTTTCAGCCGCATGGCCTTGTGCAGAAAGGGCATGAAAACCAGGTGTGCAGGTTAAAGAAGGCATTGTATGATTTAAAGCAAGCACCACGTGCTTGGTACGAGAAGATACATGCCTATCTGATTGCACATGGTTTTGAGAATAGTCCAACTGAAAGCACCTTATATGTTAAGCGTGCTAATGATGTACTTCTGATCATTGTGGTTTATGTTGATGACATGCTGCTCACTGGTCCTCTTGAGAGGCATATTGCTGATTTTAAGGCTGATTTGCATGCCTCATTTGAGATGTCTGATTTGGGGCATTTGCATCACTATTTGGGCATTCAATTTATGCACGTTGATGGTGGAATGGCTTTGTCTTAAGCGAAATATATTGACACATTATTGCTATGTTTTGGCCTTGAAGACTATAAACCTATTACCACTCCTATGGAAACCGGTTTACGACTGAGTCTTCATGATGTTGGAGATGCATTTGATGCTTATTCTCTATCAACAGGCTGTTGGATGCTTGATTTACTTATGCATTACTCTGCCAGATATTCAGTTTGCTGTCTCACAGATGAGCAAGTTTATGCATTGCCCAAGAGTCAAGCATTGGCAGGCGGTTAAGCGCATCTTTTGCTACTTGAGTGGTGCCCGGCTACTTGGTTTGTTTTATCCCAAGGGGGGATCTCTATTGCCAGATTTGCATGCTTTTTCTGACTCTGATTGGGCTAGTTGCTATGACACTCGTGTGTCCACTAGTGGCTTTTGCTTCATGCTTGGTAGCTCATGTATATCTTGGTTGAGCAAGACACAACCTACTATGGCCACTTCCAGCTGTGAGGCTGAGTATAGGGCAACTTTCACAGCGATTGTTGAGTGTGTGTGGCTCAAACGCCTTATGGCTGATTTGGGTGTTGGTCAGTCTTCTGCTACCACCATCTTCACTGACAGTCAGAGCGCATTGGCAGTTGCGAGGAACCCTGTGTTCCATGCTCGCACTAAGCACATTGAGGTGCATTATCATTATGTCAGGGAGAGGTTCTCTGCTAGGGAGATGAGCTTGGCATATGTGCCCACGAACATTGCAGACCTTTTCACGAAGGCTCTGCCTAGGGAGAAGTTTGAAGTTTTCCGCAAAGCTTTGGGCTTACTTCCTTTTGTGGAGTGATTTCCACATAGCTTGGCACTTCCTTATACATGAGTAACAACTACTTGTTCACCGCATCACTCCTAGGGGGTATTTGTTAATATAGTGATGTGTGTGAACACTCTAGGACCATCGGGGCACTTTTTTCCCTCTTTAGGAGGTTTTTTTCCCTCGGCTTGTATATACGCCTATTGTCCTAATGGCCACTTATCTTTGTACAATCTCTAGTAATACATTCAGTATTGTGTGTTGAGCTTGTGCTGTTTGCGTGCTTCCACAGACGTCTAACTCCAACAAATCCTTCACAACTACAATGGATCTTTACATGGATATGAAAATCCTCAATCTAACCACTCTCATGGGGCAACTCTTCACCCATGAGGCCAAGCTCAACAAAAATGGTGAACCATCAAGAGGTAACAATTCTTTTGCCCTCTATACAGATAAATGAAAGTCTAAGGATAAAGGAAAGAGAAAGAATTTTGAAGATGAAGGTGCTAGTTCTCAAGCTAACTATGCAGGGAGAGGTAGGAATTCAAGAGGAAGGGGCAGAGGAGGTAAGCAAGGTAGGGGGAGACCTTTCAATTCTTCCCCATGCAATACATGTGGACTGTCTAATCACACAACAGATGACTGCTATAGGAACTTCAAGAACCAGAGACGAAGAGGATTCCAAAGAGGTGGCTACTCACAATCAAGAGGAAGATTCAATCATAATCAAGGTTACAACCATGGCTACAACAACAATTACAACAACAATTATCAAGGAGGATACAAATCAAGAAAAGACTTCAATAACTATACAAAGGATCAAGAGGATTCTCTTCTCATTATGAACATGACCTCAAAACAAGGTATGAATGATGATCACCTCTTCCATATTGACTCAGGTTGTTCAAACCATGTAGCAGGCAATATAGCTCTCCTTTCTAATCTTGAAGAGCCCAAGGGAAAGCACCAAGTGCAGACATGTGATGATACCAAGCACTCAATTGCCAAGGTAGGAAATGTCAAAACTTTTGATGGGAATAGGAATCTATTGAGCAGAGTTCTTTATATACCTACTATCACAAAGAATTTGATGAGTGTTGGACAGATAATGGAAAAGGGCTTGTAGGTTAGGTTCAATAAATTTGGAGCCTTTGTGGAGGAACCCCCAACATGGATTCAAGAGAATTGCAAAAGGAGAGAAAACAGGTAGATTGTTTATATTTGAGCTTGAGGACACTAGAAACATTGCACTTTATAATTATAAGGATCAAACCTTCTCTGAGTTAGAGATATGGCACAAAAGACTAGGACACATTGGTGAGAGAACATTGAAGTAGATATGTAGAGATCAATGTGTACTTGGGATACCTAATGTATCCAAGCAACACATGATCTATAAATGTGGTGCATGTCGGTTTGGTAAATCACACAGGTTACCCTTTACAAAGAAAGGCTATATGCATGAGGATTATTTGGAACTTGTCCGCACAGATATGTGGGGACCAAGCAAGGACCCTTCAATTTTAGGCTCAAGGTACTATGTGTCATTTATTGATGATTTCAGTAGGTGGACTATCTTGTATTTCATGAAACATAAGGATGAAGTAGTGTTCAATTGTTCCAAAAAGTATCTTGCACTTGTGGAAAATCAAACAGGAAAGAGTTAAAAGAGGATAAGCTCAGATGGAGGAGGTGAGTACTTCTCCAATGAATCTGATGCATTTTTGTAGGACAGAGGTATCAAGAGAGAGATCACAACTAGATATACTCCTGAGAAAAACGGAGTAGCAGAGAGGAGGAACAGATTGATTGTGGAAGGAGCTAGATCTATGCTAAATGAAAAGAAGCATAATTACTTGTGGGCAGAGGCTGTTTCTACTGCCACTTATCTTATTAACAGGTTAGCCTCTAAGTCCCTTGATGGGATGACCCCTTATGAGGCATGGAATGGTAGGAGACCATCACTTGAACATTGCAGAATATTTGGTTGTGTTGCTTATGTGCATGTTCCATCTCAAATTAGAGATAAGTTAGACCCTAAGGCAAAGAAATGCATCTTCATAGGGTATTATATAAATCAAAAGGGATACAGGCTTTATAATCCATCCAACAAAGGATTTATGGTCAGTAGAGATGTGTTTGATGAGAATGACTCTTGGGTTGAAAGTGAATGCAGGAAGGTCAAATTGACATATGACTTGGAAGAAGAATTTCCAAGCCTCACCAAGGAGGAGCCAAGCACAGTTGAAGACATCAAATCAGATGATGAGGACACCATCAACTTGGAAGAGTTTAGAGCATGGAAATCAAAGGGCAAGGTCAAGATGAAGAGGTTGGAGGACATACCTGAGCCATCCAACCAAGCCTTAAGGAGATCACAAAGAGAGAGTAAGAAGCCAATCAGATATGGGTATGATACTTCATTAGTCACTAAGCATCCTATTTATCTTGCTAAGGATTCATCACTTGAAGAACCTTCTTCAAATGAAGAAGAAAGTACCAAAGTAGAATGGAATGAGGCTATGGATGAAGAAATAGAAGCACTCCAAGAGAATGACACTTGGGAGCTAGTACCCAAGAAAGCATCAATGAAGGTAATTGGTTCTATGTGGATTTACGAAATTAAAAGGAACTCAGATGGATCCATAAATAGGTACAAAGCTAGGCTTGTGGCTAAGGGTTTTGCACAAACCCATGGAGTAGACTATGAAGAAACCTTTTCACCAGTGGCTAAGATGCCAACCATCAGAGTATTGGTAAGTGTATCTGCATCTAAAAATTGGAATATGTATCAACTAGATGTGAAAAATGCTTTTCTCAATGGGTGGATTTTAGAGGAAGTTTACATGGCTCAACCTCCTGGCTATGAAGATCCAAGCAAGGTAAATCATGTATGCAAATTAAAGAAAGCTCTTTATGGTTTAAAGCAGGCACCTAGGGCATGGAACCATAGGCTATCAACCTATCTTCAAGACCAAGGATTCATGATGAGCAAGGCAGATTTTTCTCTGTTTATCAAGAGGAGTAACTCAAAAGTGATATATTTATGTATATATGTGGACGACATCATCCTTACAGGTAGTGATGCCAATGGCATCAAATAAATAAAAAACTAGATGATGCAAGAGTTTAAGATCAGTGACCTAGGGGTTCTAAAATATTTTCTTGGACTTGAGTTGGTATACACTAACTCTGGAATCTACATCACTCAAAGGAAATATGTGCAGGACATGTTGAAGAAGTTCCACTTGGAGGATGCAAAAGTAGCTAGCACCCCTATGGAGGTAAATCATAAATCAAGTGCTCATGAAGGTGATTTGCTTGAAGACATTGCATGTTATCAAAGCATAGTTGGGAGTCTAAACTATGCAACATTAACAAGGATTGACATATGTTATGGAGTAAGTGTTCTGGGCCAATTCATGCATAAACCTAGAGAATCTCACTTGGAAGCTGCTAAAAGTGTTTTGAAGTACATCAAAGGTACTCAAAATCAAGGTCTTTACTTCCAATACACATCAGATTTGGACATAAAGTTGTACTCAGATGCAGATTGGGCAGGATGTTAGGATGATAGAAGAAGTAATTCTGGCTATTTATCTTTTGTAGGTGATAAACCCATCTCATGGTCTTCTAAGAAGCAACCAACTATTGTTGTGTCTTCAATAGAGGCTAAATATAGAGGATTAGCAAATGCTACACAAGAAGCTATTTGGATTAGGTTAATCTACTCAGATTTGGGATTTCACACTCATTCACCAATGATATTTGGTGATAACACTAGTTCTTTGCATCTTGCAGCCAACCCCATTTATCATGCAAGAACTAAGCATATAGAAGTGCACTATCACTATGTTAGAGAGAAACTCTTGAGCAAAGAGATTCAACTAGCATATGTATCTACAAATATGCAGTGTGCTGATTTGTTAACCAAAGCACTTGATGATACTAAGCTTTGCAGGTTTAAATCCATAATTGGATTACAAGATATTCAAGAAGATTGATGAAGCAATGCAAGCCAAGATGTCTGGCTTGAGGGGGAGCTGTTGGTGCAAATATTCAAGCCTACACATTTGGCTTAGCATGGAAGACGTTGTGTGGAACTAGCACTTGATGATTAATGTGAACTATAGCTTGTAACTACTTGATTATTTACCATTGTAAAACATTAATTCTTTGGAGAATCATGTAAAACCTATAACTTGTGGAATTAGGAAGAATATTAGCTACGACTTCAAGTTGAGGGAATATCTCCTAAATCAATGGAGTCACTTTTTGATTAGAGCCAAAGTTTTAATTCAAAATTCAAACTTAGAAGTAACACATATGAAAGACTTTGTAAAATCTCATGGTGTGTGCCTCATTCAGAGCTCACTCCTTGATCACTTGTAGAACTTGAGTAGCTCACACTATAGCCCACTTAATTCATCATTATTGAGCATCATTACAATGCCAATGACCCTGTACAATTATGTTCTATAATACATATATCTCATTGAACATCTCTGTCTACTTCTCTGCTATGACTACTCAAAAGAGTCAACTTCTTCTAGTCATATCTCAATGAATACTCAACTAGTTTACATAACCTTTGACTTGTTAGAATCAGCTTGAAGTGTACTTTGTGCTTTATAAATTTCAACACATGTGGTTCATGCATCAGGGAGAAATTGCCTTCGAAGTGCTCATTGGTCATCTATTAGTTGTTCCCTAAAATATCGAGGGTAAGATCTAATTTGCTAAAGTTATTTCTCAGAGCATATTTGATCATTTTAAATGATTCAAATTGCAATAATTAGCTATCTAAGCTAATTGAATTCCCCGAAAAGGAATTTTGCCAATTGTTACTATGCTGTGAGCTTTGAGTAAAAAAACCAGCAGGGCTATGAGCTAAAATAACAAGTTTTTCAACACTAGTTATTCTTGAACTAGTCTGTTTTGGATTAATTCTTTCAAGTATCAATTCCAAAGTACATAGGTACTTTCTTGGTGTCATTTGCAAGCTAAAAGGGCCTACTTTATAACTCTGATGTGCATGAGGGCTGGTACAAAGTAGGTTTTAGCAGTACCACCTCACTTCCTTGAGGTATCCATCCATCTCTTCCAACAGTAGTGATCCCCCCTTGGGATAAAATAATCCAAGTAGCCGGGTACCACTCAAGTAGTGAAAGATGCACTTAACTGCCTGCCAATGCTTGACACCTAGGCAAATGCATAAACTTGCTCATATGTGAGACAATAAACTGAATATCTGGCCTAGTAATGCATAAGTAAATCAAGCATCCAATAGCATGTTGATAGAGAACACTATCAAATGCAATCCAACATCATTAAGACTCAATCGTAAACCTGTCTCCATAGGAGTGGCAATAGGTTTGCAGTCTCAAGGCCAAAATGCTGCAATCATGTGTCAACATATTTTATTTGACACAGAGCTATTCTGCCATCAACTTGCATAAACTGGATGACCAAATAATGATGCAAATGCCCCAAATCTGACATCTAAAATGAGGCATGCAGATTAGCCTTAAAATCAGCAATATGCTTCTCATGAGGACCAATGAGCAGCATGTCATCAACATACACAACAATGATTAGAAGCACATCATTAGCACACTTAACATAGAAGGTGCTTTCAGTTGGACTATTCTCAAAACCATGTGCAATTAGATAGGCATGTATCTTTTCATACCAAGCACGTGGTGCTTGCTTTAAACCATATAATGCCTTCTTTAACCTGCACACCTGGTTTTCATGCCCTTTCTACACAAAGCCACGAGGTTGAAAAACATACACTTCTTCATGCAAATCACCATTCAAAAATGTAGTTTTAATATCCAACTGATGTACATTCCAACCATGATGAGCTGCAAGTGCAGAGATGCTACGAACAGTAGTCATTCAGTAAGTAGGTCCAAAGGTCTCATCAAAATCAATGCCTCTTTCCTCAGCATAACCCTTTGCAACAAGCCTAGCCTTATACCTGTCAACTGTTCCATCACGCTTATGCTTAAGCTTGTATACCCACTTAGAGACAATGGCCTTCTTGCTAGGAGGCAAGTCACATAAAGTCCAGGTACCATTTTTAATTATAGCATCATATTCAAATTGCATAGCAGCCATCCAATTTTCTGAATTTTGTGCTTCATCAGACGAAACAGGCTCATTCTCATCGTAGAGACTAGAGGCAACCATAGCATAGCAATCTGATGCAAAAGAGGCACTATGAGAGCCTGAACAAGTACGATATGATAGAGGTGCATCTAATTTGATGTCACACAAAGTCTCCACCAACCATTTTGGCATAGTTTTTGCCTCCTCAATATTAGCTCTCTCATCAACAAGTGCATCATGCAAATCTACATAAAAAATGGAATGCTTTGCATCATCACATGAAACTTGTAAAGATTGAGAAGTTGCTTCATTAGGATCAGTACTAGACTGTCCACCTATAAAAGGAGGCAACAAAGTATCATACATGTCTTTGGAGCTAATAAATGTTTCTTTGGTACATGAAAGTAGTGGCTGAATAGCATCTTCCACAAAAGAAACATCACATCTAACCAAAATGCGTTTAGTCTGTGGATGATACAGATGATAGCTTTGCTTTCAGAACTATATCCAAGAAAAATACATTTCAGTACTTTATCATCTAATTTCCTGCGTTGTTGTTTAGGCACTAATGCATATGCTAGAAAAACAAAAATGTGCAGACGAGCAATAGATGGCTTGCAACCATGCCAAGCCTCATATGGAGTGATAGACTGCAATGCTTTAGTGGGACACTTGTTAAGTAAATATGCTACACACATGATAGCCTCAAGCAAGAAACTATGTGGTAAAGCCTGGCTCTTGACTATACACCTCACCATCTCCATGAGTGACATGTTCTTTCGTTCAACAACTCCATTTTGTTGAGGTGTATATGGCATGCACTGTAGACTGATGTTTTATCCCACATTCAATGAGAAATGCATTAAAGTTAGAAGACATTTATTCTCCCGCTCGATCAAAAAAAAGGGTGCCCATTTTGCATGCTGACAGATTTTTAGCCAAAACTAGAAACAGTTTGAAGCACATAAACACATCAAACTTTGCTTTCAATGGATATATCCATGCATGCCTGGAAAGTTCATGGATGAAAGTCATGAAGTAAAGATAGTTCGCAAAAGATGGTGTCTACATAGGACCAGAAACATCACTGTGAACAAGTTGCAATTTCTAAGTAGCTCAAAGTGAACCATCTTTTGGGAATGAGGAATGCTGCATTTTGCCCAAAATATAGCCTTCACATACATGTTTACCAGGTGTCTCAAGTTTGGGTAGAGAGGACACCATTTCATATTTTTGCAGGCATAACAAACTAGCAAAATTCAGACCAAAGCGTGCATGCCAAAGATTTGCATCTAACATAGCCTGAGAATCATGTACTACACATGCCAAATCATTCACAAATTTTTCATAGTCTATGAGCTTATACAGAAGCAGTAATCACATCGCCATTCGACAGATCATAAACTGTACACTGTCATCAACAAATTTCACAACCAAGCCAATCTTGGCTAAAGCTAAAACTAATAATAGATTCTTCTTGATCCTTGGCACAAATAAAGCATCTAACAATGTAAAAGAACTACCATCAACAGTATTCGGAATATCTTACCAAATCCCATGATAGGATAAGAGGAGTTATTGGTGCATGTGATAGTATTCCATGTAGGTGTAGACTCGAGTGAAGTGAAGAAACTACTCTATGAGGTAATATGTTTGGTTTCCCTACTATCAAAGTACCAAACATCTGAGTCTATTGCATACATACACTGTTTTGGAGAAGATGGGTCAAAACTGCAAACAATAGTAAACACCCATTCTTCATTCTGCACTAGATTAGCAGATTCTGTTTTTGGTGTAGAGGCCTCTGCAACAACCATTCCAACCTCTTTTTTCTTTGCCTCTTTAGCAACTAGTTTTGGACAACTCTTTATGACATGATCATTTGCTTTATAGTATTTTCAAAAAAAATTCTGCTTTTCTGTTTTCTTCTCATCTCTGTCATCCTTCTTTGATTGTGCAGAATTAGCATATTTTTGTTTACTAGTAGAAGAACTCCATTTACCTTTGCCCTTCTGACTAGCCAGGTAAGCTTGATCTACGACACACATAATGAACTTGTTCTGCCTAGATATATCTTCTTGCAAGAGAATAGAGACTAACTCCTAAAATGTTAAGGCATTTGGATTGTCTTTCATCATCAAACAAAGAGTGGACGCAAAAATCTGATATGAATTAGGAAGAACATTCATAACAGTCTGCACGAGTAAACTGTCAGGTAATACTTCATCATCAAAAATCAACTATTCAGTCAAATCTTTGATCTTTGTCAGAAAACTATCCATGGAATCACCTTCATTCATATGCTCACTCTCCAACTGTTTTTAGAGGTAAGCAATAGGAGCCTCATTCCTTGCCTGGTATAAAGTGGTACGTGTATCCCAAGCATCCTTAGCTGTTCTGCAAGAGCAAATGTGAGGAATAATGGCACATTTGATAGACAAGGCTATCAATGCATGTGCCTGAGTATCTTTGCCATCCCAACAAATTTGCTCTATAGTAGGTGCAAAGGAACTGCAACACAAACATGAACATGAAGAATATTGTCATCTTCAATCCCATGTGCATCACCTTCAACGACTATGTTTGCAAGTGTAATAGGATGTTTTTCAACACCCTGCACAATATTCCACAATCCTTTTGCAACCAATACATGATGCATCATATAAGCCCATAATGGGTAATTGGTACCGTCTAACTTATCCTCAACGGCCAACTTATGAAATACATCACTACTTTTAGCCATGGCCACTGACTAAAATACCCTGATGCAAAAAATTGATTGTATCTCAAAAAGGTGAATAGAACTACCCTATTGACTTTTGCTAAACCTGTAGTAGACTTTGAGATGCTTATACTGGCAAACCAAAACTTGTATATATCTTTGACACAAAAAGACAAAATAGCCTACACAAGCGTTGTGATAGTGCATTCAGAGGCCAAAATGAGCTCACTCCATGAGATTCTGAGACTGTGACCCAAGGGGTGTCGAAGATGCCCTAGATGAAGCGGCGACTTGCTTTGATACCAATTGTTGGAGATCAAGATCTGCGGAAGCACGTGAACAACACAAGAAGAAGAAGCTTGGAGTAGACCACACAATACTGACTGTATTACCACTAGAATGTACAAAGATAAGTAACCCATTAGGGCAACAGGCGTATATACAAGCTGGGGAAAAAAACCTCCTAAAGAGGGAAAAAAGTGCCCGGTGGTCCTAGTGTGTTCACACACATCACTATCTAAATATATCAACACATTCTGGTGAGCCATGATGTTGTTTTTGTGGAAGATGAAATTCAACAATTACTGCTCCCTACGACTCTTTGTAGTCTACCTTGACATGCTTCCTTTGCGTCTATGCCTTTGGCTACTGCCAACAATAAGCTTGATGGAAAACTTGGCAGGTTTAAGGCTAGGCTTGTTGAGAGAGATGCATTAATTTTTATGAGACCTTTGCACCCACTTGTCGAATGACCACTATTTGTAGCATCTCTGCACTTGCAACTCATCGCGTTTGACTTACATGAAGAAGCATATGTATTTCACATTTGTGCTTTTGTGCAAAAAGAGCATGAAAACAAAGTATGCATGTTGAAAAAGGCATTAGATGGTTTGAAGCAAGCACCACATGCTTGGTATGAAAAGATACATGCCCACTTGATTGCACATGATTTTGAGAACAATCCGATTGAGAGCACCTTATATGTTAAGCATGCAAATGATGTACTTTTGATCATTGTTGTGTATGTTGATCACATGCTTCTCTTTCATCCTAATGAGAAACATATTGCTGAATTTAGGGCTGATTTGCATGCCTCTTAGTTGAGATGTCAAATTTTGGGCATTTGCATCATTATTTGGGCATTCAATTTATGCAAGTTGATAGAGGAATAGCTTTTGTCAAACAAAATATATTGACACATTATTGAAACCTTTTGGCCTTGAAGATTGCAAATCTATTTCCACCCCTATGGAAACACGTTTACAATTGAGTCTTCATGATGACGGAGATGCATTTGATGTTGTTCTCTATCAACAGGTTGTTGGTGTTGGACTTAGACATATGCGGAAGCACGCAAACAACACAAGGAAGAAGAAGAAGCTTGGAGCACAACACATAATACTGAATGTATTACTAGAGAATGTAAAAAAATAAGTAGCCCATTAGGGCAATAGGTGTATATACAAGCTGGGGGAAAAAAACCTCCTAAAGAGGGAAAAAAGTGCCCGGGTGGTCCTAGAGTGTTCACACACATCACTACCTAAATATATCAACAAATCCCCCCTGGAAGTGATGTGGTGAACAAGTAGCTGGCACTCATGTATAAGGAAGTGCCAAGCTATGTGGAAATCACTCCACAAAAGGAAGTAAGCCAAAAGCTTTGTGGAAAGCTTCAAACTTCTCCCTAGGCAGAGCCTTCGTGAAAAGGTCTGCAATGTTCTCCTGCATGGGCACATATGCCAAGCTGATCTCCCCAGTAGAGAACCTCTCCCTGACATAATGATAATGCACCTCAATGTGCTTAGTGTGAGCATGGAACACATGGTTCCTCGCAACTACCAATGCACTTTGACTGTCAGTGAAGATGGTGGTGGAAGAAGACTGACCAACACCCAAATCATCCATAAGGAGTCTGAGCCACACACACTCAACATTCGCTGTGAAAGCTGCCCTATACTCAGCATCAAAACTGGAAGTGGCCACAGTAGGCTCCTTCTTGCTCAACCAAGATAAACATGAGCTACCAAGCATGAAGCAAAAGCCACTAGTGGACACACGAGTGTCATAGCAACCAGCCTAGTTTGAGTCAGAAAAAGCATGCAAATCTGGCGGTAGGGATCCCCCCTTGAGATAAAACAACCTAAGTAGCCGAGTACCACTCAAGTAGTGAAAGATGCACTTAACCACCTACCAATGCTTGACACCTAGGCAATGCATAAAACTGCTCATCTGTGAGACAACAAACTAAATATATGGCCGAGTAATGCATAAGTAAATTAGGCCTCTAACAGCCTGCTAATAGAGGACAACATCAATTAATGCATCTCCAGAAATGCAAGTCACCATTCAGAAATGCAGTTTAAATGTCCAATGCATGTACATTCCAACCATGATGAGCTTCAAGTGCACAGATGCTATGAATTAGTCATTTGCCAACTAGGAGCAAAAGTTTCATCATAATCAATGCTTCTTTCTTGTGCATAACCCTTTGCAACAAGCCTAGTCTTATACCTGTCAATTGTACCATCAGGTTTACGCTTCAGCTTGTATACCCACTTAGTGCTAGTGGGCTTCTTGCCAGGAGGCAAGTCACATAAAGACCAAGTATCATTCTTCATTATTGCATATATTCAGATTGCATAGCAGCCATCCAATTTTCTGAATTTTGTGCTTCATCAAACAAAGCAAGCTCAGTCTCATCACAGAGACTAGATGCAGCCATAGCATAGCAATCTGATGCAAAAAAGGCACTATGAGCATCTGATCAAGTACGATATGACAGAGGTGCATCTAATTTGCTATCACGCAAGGTTTGCACTAGCCATTTTGGCATAGTTCTTGCCTGCTCAATATCAACTCTCTCATCAATAAGTGCATCATGTAAATCTACATAAAAAATGGAATGATATGCATCATCACATGAAACCTGCAAAGGCTGAGAAGTTGCCTCATTAGGACCAAGACTAGACTGTCCACCTGTAAAAAGAGGCCACAAAGTATCATACATGTCTTTGGATCTAACAAATGTCTCCTTAGTACATGAAAGCAATGGCTGAATAACATCTTCCACAAAAACAACATCATGGCTAACCAAAATGTGTTTAGTCTGTGGATGATACAGACGATAGCCTTTACTTTCAGAACTGTACCCAACAAAAATACATTTTATTGCTTTATCATCCAATTTTCTGTGACGTTGTTCATGCACTAATGCATATGCCAAACAACCATAAACACACAGATGAGCAACATATGGCTTACGGACATTCCAAGCCTCATATGGAGTGATAGACTACAACACTTTTGTGGGACACGTGTTAAGTACATATGCTGCACACATGATAGCCTCAAGCCAGAAACTATGTGGTAAAACCTGACTCTTGACCATACACCTCACCATCTCCATGAGTGATCTATTCTTTTGTTCAGCAACTCCATTTTTTTGAGGTGTATACGACACTGTACACTGGTGTTTTATCCCACGTTCAGCTAGAAATGAAGACATATATTCCCCCCCTCGATCAGAATGGAGGGTTCCCATTTTACATGTTGACAGATTTTCAGTCAAAACCAAAAACTGTTTGAAGCACATGAACACTTCAGACTTTTACTTCAATGGATATACCCATGCATGCCTGGAAAAATCATCGATGAAAGTCACGAAGTAAAGATAATTTCCAAAAGAAGGTGTTTGCATAGGACCACAAACATCACTATTTACAAGCTGCAATTTCTGAGTAGCCCGAACTGAACCATCTTTTTGAAAGGAAGAACGCTGCATTTTGCCCAAAATATAGCTTTCACAAACATGTTTTCTAGGTGCATCAAGTTTGGGCAAAGAGGACACCATTTCAGATTTCTGCAGGCATAACAAGCTAGCAAAATTGAGATGACCAAAGTGTGCATGCCAAAGCTTTGCATCTGACATAGCCTAAGAATCATGTACTGCACATGCCAAATCATTTACAGATCTTTCATAGTCTATGAGCTTATACATCCCACGACATAAAATGCCAGAAGCAATAATCACATCGCCATTTGACAGATCATGAACTGTACATCTGTCATCAACAAATTTCACAACCAAGCCAATCTTCGTTAATGCAGAAACTGATAATAGATTTTTCTTGATCCCTAGCACAAACAAAGCATCTGACAAAGTGAAAGAACTACCATCAGTAGTAGTCAAAATGATCTTACCAACTCCCATAATAGGATAAGAGAAGTTGCTGGCGCATGTAATAGTATTCCCTGTAGGGGCTCGCTCGAGTGAAGAGAAGAAACTATACTGTGAGGTAATATGTTTGGTCGCCCCACTGTCAAAGTACCAAACATCTGAGTCTACTGCAGACATGCACTGCTCATCAGAAGATGGGTCAAAACTACAAACAATAGTAAACGCCCATTCTTCTTCCTGCACAAGATTAGCAAACTCTGTTTTTGGTGTAGAGACCTCTGCAACAACCATTCCAGCCTCTTTCTTCTTTGCCTCTTTAGCAGCTAGTTTTGGATAGTTCTTTATGATATGATCATTTCCTTTATAGTACTTGCAAAACAATTTCTGCTTTTCTGATTTCTTTTCATCTTTGTCTTCCCTCTTCGATTGTGCAAAATTAGCAGATTTCTGCTTACTAATTGAAGAGCTCCATTTTCCTTTGCCCTTTTGACTAGCCAGGAAAGCTTGATCTGCAACACGCATAATGGACCTATTTTGCCTGGACTGATCCTCCTGCAATAAAACAGAGACTAACTCCTCAAAAGACAAGACATTTGGATTGCCTTTCATCATCAACCGAAGAGTAGAAGCAAAACTTTGATATGAATCAGGAACACCATTCAGAACGGTCTGCACAAGTGAGCTATCTGGTATAACCTCATTAGCAAAAATCAACTATTCCTTCAAGTCTTTGATCTTTGTTAGAAAATTGTCCATAGAATCACCTTCATGTGCTCACTCTCCAACTGTTTTTGGAGGTAAGCAACACGAGCCTCATTCCTAGCTTGGTACAATGTGGTAAGTGTATCCCAAGCATTCTTAGCTGTTCTGCAAGAGCGAATGTGAGGAATAATGGCACGTTTGACAGAGAACGCTATCAACACATGTGCCTGGGCATCTTTTCCATCCCAACAAATTTGCTCTGCAATAGGTGCAACAAAAACCGCAACATGAACAGGAATATGCAGAATATCATCGTCTTCGACACCTTCTGCATCAGCTTCAGTACCTATTGTTGTAACAATTACACGTGTGATAGGATGTTTTTCAACACCCTGTACAATGTTCCACAGTCCTTTTGCAACCAATACATGTCGCATCATATAAGCCCACAACGGGTAGTTGGTACCATCCAACTTATCCTGAATAGCCAACATACGAAATACATCACTCCTTTCGTCCATGGCCAGTGACTAAAATACCTTGATGCAAAAAATTGACTGTATCTCAAAAAGTTGAACAGAACTGCCTAGAAAAATTTTGCTGGACCTGTAGCAGACTTCGAAATACTTATACTAGTGAACCAAAACTGGTATATACCTTTGGCACAAAAAGATGAAATAGCTTGCACAAGCATTTGGAGGCGGAAACGAGCTCAGATTGCGATTTTGGCACCGTACAATGAAGCTGTTTTGATCTTGAAAACACGCTGAGTATGCTCACAAAAATTCGTGCAATTCTGAGATTGCAATCGGAGAGGTGTCGATGACGCCCTAGATGAAGTGATGACATGCTCTGATACCAATTGTTGGAGTTAGACGTATGCGAAAGCACGCGAACAACACAAGGAAGAAGAAGAAGCTTGGAGCACAACACACAATACTGAATGTATTACTAGAGAATGTACAAAGATAAGTAGCCCATTAGGGCAATAGGCGTATATACAAGCCGGGGGAAAAAAACCTCCTAAAGAGGGAAAAAAGTTCCCTGGCGGTCCTAGAGTGTTCACACACATCACTACCTAAATATATCAACAGTTGGATGCTTGATTTACTTATGCATAACTCAGCCTGATATTCACTTTGTTATCTCAAATGAGCAAGTTTATGCATTGCCTAGGTGTCAGACATTGGTAGGTGGTTTAGCGCATCTTTTGCTACTTGAGAGGTACTTGACTATTTGGGTCGTTTTATCCCAAGGGGGGATCATTACCCCCAAATTTGCACGCTTTTTCTAACTTATACTAGGTTGGTTGTTATGATACTCATGCGTCCATTAGTGGTTTTTGCTTCAGGATTGTAGCTCATACATAACATGGTTGAACAAGAAGTTGTGAGGCTGAGTATATGGTAGCTTTCACAACGATTCTTGAGTGTGTGTGGCTCAGACGCCTTATGGTTGATTTGGGTTTTGGTGAATCTTCTGCCACCACCATCTTCATTGACAAGTCACAGTGCATTGGAAGTTGTGAGGAACCCTATGTTCCATGCTCGCAAAAAGCACATTGAGGTGCATTACCATTATGTTAGGGGGAGTGTCTCTACTAGAGAGATCAGTGTGGCATATGTGCCCACACAGGATAACATTGTACACCTTTTCACAAAGGCTCTGCCTTGGGAGAAGTTTGAAAATTTTTGCAAAGCTTTGGGCTAACTTACTTTTGTGGATTGATCTCTCCACATAGCTTGGCACTTCCTTATACATGAGTGCTAGGTGCTTGTTCACTGCATCACTCCAAGGAGGAATTTGTTGATATATTTTTCTAGTGATGTGTGTGAACACACTTAGGATCATCGGGCCACTTTTTTCCCTCTTCAAGAGGTTTTTTCCCCGGCTTATATACATGCCTATCACCCTAATGTGTCCCTTATCTTTGTACATTCACTTCGTAATTCATTCAGTGTTGTGTTGTGCTCCAAGATTCATCTTCTTCCTTGTGTTGTTCATGTCCTTGCATACACCTCGAACTCCAACACCCTTAACTTATCTGCAAGAATACATAAAATAATAGACTAGCATACTCGACAAAGAGCCTAGTCCATTTTTGGAGTATTCAGATAGTCAATTTGTAGTGACAAAGGAATTTTTTCATAAGTAAATCCCAGGTGGAGAAGAAATTTTTTGGAAGATCATAAAGAATGCAAGCAAGGCTGGACAAAGGCACCTATCATCTTAATGCTCAATCAAGCATATTGTCCATGCACTCAAAGGAGAAATTATCTGTAATTTTTGGAAAGAAGAAGACATGGATAGATTCCCAAGACTTGGTTGAATTTTGCCAAATTAGCAGGTCCACCAAGGGGAGGATGGACAACTTAGTCATACATTCTTAGTATTTGTGATACCTTCATGATTACACAATAATAATATAGATCAAAATTCTCAAGATGATAAAAGCATGTTTGGAAAGTTTTTCAAAGGTCAACATAAGGACCATACTAGTCGTTCTTTTGAACAAGAATCATAGATTTTTTTGCTGAGTTTCTCTAGGACCGGAGGCAAGAATAATAGCTTATGAAAACATTTTTTTCGGAATATTAGAGTAAAGATACTATGGAAGCTTCGAAAGCATCAATAAACTAGAGAAAAGTTATGATAGATCTTATTAATAACATGAACTATGAAGAAAGAGAGAAATATATAAAACTTCAACATCTGTACAATAGAAAACAAAAACATCAAAAAGGATAGCCAAAGCTTGTACATAAGTTTGATGACGATATCAAAAGGATAAGGAGGGGGAGGATGTTGAAGAAAGATATTTCACAGCCCTTATATATTAATACTTTTCCTTAGTAAATAACCCAAAAAGTGGACTTAGAAAGCTCCAAATTTTGTAAAACTCAAGAAGACTCTTCCTTGAGTTATCATAGAGCTATGTACAAAGTTAGGAGTTCATCAGATAGTCAGAGATAGTAGTTTATAAGTCCAAAAGTTGAGAAAGTAGTTTATTTTGAAAATAGTATATAAGTCAATGTAAATAAGAACTGAGGGACATAATGTCGTCTGTATACTTCCTTGATTGAGAATAAAGCTCCTCCTTTGGTTGTCAATAAGAGCTGAGGGACATAATGTCTTGTGTGACTTGTAGTGTGATGTTTGGTTGATTATTCATTTGCAAATTGAGTTGAGACTTGAATGTGAGGCCATTGATGAGTTTGTAAGTCTGTTTGAAGATCTTTTCTTGGATTGGAGAAATTCATCTATTTCAAAGTGGCCACATCATTGGTTTTTACCCAATATAAATACTTTTTAATATCGTATTGATTCTACATGAAAAATGGCATGGATTAGGCACTTGAATAACTCAATATGATGTTATATTCATGGAGTTATGAGCATTTGAAGTTTCCAACCATCAATACTAAAAAATTTGTGTTTTCAAAAAATCGTGTTTTATACTTATCACATATTTTATCAAATATTTGGTGATCTCATGTCAAGTTTGGCTTATATCTTTGATGAACGATTTATTTGTGGTTTATTGCATTAGTCTTTAAGCAACAATCAAGTTAAATCATCTTTGTCTTGACAATTTAAAGAATTTTCCTTTTCCTTAAAGGTTCAATCAAGTCACTATTGCTACAATGGGATAGGTGTTCTATTAATGGAGTGATGAAACAATAGATAATCAAACTTTGATGTGGATTTTGAGTGAGGATGGTGGAAGAAATTCTAATGCAAATGTTTTTTACATGTACCACATTGACATTCTCATTGAAGATGTTCATGCAGTGCACAGGAGTGGAGAAGGATGATGCTTAGGTCAGTTTCATTCAGGTGCATATAAATGGGTTGAATGAGTGACTAGATGAAGACCAGGGGGTGGATAGAAAGCACATTGACAACACAAAGAAATTCTAACTTGCCTCAAGGGAGTTGGTGCCACCATTAGCAGATGAGCTTGGAGACATGGCTAAGCTAGAGGAGCCAAATACCATGGAAAATGCTATTCAGGATGTACAATCTCAAGAGGATGATACCATGTATGTAGATGAGCAAGAGTGTGATTACCTCCTATTGTAAATTGAGCCGTTGGATTCTTGTAGGACATATACATTACTCATTTTTAAACCTACTGAGAAGTTGGTTTTATAACATAATCTTGTGCTAGTTGTACCATGTCCTTTGTCTTTTCCTCTGGGTTGGTGTGGGTTTTCTTTACGCGAAGATGATTATAATATGGTGCTATTTGTTTTCTAATCTCTTGCAGGTTGTCTTTATTTAAAAATTATGCATTGAAATGACTTTACAAATTTATATGGCAATCTTTATATGTTTTAAGGGGGTTTTTCTAACATCTATTTTGTGGCATGGAAGTAAAATTTAAGTATTAAATGAGTAACATCCCCACTTAGTGTCAATATATGGGCTATCCACCATACCTTGATCTTTAATGTACTTGAGATTTGTGTAACTAATATGGTCAAATCTAGCATGTCAAAAATATGCCCAACATATTTTTTCTCCTTTAAGTGTGAATAAAAATCACAATTTTTTGGTCAAAGTTATGATTCTCATAGACAATCGCAATTGTCAGATTTTAACTCTTTTTGCATGCGTTCTTCCTCAAAATAGTATTTATTATTTTCCATTTTACCCAAAACAAGGGCATCATGAAAAATACAATTTCCAACTTACAATTGTGTTTTTTGAATCTGATTTGAAATATTACGATTTTGTGTAGGGGATCACACTTATTTCTTAATAGTTATTACAAATCATGATTTTGCAAATTTCATGAATATGTTATTAGAATCGCAAATTCCATTAAAAATCACGATTCTCAGCTGAGAATCACATTGTCTTGACAATATCACGATTTTCATAAGACAACTATGTTTCTAAGTGAAGAGGAAATCGTGATGCCCTTTTTTACACAATCATATTTTTTTGTCTTATGTTCAAAATCGTATTGAAAATCATGTTTTCTCTTGAAAGTCACGTCTCACAATCATGCTTTACACAATCATGATTGACAATCGTGAGGGACAAAGTCCTAAAATTTTGAATCCCTACACAATCGTGATTTTCATCGAAGTCGTGATTTTTCTTTTAACAATCATGATTGCTCACAATAATGTTTTTATTTTCTTAAAAATTGTGATTGTCAACAAACAATCGTTTCAAAATCGTGTTTTTTTCTTTAGAATTGCAATCTTTTAAATATTACTTCAAAATTTGTACTTTATTTTTTAAAAGTTTGGGTAGAGAGGACACCAAAGTTTGCATGCCAAATCTTTGCATATGAGATAACATGAGATTCTTGAATTTCACATGCTTAATCATTCACAAATTTTCCATATTCTATGAGCTTATATAGCCCATAAGAAAATAAGCAATAATAGCATCACCATTTGAGAGATCAGGTATTGCACATTTGTCATCAAAAAAATTGATGACCAAGCCAATATTGGCTAATATTGAAACTAACAACATATTTTTCTTGATCCCTAGCACATTAAAGCATTTGAGAATGTGAAATAACTACCATAAATAGTAGTTAGAAGGATCTTATCAACTCCCATTACACGATAAGAGGATCTGTTGGCACATGTGACAATATTCCCATTAGGGGCAGGCTCAGGTGAACTTCAGAAACTATGCTGCAAGGTAATATATTTGGCTGCCTCACTATCAAAGTACCAAGCATCTAAGTCTATTGCACTCATACGCTACTCATGAGAAGATGCATCATAATTGGAAACAATAGTAAATGCCCATTCTCTCATATTGAACAAGATTAACAAACTCTCTTTTAGGTGTAGAGGCCTCTACAACAACCATTCTAGCCTCTTTATTCTTTGCCTCTTTTGCAACGAGTTTTGGACAACTCTTTCATTACCCTTGATGTATTTGCAAAACTATTTTTTCTTTTCTCTTTTATTCTCATCTTTGTCTTCCTTCTTCGAGTATGCTACATTAACAGATTTTTGCTTACTAGTACATGAGCTTCATTTAACCTTGCCCTTTTGAGTAGCTAAGAAAGTGTGATCTGTAGCATGCATAATTGATATGCTCTTCTTGGACCGATCTTCCTGCAACAAAAGAGAGACTTACTCCTCAAATGTTAAGGCATTTGAATCAATTGATAGAAGAAGAACTCTTATGTGAATCTAGGAAACCGTTAAGAACAGTAAATTTGTGAATGATTCAGCATGCGCAATTCAAGATTCTCAAGCCATCTCATATGCAAAGCTTTGGCATGCATGCTTTGGTCATCTGAATTTTGTCAGTTTTTTACGCGTGCAAAAACCTAAAATGGTGTCCTCTCTGCCCAAACTTGAGGAACCTTGTAAACATGTTTGTGAAGGCTATATTTTGGGTGAAATGTAGTGTTCCTCCTTTCCCAAAGTTGGCTAAGTTTGAGCTACTCAAAAATTTTAGCTTGTTCATAGTGATGTATGTGGTCCTATGCAGACACCTTCTTTTGGGAAGTACTTTTACTTCGTGACTGTTAATTGATGATTTCTCTAGGCATACATGGGTGTATCCACTGAAAAAAAAGTTTGAAGTGTTTATGTGCTTCAAAATTTTGTTGGTTTTGGTTGAAATTATGTGAGAATGTAAAATGAACACCCTCCATTCTGATTGAGGGGGTGGTTGAGGGTGGGATAAAACATCAATGTACAGTGTCGTATAGACATCAATAGAATGGAGTGGTTGAAAGAAAGAATAGGTCTCTCATGGATATTACAAGTTGTACAATCAAAAGTTAGGCTTTACCACATAACTTCTGGCTTGAGGTTGTTATGTGTGCAACATATGTACTTAACATGTGTCCCACCAAAGCACTACAATCTATCACTCCATATAAGGCTTGGCATAGTCACAAGCCATTTGTTGCTCATCTCCATGTCTTTGGTTGCCTGACATATGCATTAGTGCTTGAACAACAACGCAAGAAATTGGATGACAAAATAGTGAAATGTATTTTTGTTGGGTATAGTTCTAAAAGCAAAGGCTATCGTCTGTATCATCCACACAATAAATACATTTTGGTTAGCCATGATGTTGTTTTTGTGGGAGATGCAATTAAGCCATTACTTTCATGTACTAAGGAGACTTCAGTTAGCTCTAGAGATGTGTATGACATTTTGCTACCCTTTTTGTAGCTAGATAGTCTCGTGTTGGTCCAAATGAGGCAATTTCTCAACCATTATAGGTTCCACATGATCATGTAGATCATCCCATTTTTTATGCAAATTTACATGATGTACTTGTTGATGAGAGGGCTGATATAGAGGGGGGCAAAACTATGCCTAAATGGCTAGTGTAGAATTTGCAAGATAGCAAATTAGATGCACCTCTATCATATCATACTCATTCAAGCACTCATAATGCTTCTTTTGCATCAGACTTCCATCCAATGGTTGCCTCTGGTCTTTGTGATGAGAATGAACCTATTTCTTTTGATGAAGCACAAAATTCAGGAAATTGGATGGCTTCTATGCAATCAAAATATGATGCTATTATGAATAATGATATTTGGTCTTTATGTGATTTGCCTCTAGACAAAAGGGCCATTGGCACTAAATGGGTATACAAGTTGAAACATAAGCCTGATGGAACAGTTAATAGGTATAAGGTTAAGCTTGTTGCAAAAGGTTATGCCAAAAGAGAGGCATTGATTTTGATGAGACCTTTGTACCCACTTGTTGGATGACCACTATTCATAGCATTTGTGCACTTGGAGCTCATCTTGGTTGGAATGTAAATCACTTGTACATTAAAACTACATCTCTAAATGGTGATTTACATGAAGAAGTGAATGTATTTCAGCCCCATGGTTTTGTGAAGAAAGGGCATGAAAACAAAGTGTGTAGGTTGAAAAAGGCATTATATGGTTTGAAGCAAGCACCATGTGCTTGGTATGGAAAGATACATGCCTACTTGATTGCACATGGTTTTGAGAACAATCAAATTGAGAGCACCTTATATGTTAATTGTGCAGATGATGTACTTCTAACCATTGTTGTGTATGTTGATGACATGTCGCTCACTAGTCCTAATGAGAAGCACATTGCTAAATTTAAAGCTGATTTGCATGCCTCTTCTGATATGTTGGATTTGGGGCATTTGCATCATTATTTGGGCATTGATTTTATGCAAGTTGATGGGGGAATATTTTGTCCAACCAAATTTATTGAAACATTATTGTAGCATTTTGTCCTTGAAGATTGCAAACATATTACAACTCCTATGGAAACATGTTTACGACTGAGTCTTCATGATGTTGGAGAAGATGATTTAATTCCAGCTACTCATAAATTGTAGCTTGTTCATAGTGATGTATGTGGTCATATGCAGACACCTTTGTTCATTCAAAGCAAAGGCCGAAGTATTTATATGCTTCAAACGGTTCTTGGTGATGGCTGAAAATTTGTCAGCATGTAAATTGGGCACCCTCCATTCTAATCGAGGGGATACATTTCTTCTGATTATAATGATATTATGGCACCCTCCATTCTAATCGAGGGGATACCAATGTACAATGTCGTATACACTTAAACAAAATGGAGTTGCTGAAAGAAAGAATAACTCTCTCAAGAAAGGGTGAGGTGTATGGTCAAAAGATAGGCTTTACCACATAGCTTCTGGCTTGAGGCTATTATGTGTACAACTTATGTATTTAACAGGAGTCCCACCAAAGCATTGCAACCGATCACTCCATATGAGGTTTAGGATACTTGCAAGCCATCTATTGCTCATCTACATGTCTTTGATTGATTGGCATTAGTGCTTGAACAACAACCCAAAAAGTTGGATGATAAAGCAGTAAAATATATTTTGGTTGGGTATAGTTCGAAAATCCAAGGCTATCATGTGTATCATCTTGTTGGAGATTGAGGTTTGTGGAAGCATGCAAACAACACAACGAAGAAGAAGAAGCTTAGATCAGAACACACAATATTGAATGTATTACCACTAGAATGTACAAAGATAAGTAGCTTGTTAGGGCAATAGGCATATATACAAGGTGTAAAGAGAGATGGTGGATGCAATTGGCTCAAGCCATCGTGACACGTGACCATCATGACGGGCTCACACCATCGTGATAGTTTTGTTGACCGTTGACCATCGCGACGGGCTTGCGCCATCACGATTGCTCATTAGTCCAACCATCATGATGACTCATTTGTGGACCATCACGATGCATTGCACCCTTGGACCATCGCAACGGTCCCAGACCATCAAGATTACCTCATACCATCATGATTGTCCGCTTTAAATGCCAAATTAGGGATTTGATTTTTTGCAAATATAAGGCCTATTTTGAGTGAACTTGTGAGTGATTAAGCATATTGGAGACCCCTTTAGCTCATATTTGGAGTAAAGCCAGTCTACCTATTTTCACCCCCGAGAGCTTGAACATCCATAACTTTTTCATTCAAAGTCCCCTTTTTGAGCTCTGTTGATATTTAGGTAGGACAAATTGAGGTTGAACCATCTGTGGGACAAGAAAAGAAAGGGGGAATTTGAGAAATTTAGCCAAAGGAAAAGGGACCCTTAAAGGTGTATATATCAAAGTGTTTGATCATTGATTTAAGAGTTGGTCTAAACTTTGGATTTGTACAGGTCTAGCAAGGGCTATCCAAGGGAAACCAAGGCAAGTCAGATGGTGTACGCAAGGCTTGGGAAGCGCGACTTCTTGGGCATCACAGCTATCAAAGAAGCTGACTCGAGGTTGGAAGAATACTCAACCCCCTCAATCAATTATTAGCTTAGGCTAAACGTCTAGCATTGTGGATTAAATTAGGATGACGATAGGAACGCATCAAGTCCAAGAGACTTAATTCTCTCAAGTCCAAGAGCAAGATAAAGTGTGTGCGAAACAAAAAAAAAAAACTAAAGGAAAGAACTTAAGTCTAACAGAACGAGAATTTAAATGTACAATGAAAAGTCGACTCCTGATGCATACATTGAGACAAGACAAGAATTTAAAAGCATTAAGAACAAAACAAGTGACTAAGAACAAAGAAGCATTGGTGATTACAAAGTGTACTGAGAGCTCAAGGAAGAAAAATTCATGAACCTAAGATCGGGCAAGCATATAGTTAAGTCAAACCGACGAAGCCTTAGATCATCAGAAGCAAGTGTAGGAACTACTGCACATTCGTGGGCACAACAATTGAATAGTTACCCTTACGAGTTGGGAGCAGATACCAGTAAATAAAAAATGTCTTTTAGCATGAAAAGTCTAGAAGGAGGGTTAAGCGTAGCATACTTAGAAAGACTTGAAGGACCCTACAGAACCCAACCAGAATATGTCCGAACCAACCACCGAGGTGCTCACATCTATGAGGATGGTTTGAGAAGATTAGTGGTTCAGTTGCATAATCCTGACCAACCCATTGGATTGGAACATCCGGTTGTGAAATTTGAGAGGGATGCATACCTCGACAAAGAAGGAACCATGTATATCATAACAAATCAACCTAATGTCAATAATGAGTTTGGCGTAGTTATCCCCGACAAGAGTAGGAGCCCAAGGAAAAGAACCATTAGGAGACGAACCTAGGATACCCAGAGGGAAATCTATACTGGCAAGAGTACTAAACCTAGAATGGATCCCTCAGGATAATAGAAGCATTGAATTATTCGTGAACAAGGACACTGATGAAGCATTTTGGAGATACAGAAAGGAACAACCTAGTGAGATAGGTCCATTACTATTTATGAATTCAAGGACCCAGATATGCCTAGAAAGGTAGTATACTTGGACAATACCTCATAACAAGTATTTGTAGTGCCTGATCATGCAAGACATGCCTATACATGGAGAGGCAAGTTAGTGTTCCCCCCATTACGAGCACATGCGAACACCAGTCATCATGGTGCTGGGACATCTCAGTCCATGGTACTCAAAGAGAGAAGAACAAAGAAAGGCCAGAAGTAAGTTTCACGCACCCCATAGGGAGGGATAGACCAACCATGGGCATCGATAGATTGGAACGACAAAGGGAACCAATAATACCAGGTGGTAGAGATGATTTTCCTCTACCTAGACCATGTGAACATCCAAGGATATTAAGACCCACTCAATTAGTAAAGTCGATGAAAAATTACTTTGATGGGATAGGAGATCCCTATGACCATGTTCCTGAATTTAAGCAGGTATTGCTGTTGCTCTAGCACAATGGTGAGAACCACGTTAAGAAGCTCCACCTCCTTAATGTCAATCCGCGGAAGAGATAGGAGTGATATGAAGATCGTGAATGTGAGATGAAGTGAGAGTGAAGGTGAGAAGCATAGAGATGCACACACACATGCACACACACTACGAAGAGACAAGCAAGACACAATGGAAGATGAGAAATCAACTCTATTACTCAAGAACACTCTTACAAGCTCAAAATAGCTCTAAGCTCTTCTCTGCTCCAACAAGCTAACCTCAAAAATGAGCTCTCTAGCTCTTTTTATAGATTATAGACTAGTTTTGACCGGTTTCACATCTAGTGACCGGCATAGTTAAAAAATAGGTCCTAGATGCTATTTGAAAGGGTAAACAATGTCTAAAAATAACCAAAATTGGTACGCTCATTCTACCTAAGCTCCTCAAGCTCGAGGACTCCTTGGCTTGCACAAAATGGAGCTATGAATTACAAAAAGGGTTTTTCTATGTTACATATATTACAAAAGTGATGAAAATCACTGTTGGAGGTTTTGAAAAGTAGTTATAAAACATAAATCTTTGAAAAATTGATTCGACTGTCTCTCTGCTCTGTCTTTACATGCTTCCGCGTCTTCTACTGTCTTTACATGCTTCCGCGTCTTCTATGCCTCTGGCTACTGCCAACACCCCCCTCCCTCTCGCTTCTGTCGTCCTCGACAGAACCTTGTTGTGAGGTCTATCGGATGTAATTCTGGAGTAGTTCCTGAGCGAGGGTGTGTTCTGATATTCGAATTCCTCGGGCCAAATCTGCCTCGAGTTTCTCCCAATCAATGGGTTGCGGTTCATCAGATGGTGGGAGTCGATAATGTGTGGAATACACCATCTGTTCACAGGCAAAATAATTGAAGTAAATGCGTAGGCCTACTGATGAACACTTCCGAATGATATTCCCAGAAACCGGTTGTGAACATTTCTTCGAAGGTCTGCTTGTAGCACACCAGTAGGTATTTGATTCTGCAATGCCAGGCATAACACACCCGGAGCGATGGCGTTGTACTCATATCATATGCAAGATCTAGGTTACCATGCTCGAAGCCTGGGGTGTTTCCATGTGGTGCCTTGACGCGTCTGAAGACTTTAAAAACCATCTGCATCATGTCAAATATCTTGAAAGTCATGTGCACTGCTATATTGTCCATATGTTTCAAGCGAGGGAGCCAGTGACGAATCGTTGCCATCATGTATCCGACTGTAGGTGGTCCTGTGGGTGGGGGGAAGTATGGGTAATTCAACCAGTCCTGGCATTGCTTGTTATTCTATACTTTAATCCCAAATGCCTTACAGGAGCAGCAACGTGGCACTGGTTCCCAACATGGGTTATATTTTAAGTGTTGTGGTGCCTTGGCCCATGTACTCATCATCTCAGGATATTTTTGTAATAAATCTTTACGCCAATCTGGTTGATAGATCTCTCCTTCGTGCGCATCCCGTGGCAAATCGTTAGGCTCAAATTGAGTAGCGTGAGATGGTTTCTTGCCTGTTTCTTTCTCTATGGCCAACTGATATTCTAGTCATTAACATAAAATAAGGTTTATACTATAGCTCATGCCCTGATATGTATCTGCGAGGGGCCAAATGAGCGAAGTATGGGGACTGTAAAATGCGTTCTTCAATCATTGCCATGGCGTGTAGCTGCGCTTCTACCCGTGCTGAGTGGGTTGTTCCAAGTTCTTCTATCGTCTTCATCCATGCGGGAGTTGGAAGTTTGAAAGTCGTCTGGCCTTCAGTCGTGACTCGTCCACCTGGGATGGGTTTGGGTTCATACGCTTCTTCAAAAGTTTCCTCCACCGGAATAGTGATTGTTTCTTCCTTTGCGGGTAGTTCCGGTGGGGAGTCTGGTTTGGGTGGTGCTTCATATATAGCTATCTATGATTTGAGCGTTGATACTTGGGCCCGTAAAGCTTTGAGTTCCTCTAGGATGTCAGGAGATGGGTCTGCAAGGAGCTGGTAGTCCTTGTGGTACTGGTGCTCTTAGCTTGAGTAGTTTATGATCTTCTTTCAGCTTCTGATATTCCTCATTCATGCTGTCGTACTCATCTAGCAATCTGACATGATCATCTAGCAACATCTTCATATACTCTGAGGGCATGGCCTTAAAGCGACTAGGGCTCAATGGTTGGTCTGGCTGATCGAGATCAGCTTCTAAATTCTCTCTGTTCTGTTCTTGTAAGCGCTGGTTCTCTTCTTTTGCTGCTGCCAAGTGTCATCTGAGTAAGCCCATGTTCCTAGTGAGCGTTGCATTGCAAATAGTCTGTGCCCTTAACAAGTTATCAATATCCATGATAGCTTCTTTCGTCTTTTCTTCACTTTCTAGTTCAAGTTTGTGATATGCCTCTCGTAGCTCTTGGTATCTGGTGTTTAGTGAGGCATTCTCGATGGTCAGTGAATTGAGCTGCGACTGTAAATCATTCGTTGTCTTCTGCAACTGCTGATAATTATTTCCAAGCGATGTGAACTCATCTCTTACTTGAGTCATACAGGTGAACATCTGTCGGAATGCAGTATCTACAGTGGGTGATAATATTCATGGTGTGCTAAGTGAAGATGCAGTGGGTGTAGATGCAAAGGGAATGAGGAATGGGGGTGGGAAAGTGGATGCCGTGGTTATTGTGGAAGAAATTGAAGTGCCTAAATATGGTTGTGCCATGAATGAAGTGAGTAGTGGTGCGGTGGGTGGTGAGATATCCATGTCATTGGACGTGGTGTCAAGTGCGGTGACCGTGAACAGTGGAGTGATCATGGGTGCTTGCATGGGTGTAAATACAGGGTTTACAAAGGTTGAAGAGTAATTTATAGAGGGATTCTCTAATGCTCCTTGGTGGAAAGGGGAAAGTGGGAATATGGTGGGTCGGGGAGGTGATACAGGGGAGAAAGTCATCGGGGTTAGAAATGGAAATAGTGGTCTCGTGGGTGTAGGAAAGGATGGAAAAGATGGATGGAGAAATGGACTAGATAGAAGAGTGTATGTCAAAGGAGGAAAACTAGGTGGTGTAGGTGTGGGAATTGTCGAGTGAATGGAAGTAAGGAAGGCTTCTACTACAGCGCTATCCAAAGATGTGGATGGTCTTGGAGAGATCGGATGTATAGGGGAGATTGGAGATACGGGAGGTGAAAGAGGAGCGGTTGGGGTGGCGGGTACTTTGATTACAGTGGTATGTACAGTAGTAGTGTGGGGTGGGGAGTCGATGATAATGGTGTCTTCTGCCAATGTGCCTTCAGGGATCAGACGTGCTTCCCTGGCTTGTTCTGAAGATTGTGCTCCTGTCGGTACACAAATGTATTCACTAGGTTTGGTTAGTAGGCGAACTCTGTGAGGGTCATATTGCGGTAACGGTTTCCTCTGCAAATATCTTAAGGCTTCTGTGGATCCCACTGATTTGACAAGTTCCCTGAAACCTTTGATGTATACCTCTTCGAAACCGCCTGAGACAAGTTCCTGTTTTATAAGTGCTTGACTCTCTTCCTCAGTCAATTTCTTACGCGCCCAAACTTTCTCCATGTTGCGATATAGCTTCTTGATGGCTAGCGTATAAGCTACTTCTTCAAAGGTTTCATCTTCATGCGTACTAGTATCACCCTGGGTGTCCGTGTGCTGTCCTTGTTCATCTGTCTGTACATGCTCTTGGGATTCATGAGTGCCTTGGCTGGCTTCATCATCGCCTTCATCATCATCGGTTTCTGTTCTTTCATCCTCGGAACTAGATACTACTTGTCCTTGTGGTTGGTCTCGGGGCGTGGTCGGGTAGCTTGGTCGTTCATATCCTTGAGAGAAAATTTGTCCTTCTGAAAAACTGAAATTCATTGGAGAAAGCATCTTGCATTTCAAAATCAAAGGTTGTATCTATAGGTTCCGCTTCAAAGTTGGGTATCGAAAAAGAGAAAGCTTCCGCACCAATAGTGGTGGGAACTTCTGCTGCAGTGGTGGTCGGTTCCTGAACTAATGTTGGTTGTGAGGTAACCGCACTAATGGTGCCTTCTGTAACGACAGGTCGTGATAGGCGTATGCGAATAGGTTGTACAGGGGCTTCTGTCGGAGACTGTTCTGGAGAAGGTTGCGGTGACGGTGATTCGGGGACCTGGAGGCATGGAATGGTTCCTCTCAGGTGCTTTCCTGCTCGTCCTTTGCTAGCCTTCCTAGCTTTGTTTGCTGTCCCTTTGAATGCTTTCAGATCCTTGCTTGTCATTGCACGCTCGATCGGTAAATCGTATGCCAAACACATATATACAATGCGCGTGAGAGCGCAACATCCATTGATTACTTTATTTCTTTCCCATCTGTGTTGTGCTAAGTACAACTGATCAATTATCCAGCTTGCTATATCAACTGTCTGTGGTCCAGTACATGCTAAATATAAACCAAACCAGATGCGTTTGTGGGGCATGGTGAATCTATCCTGAGCGGGGAAAGCGAAATGTTGCATACATATCCTTAATGGTTTTGAGAGCTCAGGTGTGATTGCTGAAATATCTTCCCACTTAGTAACATCTCCACGTTTCATTGGCTCTGGAACCAGCCTTTCTCGTTCTGTCGGAGTGTGTGTACCATGGATCGTGATTGCAGCGCGAATTAGATCTTTAGAAAGGTAAAACCTCTTATATGGCGGGTCATTTACTAATGACGACAAAATGAATGTTCCTGGTAGATCCTTGTTCTCCAAAGATGTCAAAGTGGTGATTAAGTAATAACATCTGTAGAAGTCAGGTTTAGGCAAGGGATCACTGAAATATTCTGTAAAGCATGCTCTTGCCCAAACATGCGTTAAGTCTTCTGTGTTCTGTAGTCCTTCGAATTCTCTTGAGAAACATTGGTATTTGGCCCAAGTACGGTGATCAAATGCCAAATTGGCCTCAAAGATGAAATCTGCATCTGCCAATGGTCCTGCTAGCCCTTGAAACCAGTGAGAATTGCGATGAATCTTCTCAGTGTATCCCCTAGGAGGGTCGTCAATTGGCATAGGTCCTGGAAATCCCTAGAATTCTAGTGGTTGAGCCGTAGGATGGGGCTCCACTAGTAGTTCTCCAATATTGGCCATGGGTACACTGGGGCCAGCTTCTGATGGTCCTTCTTCCTGCATGATGAGTGATGCGAGTGCGTAGAAGATCTGCTACAAAAGTTTAACACATTAGTATGGAAATTAATCATGATCCCATTAAAGTGAGACTGCAATCCCTTTCCATAACCGATGTGTAACCCATGTAGCCAAGTGTTGTGATGTGGTTTATGGAATGATTGTTGTAAAACTAATGCAGGTCTCTAGACACCTACATGCTTCAGATGATGCATACGTTGCTTGATGAGGTGTTATTACAAGTGATGTTGGGTTATAGTGTGTGGATTTGTACAAGGTTCAGTTGTGAATGAGTTATTACAAGGTTGTAGATTAGTCGGGGTGGGAGTTATGTTAGATAATGGGTTAGAAGAAGACTTCTGGATACGTTTCGGTATCCACTTCCTAAGAGTTTGTGAACAGGTGATATGTTTCTTCTGAGGGACAAAAGATGGTATCGGATGTGGTGGGATTAAAGGGTGAAGAGATTTCTGAGGGTTATATATTACATGGCTTGAGGGTTGAGCTATAATACACTGCTTGGGTACCCAAATCTGCATTGGTGTGGGTCGATTCATAAGGTACTTCTTGGCGATCCAAATTTGTTGAATGTTCGTATTCGTAGAAGAAGGTCGAGAAGATGTTGAATATTGACTCTGCTTCTGCCTTGACTTCTTCTTGTTATAGTCCTCGTTGTTGAATACTTCTTGCTCTAGACTTCGTTGTCGTGCTAAGGTCATTCCTTGAGGGAATGTTTTCGTCCTCAAGTATGTCACTAAAGGTTCACATGTGAGAGACACATCATATAATGTAGCATGTTCTACTGGTGGTCTTTCACAATAGACAGGGCATTCTTTACACAACTTGTAGACGTCTGCTTCCATAGTAGGCCAATATACTCCTAATCTATGCAGAGTCTGCAAAGTACGATGTTTCGAATGATGTTGCTTTAATGCACCTACATGTGCTAATTGCAAGCAATTTGCATGTTCTGATTCATCTACACAATAAGCAAGAATCTTTTGATTATCTTGTTTATATATACTTCCTGCTATGATTTGATATCTTTGAGACTTGGTAATCTCTCCTTCCTTGATCCTTATCCTAGGATTCTTGGGTCCATACGTGAGAATAGGGACTGTAGGCTTAGCCCATTCTGGTGCTATCTCAAGGTTAAACAAATATGCATCTTGTAGTTCATCTGCTATCCCTTGAGGAGCTTCCCCTGAGGTTAATCTTGAAAGATGGTCAGCTCTAAGATGTGTCTTTCCTTTCCTGACTACTACTTCAAATTCATACTCCATGAGTAATAGAAACCAATGTATTAATCTTCCTGTGTTACAAGGCTTGTTGACTAAGTACAACAATGCTTGATGATCTGTAAAGAATTTGAACTTGTTTGCCAACAAGTAATGTCTGAATTTCTTTACCGCATAGATCATTCCTAATCCTTCTCGTTTCGTAGTGGTGTAATTTCTTTCTGCTACGTTCAACTAGTCTGCTCGCGTAAGCTATGGGGAGATCTATATTACCTTCATTCGTGGGTTGTGCTAACACACATCCTATGGCATAGTTGGATGCATCCACATGTACATGGAATGGCTTACTCCAATCCGGGGTTGTAAATATGGGTGCTGAGCACAAACGTCTTTTAAGTTCATTGAATGAATTCTCACATTCATCTGTCCATTCAAACTTAGTCAAAAGAGAGTACAGAGGCTTGTCTATGATTGCATACATGTGTATGAATCGTCTGTAATAACCACAATGGCCCATAAATGCTTGTACTTCTTTTACGTTATTTGGCCTAGGTAGATTTGCAATTACTTTCACTTTTTCTTCATCCGTAGAGATCCCATTCTTTGACACAATGTGTCCTAAAATTTTGCCTTGTCTAACCATGAACACACACTTTTCTGGGTTCAGACAAACCTGATACTCTTGACATTTGTCAAATACTTGTCTTAACTCTGGGATATGAGTCTGTCTGATATTCGAATGAGCACATAAGTCATTGACATAAACTTCCAAATTCTTTCGTAAGAATTCTTTAAAAACATGACACATGAGTCGCTGGAAAGTGGCGGGTGCATTTGTCAAGCCAAAAGGCATCACATGAAATGCAAATATGCCCCATTCTGTGGCAAAAGCCGTCTTGTGTTGATCTTCCAGAGCAATGGCTACTTGATTATAGCTTGAGAAACCATCAAGAAAGCTGTAAACTTCCTTGCCCGCAACTCTTTCCAATAGGTGTTCTGTGATTGGAAGAGGATAACTGTCTCTAATCTTGGCGGCATTAACTTTTTTAAGGTTAATACACACACACAATTTTCCATTGTTCTTGGGCACAACCACAATGGGGGATACCCATTCGGTATGCTCAATTTCGTAAATGAATCCTGCTTCTATCAAACGGTCTATCTCCTCTTTAATCTTCGCAGCGTAGTTATCATTGTACGTGTATGGTTTCTGTTTTGTGGGTTTTGCATCTGGAGTCATGGGGATTCTATGGGAACATATATATGAGTCTACTCCTTTCAAATCTTTGTAACTCCAAGCAAACACATCTCTATATTCGTGCAATAGGGCAACTAATTGTTCTTCTTCTTCAGTCGTCAAATCGTGCCCTATGTAGGTACATTTTTCCTCTTCTCCTTCTATGGCCACTATGATTTTTTTGGTTTTCTCTCGATTATCATATACTTCTCCAGTGTCAGCTTTTCTGTTAGGCATTCGTACCATGATTCGTCTATCTTCTTTTTATATTTCTTGAAGTTCTCGGGAACCTCAAACAAAGATTCTTCTTCTTCTTCTGACATGGCTTCTTTCTTCTTTCTTTTCTTACCTTCGGTTTTGGTGATCACTTGAGTGGCTAACCTCACATCATCCATAATCTCTTCGTGTTTCTGAGGGTAAGTCTCTACTTCATAAAAGTATTCTTCCTCTGATGCAAAGGGTGAGTCCATAATAATTGACTCTAGATCGAAATCGCTTGCATCTTCAAATGCATCAGTGCTAGGTTCACATTCTTCTATAATTGAATCACACATGATTGGCTCTATCGTGAAAACTGAGATGTCATAGCCATCTTCGTCACAGTGGGGTGTCCATTGTTCTTCATTGATGGCCACATCCATGGTTGCTAGGATTTCTGCCCAACCATGGGGTTCAAACTCTTCGTCTAGAAATACTACAGGTGCATAAGCTGGGTCTCGAAGGGTTCGTGAATGTTGTTCTGAACCTAAAGTTCTGGCCTCTAACCGTTCTTCCTCTTGTTTTGCTACCTTACACATCCATAGATGAGTATCCACATGCAACCATGAGGGGTCTGATTCCACTGAGTGTACTGATTCTGTCTCTTCTTGCGTCTTATGGATGGTATTCCATTGTAGTGGGGGTACGTCCCTATGTGAATAGTCTTTAAGATTGACTTTAGTAGTCACTCCTAAATGTTGCAAGTATAAAGAATTAGTTCCCCAATCTTGTACCATTCGCAACTGACGCATGAATGGTCGTCCTAAAATCATCTCGTAAGCATGATTTTTCGCAAAATCACAAATGGAAAAAGTATGCTCAAACTCCACACCACAAGTGGTGAGAGATATGCATTCTAGTAAGCCTAATGGTTTTTCTATATGTCCATCAGCCATTTGTAGCTTCATCCTGGTAGGTCTTAATGCTGGCTTACCCCAACATTTCCATAAAGCGGTGGTAGCAATGGCTACTCCGGCTCTTGAATCTAAGATGGCTTTTGTGGTGTAGCCCTGATGGGTTATTGGAAGATAAGTGTTACCTTCCTCTCCTTCGCTTACATCTCCGATCTTTTCTACTGGTATCTCTGGTACCTTCGTGTGTGTTCCTATCTGTGAGGGAGTAGTAGCAAGCTCGGGGAATTGACTTGCTACATGTTTCCACAACTCTGGTTTGATCTTCAACAACTCTTCTAGGATGAGATTACATTGAATTTTGGTATTCTTGATCACTTTCGTGTTTCTAGGGATTACTAATTCTTCATTCCTCACTATTATCGTGGGTGCTCTCATACTAATAGACTTTGCTTCCCAAGGTCCTGTGAACTGAGGTAATTCTTGCAAAGAGTTAGATTCAAAACCTGTGTGTTCACTCAGTTGTTCTTCCTCTACATCATCGTAGATAGAGGGGATGTCTTGGGGAAATTGTTCCTGCAAGTCATCTATTTCTTGAATAGGAGGATGGGTTCCTTGTTCTTTTCTCCATTTCTCTTCTTGGATTTCTCTCAGAAATTCATGTGAATATCTATGTATGGAAGACAAATTGTCTTCACCCTCGGCGTTTGGTACTTGAGACAGGGATGATGCACTCCTTTCCTGTGTCTCTAGGACAGTAGGGTTCCTATGCCGATCCTTTTTCTCTTTGCTTTCTATCAAATATTCTAGCCTCTCCATCAGTCCTCGAAAGTGTAGTTCTGGTTTTGCCATGTTATTCCAGTTAAGATATCTAGAGGCTTCGAACATTGCTTGTGCTAATTCTACCATCTTCATGCAAAGTTTAGTCCTCTCAGTTTCTAGATCTGGCCTCGGATAGTTTTTGCTCATTTCAGCTATTTGGGGTCCTTCTTTTATTCTGGCTTGATATGCGCAAAACATCATGTCTAGGTTTTTAGGTATGGGTTCTGCTAGAACTGATCCTGATTTCTGAGCTAGGTTCTCTTGATTCAATTCTTGTGAAGTCAATTCTAGGATTTTGGCTCTAGATTCCTTGAGATTCCCTTCCAACTCTGTTATCCTTTTACTCCATTTTCTCTTGATTCTTTCCCTGGAATCTTTCCAAGATTTCGTCTTTTTACTGCTAGACTCTCCAACTTCACTAGTTCTGGCTATTTTCTCCTGATTAAGTTGTTGATTCTGTAAGAGCGCCTGGGCTCTTGTTATAGCTTGGATAGGCACGTATGTAGGGTTGGATCCATCTGCATTGTTTACAACGGAACTACCTAGACGAGTTCTGCTAAACCTGTAGCAGACTTCGAGATGCTTATACTCACGAACCAAAACAGGCACCTAAAGCATGGTCCTCTAGGGCCCTGTGGTCTTTGTTGTCTCAATTGGGGCCGTGGGTTTGGATTTGTGTACATCACATGAGCGTAGTCGGGCTCCCAACTAGGTTCCAATGGTGGACTATCGTATTGATAAGTCTCCACATGTTCTAGTGACTCCGTGTAATAAGCGGGTGGACTATCTACATGAGTAGAGTCAAAACTGTTTGAGTTTGGGTCACTCTCAGTAATTAAGGGTGAAGAGGGAACTAACGCCCTACTTAGATTCTCTTCTGCAGTAGCATATTTAACTGAGATGACATTAGCTGGTGGGGGTGGCTGCTGAGCTAAAACAGGTTGAGGTCTCTATTGAGCCTGATAAGGATAGTTCTGTGGAGGCCTATAGTAATGAGGCTGAGTATTGTATTGACCTTGATACCTACCTGGCTCTGCATATGCTTGCGGGTAGTTCTATCTCACTGCTTGTTTGTTATAGGGGCAGTCCTGAGCCGTATGATTCGTATATTGTCTCTCAATCGTACAGTATTGGCCACTAGGGTTGGCTTGTGTTTGTGTTGCATTGGGACACACATTTGCCATATGATGACCACCACAGGTGTAACAATGCTTGTTTGTTGTTACCCTAGGCATCTGTTTACTAGAAACTCCTAGTTTTTGGGCCACTTTTTTTGCTAGACCCTCTATTGAGCTAGACATTTTCGTGGACGCTAGAGAAGAGCAATCTGAGTCCTTATAGACCTTTGGGAGTTCCAACTTGTCTCGTAAGTTGTCTTCAATGTCTATGCAAATTCTTACACACTGCTCTAGCGTTCTGGGTTCTTTCAAGTATACATAGGAGCGTAGTTTAGAGCTCAACAGGCCATCTAGAAACAATGACACTTGCTTGGCCTGTGAGGGTAGCTCTTGCATTGGACATCTCTCCACATATTGTCTAAACATACGTCCTGCAAGTCTAACCGTTTCTTGAGGGGTCTGTTTGAAGCTATGAATCAACGAAGACGTGTCATGTCTGATCCCACTTTTAGAGAATTCAGTGATGAATGACTCTAAAAAGTGATGGATGTCTCTAAATTGCCTTTGCTGCAATGGTTGGAACCAAGTTAAAGCTGTATTCTTTAACATTATTCCAAATGCATTATATTGCGTGAACGTCTTCTACTTGTTCTGCCCTTAGCACTTGCTTAAATTCAGCAACATGGTCATAGGGATCTCCTGTCCCATCAAAATAATTTTTCATGGATTTCACTAACTGAGTGGGTCTTAATATTCGTGTGTGTTCACGTGGTCTAGGTAGAGGAAAATCATCTCTACCCCCTGGCATTCTTTGTCTTTCCACTCTGTCCGTGTCTACGGTGGTTCTATCTCTCCCTATGGGATGATTGAAACTTACTTCCGGTCTTTCTTTGTTTTTATCTCTTTGATTAGCATGGGCAGAGGATGTTCTTGCCCCTTGTTGGCTCGCGTTTACGTTCGCTCGTGATGGAGGGAATACTAGCTCACCTCTCCATGTGTAGGTATTTCTCGCATGGTCAGGTACCACAAATACTCTTTTTGAAGTTTTGTCCAGGTATACAACCTTTCCAGGTGTATCTGGGTCCTTGAACTCGTAAACCATGATGGAGCCTACCTCACTAGGTTGTTCTGTTCTATATCTCCAAAATGCTTCATCAGTTTCCTTATTAACAAACAACTCTATGCTTCTGTTATCCTGAGGGGTCCAATCTGGAACTAGTACTCTTGTCAGTACAGATTTCCCTCTAGGTGTTATAGGTTCTTCCAATGGTTCTTTTCCTTGGGTCCTCGCTTCCATCTCTAACTGAATTACGCCAAACTCATTGGTGTTATTTGGCTGCGTACTTAAGATGTACATCGTTCCTTCCTTGTCTATGTATGCATCTCTCTCAAATTTCACCATTGGACGTTCCAATCCAATGGGTTGATCAGGGTTGTGCATTTGCACCACTTGTCTTCACAAACCATCCTCATAGATGTGAGCACCTAAGCGGTTGGTTCGGAGAAATTCTAACTGAGTCCTATAGGGTCCTTCTGGTTTTTCTAAATATGCTACATTTGACCCTCCTTCTGGTCTTTCCATGCTAAAAGCCATTTCGGATTCACTCGTATCTGAGCTCTCGTAGGGGTAATTACTATTCAATTGTTGTGCCCACGATCGTGCAGTAGTTCCTACGCTTGCTTCTGATGATCTAAGGCTTCATCGGTCTGACTTACCTATATGTTTGCCCGATCTAAGGTTCATTAATTTACTTCCCTGCACACTCAGTATACACTCAGATCGTCAATGGTTCTTTTTTTCTTACTTTCTTAACTCTTTTTAAATTCCTTTAAATTCTTGTCTTGTCTTAACTATATGCGTCAGGAATCGACTTTCTGTGGTACTTTTGAGTTCCCTTTCCGTCAGACTTAAGTTCTTTCCTTTAGGTTTTCGTATCACACACCTTTATCTTTAGTATTATACTTGAAAAATTAAATCTCTTGAACTTGAGGTGTTCCTATCGTCGTTAATCTAATCCACAATGATACCGTTTAGCCTAAGCTAAGAATTGATTGAGGGGGTTGAGTAATCTTCCAACCTCGAGTCAGCTTTGTTGGTTGCTCTGATGCACAAGAAGCCGCGCTTCCCAAGCTTTGCGTTCTTCACTACCTTGCCTTGGTTGCCCTTGATTGCCCTTGCTAGACCTGTAACAATCCAATATTAGACCAATTTCATAATGGATGATCAAGCACTTGAGTATATTCACCCTTAAAGGTCATTCCCTTTTGCCCAAAATTTCAATGCTTGCCCCCTGGCTTTCTAGTCCCACACTAGGTCAACCTCAAATTATCTTATTTAAAAATCAACTTATTGTTTTTGAAAAAAACTGTAGAGGTCACATAGTACTCGTCAAGAGCTTGCTAACGAGCTATCAAGCTCAAAAAACAGGACTTTGGATGAAAAAGATATGACCGTTCAGGCCCTCGGGAGTGAAAACTAACAAACAAGTTTTTCTCCAAATATGAGCTAAGGGGTCTCCTATGAGTCTAATCACCCAAAAATTTGCCAAAAATAGCCCCAAATTTGGTCAAAAATTCAAACCCTAAAAATTGCATTTGGGATGGACAATCGCGATGGTCTGAGATAATCGCGATGGTCTGGGACCGTCGCGATGGTCCAGGTGAACCGTCCCGATGGCGTGGCACAATCGCGATGGTCCGAAGGAGCGAACTGCCGTGATGGTCAGAAATGAACAGTCATGATGGTGTAAAAGTGAACGATCGCGATGGCGTAGAAGTGAGCAATCGCGATGGTGTGAATGAACTGTCATGATGGTCTGATCAACGAGCAATCGCGATGGCGTGAGCCCGTCGTGATGGTCACAAAGCACGATGGCGTGAGCCAATCGTGATGGTTCAAATGTCAAGGCGTCGCAATGGTCTAGCTTGCCATGTGGCAGCATCGGCACGATGGCATGAGCCAATCGCGATGGTGTGGGGTCGACGGGATCAGTCGCGATGGTCCAAGTGAACTGTCGTGATGGCTCAAGTGAGCCATCGTGATGGTGCGAGACCGTCGCGATGGCGTGAGCCAATCGCTGATGGTGTGACACAATCGCGATGGTCTGACCCAATCGCGATGGTCCACCAAAATGCAAATTTTGCAAATGCAAGTGTGGATTCGTGTATGTGCTTGTGTCGCCTATCTCGTGGTGAACTCGCTTACCAAAAATTCTGAAGTTGGCAGACCATCGCGATGGTCTGACACCTACGACAGATCTCTGACAGAAAGTGAAATTTTACCTTTTTGCAGCTTTCCTGATGCACTAGAGCACTGTACCTACAAGAAAACTCAAAAACACAATAGCACATGCAAGCACAAAAGCTCTCTCTCTCTCGCACATGCACAAATGAGGGGAAATGAGGAGAATGGGTGGATATGGTGAATGTTTTGATTTTTTTGGAGTGGAAGATGATGATGCGGTGATGAAGATGGAGTGTGGGGGAGGTGAAAAACACTAAAAACTAAGTAAAAACAACAACAAAAAGCGAAATTTTTACCTTCCAACGCCACTTCTTGCTATACTCGTACCATCACACATTCGTCCTAGACTCGATCCCCGGCAATGGCGCCAAATTTGGTGTTGCTCTAGCACAATGGTGAGAACCACGTTAAGAAGCTCCACCTCCTTAATGTCAATCCATGGAAGAGATAGGAGTGATATGAAGATCGTGAATGTGAGATGAAGTGAGAGTGAAGGTGAGAAGCATAGAGATGCACACACACATACACACACACTACGAAGAGATAAGCAAGACACAATAGAAGGTGAGAAATCAACTCTATTACTCAAGAACACTCTTACAAGCTCAAAATAGCTCTAAGCTCTTCTCTACTCCAACAAGCTAACCTCAAAAATGAGCTCTCTAGCTCTTTTTATAGATTCTAGACTAGTTTTGATCGGTTTCACATCTAATGACCGGCATAGTTAAAAAATAGGTCCTAGATGCTATTTGAAAGGGTAAACGATGTCTAAAAATAACCAAAATTGGTACGCTCATTCCACCTAAGCTCCTCAAGCTCAAGGACTCATCGGCTTGCACAAAATGGAGCTATGAATTACAAAAAGGGTTTTTCTATGTTACATATATTACAAAAGTGATGAAAATCACCGTTGGAGGTTTTGAAAAGTATTTATAAAACATAAATCTTTGAAAAATTGATTCGACTGACTCCCTGCTCTGTCTTTACATGCTTCCGCGTCTTCTAATATCTTTACATGCTTCCGCGTCTTCTATGCCTCTGGCTACTGCCAACAGTAGGTATTGCGAGTAGAGCAAGTAGAAGACATGTTTACACAATGCAATGCATTTGGACTCATGCTAAAGAATATGGCTTTAACCTGGTTCCAACCATTGGAACAAAGGCAATTTGAAGATATTCATCACTTGTTAGAGTCATTCATCACATAACTCTCTAAAAGTGGAAGCACACATGATATTTCTTCGTTGATTCACAGCTTCAAAGAGACCCCTCAAGAAACAGTCAGACTTGTAGGACATAGACTTAGACAATATGTCGAGAGATGCCCAATGCAAGAACTACCCTCACAAGCCAAGCAAGTGTCTTTGTTTTTAGATGGCCTCTTGAGCTCTAAACTTTGCTCCTATGTCTATCTAAAGGAACCCAGAACACTAGAGCAATGTGTAAGGATTTGTATAGACATTGAGGACAATTTAGGAGATGAATTGGAACTTTCAAAGGTCTATAAAGACTCAAATAGCTCATCTCAATCATCCTCAAAACTTTCTAGCTCGATTGAAGACCTAGCAGAAAAAGTGGCCCAAAAACTAGGAGTCTCTAGCAAACAGATGCCTAGGTTAACAACAAACAAATGTTGTTACGCCTGTGGTGGTGATCATATGGCAAATGTGTGTACCAATCTAACACAACCTCAAGCCAACCATAGTGGCCAATACTATATAATTGAGAGACGATACATGAATCAAAAAGCACAAGATTGCCCATACAACAAACAAGTAGTGTGCCAGAACTACCCGCAAGCATACCCCCAACCAAGTAGGTATCAAGGTCAATACAATGCTCAACCTCATTAACATAGGCCTCCACAAAACTATCATTATCAGGTTCAACAGAGACCACAACCCATTTTAGCTCAATAGCCACCACCCCTAGCTAATGTAATCTCAGTCAAGTATGCTGCTACAGAAGAGAACCTCAATAGGGCTTTGGTGCCTTCTTCACCCCTGATCACTGATAGTGATCCTAACTCTAAGAGTTTTGACTCTACCCATGTAGATAGTCCACCCACATATTACATGAAATCTCCAGAACATATGGAAACATATCAATACGATACTCCACCCCTAGAACCTAGTTGGGAGCCCGACTATGCCAATGTCATGTATATGAACCCTAACTCACGGCTCTAGTTAAGACATCCAAGACCATAGGGCCCTACAAGACCATGTTTTAGGTGCCAAGGAGATCATTTCATAAACAATTGCCCACATCCTCCGATAGTAGGACAATCACAATATTATAACATTCAAGGCTTTTGTGCGGAATGTGCTAAAGAGCATATCATTAGAGATTGCCCAAAGAACCCTGATAATGCCTCAAAAGTGACGCCCATTAATGTGATAGGTATTGTGCATAACTCAGATGGATCCAACCCGACATACATGCCTATTCAAGCTACAATAAGAGCCTAGGTGCTATTACAAAATCAACAATTGAATCCAGAAAAAGAAGCCAAAAATAGCAAAGTTGGAGAGTCTAGTAGCAGAAAGACTAAAACTTGGAAGGATTTCCGAGAAAGAATTAAGAGAAAGTGGAGCAAGAAAATAAACAAACTATAAGGAAGTCTAAAGGAATCTAGAGCCAAAATCCTCGAATTGACTTTGCAAGAATCTAATCAGGAGAACCTACCTCAGAGATCAGGATCAGTTCTAGCTGAACCCATACCTAAAAATCTAGACATGATGTTTCATGCACATCAGGCGAGATTAAAAGAAGGACCCCAGGTAGCTGAATTGAGTAAGAACTTTTGAGAGATACTTAGAAATTGAGAGAACTAAACTTTGCATGAAGATGGTAGAATTAGCACAAGCTATGTTTGAAGCCTCTTGATACATCAATTGGAGTAACATGGCAAAAACTGAATTACACTTTCAAGGACTACCGGAGAGGTTAGAATACTTGATTACTAGCAACGAGAAGAAGAATATGAAAAGGAATCCTATTATCTCAGAGACATAGGAAAAGAGTGAACCATCCCTATCTCAAGTGCCAAATACTGAGGTAGAAGACAACTTGTCTTCCATACACAAGTATTCACAAGGCTTTCTGAGAGAAATCCAAGAAGAGAAGTGGAGATGAGAGCAAGAAACCCATCCTCCTATTCAAGAGATAGACAACTTGCAAGAACAATTTCCCCAAGACATACCCTCTATCTATGATGATGTAGAGGAAGAGCAACTGACTGGACAAATAGATTTTGAATCTAATTCTTTGCAAGAATTACCTCAATTCATAGGACCTTGGGAAGCCAAGTCTATCAGCATGAGAGCACCCACTATAATAGTGAGGAATGAAGAATCAGTAATCCCTAGAAGCACATAAATGATAAAGAACACTAAAGTACAATGTCATCTCAGTCTACAAGAATTGTTAAAAATTAAACCAGAGTTGTGGAAGCACATAGCAAACCCATTCCCTGAGATCACTACTGCTCCCTCATAGATAGGATCACACAAGAAGGTATTGGAGATACCAGTGGAAAGAATTAGAGATGTGAGTGAAGGAGAGGAAGGCAATACTTATCTTCCAATAACCCACAAGGGCTACACCACTAAAGCCATCTTAGATTCAGGAGCCGGAGTAGCAATTGCTACCACTGCTTTACGGAAATGTTGGGGTAAGCCAGCACTAAGACCCGCTAGGATGAAGCTACAAATGGCTGACGGACATATAGAAAAGCCATTAGGCTTACTAGAAGAAATATCTCTCACCACTTGTGGTATAGAGTTTGAACATACTTTTGCCATTTGTGATTTTGGGAAAAATCACACTTACGAGATGATTTTAGGACGACCATTCATATGTCAGTTGCAAATTGTAGAAGATTGGGGAACTAATTCTTTGTACTTGCAACATTTGGGAGTGACAACCAAAGTCAATCTTAAGGACTGTTCCCATCGATATGTACCCCCAATACAATGGAATACCATCCATAAGACACTAGAAGAAACAGAGTCAGTGCATTCATTAGAATCAGACCCCTCATGGTTGCACAAGGATACTCATTTATGGATGTGTAAAGTAGCCAAAAAAGAGGAAGAATGATTAGAAGCCATAACTTTAGGTTCATAACGACATCCACGAACCCTTCAAGACCCTACCTATGCACCTATAGTATTTCCAGATGAGGAATTTGAACCTCACGATTGGGCAAAAATTTTAGCTACGATGGATATAGCTGTAAATGAAGAACAATGGACTCCTCATTGTGATGAGGACGGTTATGACATTTCCATTTTTTGATAGAGCCCTTAGAGGAAGAACCCATCCTAGAAGAATGCACAGAACTAACCCAAGAACCGGACAAGAGTGGTGATGAGGATTTAGAATCCATTATCATGGAACGCTTATGTTTGATAAAAGAGGAATATATTTATTTTGTAGAAGCCAAAACCCCTAAAATGGACAAGGAAAGTCAAACTGAACAATTCGAGTCACTCATAAAAGATATAGAAAGTAGGCAAAAGAAGAGAAAGAAAACACCCAAGATAGAAGAAGAGGTAGAACCACTCATGGAAGTACCTAAGAACTTCAAGAAGTATGAAATAGATGATAGAAGAATTATGGTACGAATGCCCAAGAGAGAAGCAGGCATTGGAGAAGCATATGATAATTGTGAGAAAACAAAAAAAATCATAGTAACCATAGAAGAAGGAGAAGAAAAATGTACATACATAGGGCATGATTTGACCAATGAAGAAGAAGAGGAGTTAATTTCCCTACTATGAGAATATAGAGATGTGTTCGCTTGGAGTTACAAAGTTTTGAAAGGAGTAGACCCAGATATAGGCTCCCATAGAATCCCCATGACGCTAGAGGCTAAATCTACCCAACAGAAACCATACACTTATAACAATACTATGCTGACAAGATTAAAGAAGAGATAGATCGCTTGATAGAAGTAGGATTCATTTATGAAATTGAGCATACTGAATGGGTATTCCCCATTGTGGTCGTGCTCGAGAAGAATGGAAAATTGCGTGTGTGTTATAACCTTAAAAAAGTTAATGCCACCACAATTAAAGATAGTTATCCTCTTCCTATCATGGAAAAATTATTGAAAAGAGTCGCGGGCAAGGAAGTTTACAACTTCCTTGATGGATTCTCAGGCTATAATCAAGTAGCCATTGCTCCTAAAGATCAACATAAGATGGCTTTTGCCACAGAATGGGGCATATTTGCATTTCGTGTAATGCCATTTGGGATAACAAATGCACCTGCCACCTTTCAACGACTCACGTGTCATGTTTTTAAGGAATTCTTACGCAAGAATTTGGAAGTTTATGTGGATGACATATGTGCTCATTCCAACATGAGACTTACCCACATCTCTGAATTAAGGAAAATTTTTGACAAATGTCAAGAATATTAGGTTTGCTTGAATGTAGAAAAGTGTGTTTTCATGATCAGGCAAGGCAAGATTCTAGGCCATGTTGTGTCAAAGAATGGAATCTCTACGGATGAAGAAAAGGTGAAAGTAATTGCAAACCTACCTAGGCCAAAAAATGTAAAAGAAGTTCAAGATTTCATGGGCCATTGTGGTTATTATCGATGATTTATACACATGTATGCTATCATAGCTAAGACTTTGTACTCTCTTTTCACCAAGTTTGAATGGACGGATGAATGTGAGGAGTCATTCAATGAACTCAAATGACGCTTGTGTTCAACACCTACATTAACAACCCCAGATTGGAGTAAGCCGTTCCATGTACATGTGGATGCATCCAACTATGCCATAGGATGTGCATTGGCACAACCTATGAATGAGGGCAATATAGATCTCCTTATAGCTTATGCAAGCAGACAGTTGAATGCAGCAGAAAGAAATCACACCACTACAAAACGCGAAGGATTAGGAATGATTTACATGGTAAAGAAATTCAAGCATTACTTGTTGGCGAATAAGTTCAAGTTCTTCACGGATCATCAGAAATTGTTGTACTTAGTCAATAAGCCTTGTAACACGAGAAATCTCTCAAGGTTAACTACGGGAGAAGCTCCTAAGGAATAGCTGACAAACTACCAGATGCATACATGTTTAACCTCAAAACAATACCAGAATGGGCTAAGCCTATTGTCCCTATTCTCACATTTGGACCCAAGAATCCTAGGATTAGGATTAGAGAAGGAGAGATTACCAAGTCACAAAGATACCAGATAATAGCAAGAAGCATATATAAACAGGATAATAAGAAAATTCTTGCTTGTTGTGTAGACGAATCAGAATACGAGGATTGGTTGCAAATAGCACATGTAGGTGCATTAAAGCAACATCATTCAAAACATCATACATTGCAGACTCTACATAGACTAGGAGTATATTGGCCTTCTATGGAAGTAGATGTCTATAAGCTGTGTAAAGAATGTCCTGTCTGTTGTGAAAGACCACAGGTAGAACACGCCACTTTATATCATATGCCTCTCACACTAGAATGGAGTGAACCACTAGTGATGTACTTGAGGATGCAAACATTCCCTCACCAAATGACTTTAGCATGACAATGAAGTTTCGAGCAGGAAGCTCAAGACTACTCACTTATTGGTGATAACTTGTACAAATGTGGACACAATGGATACCTAAGACAATGTGTTCATGAGAGCGATTATTTGACCATATTAGAGACTGCACACCAAGGTGTTGTAGGAGGTCATTTTGGTTCCGATAGGATAATCAAAGCCATACTATTTGCAGGATTATGGTGGCCCACTCTTCACATGGATGCACATACCTATGTTAAGAGATATGATGTGTGCCAAAGGACTTAGTTTCCTACTCGGAGAGATGAAATGCCACTAAAACCCATGATGGGAGGATGTGCATTCTCTACGTGGGGTATAGACTTTGTTAGACCCATTAGCCCCCCTGCAAAAGGTACTCATTCGAAATACATCATCATTACGACCAATTAGTTTACTAAATGGGTAGAGGCCAAGGCAAAAAAAAGAATGATGCACACATGACTGCGAAATTCTTATTTGAAAATGTCTTTACGAGATATGGATTACCTATAGAACTAGTGAACGATCGAGGAACTCACTTTCTAAACCAGGTCATTGAATATTTGTTACAGGATTTTATGGCGATTCACAAGAAATCCACATCATATCATCCTCAGGCCAATGGTCAAGTAGAAAGTACTAACAAGATCCTTTGTAATGTACTGATGAAACTCGTGAACAAAAAACATTCGGATTGGGACAAATAGTTACACCATGCTGTTTGGGCATATCGAGTGGCCTACAAGACCGTACTCAATGCAACCCCCTTTTAGATGGTTTTTGGTCAAAACATTGTGCTTCCTTTGGACTTTTTGATACCCACCCTTAAGGTTGCACAACAACATCAGTGGATCGGCCATGAATTATTATCAAGGATAATGGACTTGGAACGATTAGGAGAAACCATATTGAAAGCAGTAATATGCATATATGTAGCAAAGAAGCGTCAGAAAGCCTATTTCAATGCACAAGTGAAAGACAAAGGCTTAAAAGAAGGTGACTTAGTCCTAGTGTATACACTAAAAGAACACGCACGAAAACTAGAAAAGCGAAGTTATGGACCTATGATCATTAACAGACTATCAACAAGTGGAGCGGTACGATTAGCCACCCTAGAAGGAGAGATAATGCCTAATTACATTCGTGGCCATAGAGTCAATCTATATCAATAACCTCTTATTGAGGATATGCTTAGATGACTCACATTGGCAAAGAAGCGCAAGGAGGAAGAAAAGAGAATACGTGCGAAAGCTCAAGTAGAAGCTCTAGAACACATTAAGCATGAAACTAAGAAGACAAGGACTAGGGAGAGAACATTTTAATCATCTAGAAGAAACACCCAGATACCCCATGGCCATGTGTCAAGCAAAATCAATTGCTCATTCTAGCATAGTGGATAGGAAAACATTCATTATAGTCATGATATAACACGGCAACACTCGCCACGAGCTTAGGGCTTTAATTGATTCAGGTGCTGCGACTAGTGCGATTAGGTGGTTCCACTATTAGAATTCAGGAATAGAAATGCAGCCAATTGAGGCATACCTCATAGGGCTAGGAGGCATGGAAACCCCTTGCATGGGTGAGGTGGACCTTCCTATCCTCATACACGAAGTGACCATGACAGTGAAGCTCCTAGTGTGCCATGATGATGATCTGATAGAACCTCTAATCCTTGGCCAAGATTGGCTATACGATCACTCCGTGGACCTAAATCTTAGACAAGGCTCCTTGCACATTAGGACCTTAGACCAGTAGTGACTGATACCGCTTGACTTCCCTAACAACACTCTGCCTGAGGAATGTAACCCTAGCCCATATGAAATGATCGTGAAGGGGATCAAAGATCTTTGGACAAATCCATCAACTAAGCACGCTCCTTCCAAAGTCAACCCATGAGAGCTTGGTGATAAATAGTTGTCAGTTAGGAGGACGTCAAGAGATCTTCCCTGGGTCTTCCATCAGTGGACAAATGGGCATCATCAGCGGTCACGTGGACTGCATCAACAGACAAATGGACACAATAGACTTTGGTGTCCATCCTTCCACACTTTGCATGGACTTGCTTAGATCTGTTGTTGAGAATGCCTCCTTTCCTAATGGGAAGGTCACGCAAGTGTTGAACCTCCCTTCTTTTCCAAAGCAAAGCGTCAATCAGACCTCTCAACCATGACCTCCACAAAGTCAACCACGACGGAGGAACTCAAACTGATGACCATGCCAAAAGACACAAAGATGGAAGCAGTATCAGCATCCCAAAGCAAGTGGCACAAAACAAGTATGGGTGCCCAAAGGCTAGAAAACACCAATAGTTTTCAATATCGCAGACAAAGACAAACAGACATCCAAGCAGAATCAAAGTCAACATCCACCACCCCTTTGACCTTCTTCTCCATCAACATGAACTCGACAGATTTGGATCGCCACAAAGTATTTAATGAATCGACCCACAGCCACGTAGATCTAGGTACCCAAGAATTGTATTATAGCTCAAAATCCAAGCCATGTAATATATACCCCTTTGAAATCACTTCACCCATCGACACCACCAATACTCAATTCACCTTTTGTACCTCAGCAAAAGAATACCACACACTCATCAACTCTTAGGAAATGGATGCCAAAACATGTCCAAAAACCCCTTGTACAACATTATACCCATTACCACTAACCTTCACCCTTGTAATAATTCACTCACAATTGAACTTTGTACAAACTCACCCACAGTAACCCATTGTCACTTGTAATCACATCTCATAATGCAATGTATGCAATATCTAAAAGCATGTGGTGTCTAGTGACGTGCATTAGTTTATTAGAAAGCATTCCATAGACCACCTCACAACATTCAACTACACGGGTTACACATCGGCTATGGAAAGGGATTGCGGTCTCACTTAATTGGGATCAAAATTAATTTCCATACTAATGTGCTATCCTTTTGTAGCATATCATCTACACACCCATTTAGATCATCATGCAGACTGAAGAAACTTCGGAGGCTGGCCCCAGTGCGCTAGTCATCAACTTTGGTAACCTATTGACCGATGCCAATCGATGACCTGTCGCTAGGATGTACAGAGAAAGTTCATAGCAATTCACACTGGTTCCAAGGTTTAGTAGGACCCTTAGGGGACAAAAACTTTATATATGATGCCATGCTTTGTTTCGATGGTACCAAGTGGGGTAGATATCAATTTTTCTCAAGAGAATTTGAAGAGCTTTAGAATTCAGAAGAGTTATAGCACATTCGGGCTTGGGCTGGTTTTACTAATTATTTTAGTGATCCCTTGCCAAAACCTGACTTGGTGACTACACTTGAAGCCCCTACAAACAAGGAATTACTAGGAACATTTATTCTTCCATCACTGGTGAATGATCCTCCATACAAGAATTTTTACCTTTCAAAAGATCTCATTCGGGCAGCACTTAAGATCCATGGGACTCACACATCGACAAGGAGAAAGGCTTGTTCCAGAGTCTATGAAATGCGGTGATGTTTTGAAGTGGGCTGATATTTTGACCATCACACCTGAACTCTCCAAGTAGTTGCAGATTTGCATGCAGCATTTCACGTTCCCTGCACAAGATCATTTTACCATTCCTCAAAAACATATCTGGTTTGGCTTATATCTTGCATGCATAGGGCCCTAGACCATAGATCTTGTTAGTTGGATTATCGATCAATTGTATTTAGCTCAGCAAAGATGGGAATGAAAACATGTCATCCACCGCTGTTGTGCAGTTACAAGAATAATCTATATGTGTTTGGCCTATGATTTGCCCATCGAACGCACTATGACCAGTGAAGAATTAAAAGGATTCAAGGGAACCACCAAAAAGGCCAAAAAAGCTAGCAAAGGATGGGCAGGCAAGCGCATGAGAGGTTCTATCCCATGCTTGCAAATTCAAGAGTCCCCGTCACTACAACCATCCCCTCAACAACCTCCAATAGAACCTCTAGCACATGTACAACCAATATGCATCCGACTCTCATGACCCATTATCACAGAAGGTACTACACATGCAATTACTCCTCCAGAGACCACCTCTTAGGCAACCGCTACTAGAACTGGAGAAACTCCCACCACCACTGGTGTGGAAGCTTTTAGCTTTCGCATACCGAACTTGGAGGCAGAACCCCTTAATCCGACATTTGATTTCAAAATGCATAATGCATTTTCCAGCGAGTTCCAATTTTCAGAAGGATAGTTTTTCTCTCAAGAATATGAACATCCAAGCTATCCTACTACTCCCCCTGACCAACCACAAGAGCAGGTAGTCTCCAACTCAGATGAAGATAAGACAGTGATTGATGGCAAAGAAGGTGATGACAAAGCAAGTCAGACCAGTCTAGGCTCCCACACAGATGACCAACAGGAACAACTGCAACAACAATTGGAAGCTCAAGGTGATACGAGTACCCATGAGGATGACATGTGTGAAGTTGTAGCTTACACACTGGCAATCCAATAATTATACCGCAATATGCAAGCAGTCTGGGTGCGCAGACAATTATCAGAGGAAAAGAGTCAAGATATTATGAAGCAAGAATTCGCTAGTGGAGGTTTTGAAGAATCTTTCATTCAAGGTTTCAAGGAACTCGTTAAATATTTGGGAATTGTGGAAGCACTCCATTATTTGAAGAGGAAGCCACTACCAAGGTTTGACCCTCAATGCATCCATTTAGTGTCGAAGCCAGCTTAGTACATCTGCATGCCCACTGAGCCACAATCCTCGCATCAAGCAAAAGAAGCTGGACTCGTCCCTGAAACCACACTAGAAACCTAGCTAGAAGAAGGAACCATCATCATCGACCCCGCCTCACCCTTCAACTGTAATATCCACAATCACAATCGAAATCCCCACCACACCATCTGCTCCTCCTTCACCTCCCATACATCCAATTTCCCCAGTACATCCCACCTCATCTCAACCATCCACAATCATAGCGAGTACTGTTGTAGAAGCCATCACTACCTCAACACCCCAAACTCTTCCTGTATAAGTTTTGGGAAACATATAATCCCACTAATAGAAGGAGAAAAACTAGTAAGGGGTAAAAGTCACATGCTGAATCAAAGTATGTTGAAGTTGTTTACCAAGAGATCCAAAAAATGCAGGATGTAGGCATTATGATCCTCATGGAGAACTTTGAATGGCTTTCTCCAATGTTCATTGTGCCCAAAAGGAACATGAATAAAATTTGGATATGTGTGAATTTTAGAGCACTCAACAAGGTGATAGCCTTGAATGGCTTCCCTATGCCATTTGTAGGACATGTTATTGAAGAAGTGGTTGGACACACAATGTAGAGCTTCCTAAATCCACAAAAAAATCACCCAAGTGTTTTGGAACAAGTATCTCAAAAGTTTGAGTCAAGACGGACTAGTTGCAAAATGACTAGCTCCCAAAACTTGCTATTTTTGTACATACACATGCTAGAAAAAATGAATAGTGCTCTCAACCTAGTATGAATTGGAGAAATTTCTTTTGTACATAGCAAATGGACTTAGATAACTTGCTAATCCAAGTTAAAAAACTTAAATTGATCAACTGAGCATTGAGAACAAGATTTGGCAAACTCTAGAACACTCCCGCTATTTTTGGGGCTCTGCAGAGATTCGACCAATGAGTAGAAAAATATAGATTTCTCACAAACAGTAACTCCAATGGCATGAAATTTTGTGATCATAAACTAGACTTAGACAGAAATCCAATACACTTTTAAAATCTGAAAAAGGTTACATATAGCCTGAGATATGAGCTTCTGAAGTTACTGTTCTGAGTGAGTATAACAGAGAATAAAATAGAGAAGAAGTAAATGATGAATGTATAGATTCACATATAATTACAAACAGATTGGCAACGAATATTTGCACAATGGGAGTAGGATGATAGATCTATGGTGTAAGCTCTTCAATCTCTACAAATGAACATGAAGTGGGCACGAATCAAGCTCTCTATTGGCGACTTCCTTCTTGCTCTTTTTATAGCTACTTTTAGAGGTAGTTTTGAATTTAAATTCAAATAACTTCACCTAAAAGTGATGTTAAGAATTAGAAGATATTCTCTCACTCGATGGATTTGTGGTTTTAGGTAGTTAGAGCCACAAATTTCCTTTTTACATCATGGATGACTTAAGCCATTCTTTCTTTCACAATTACAAGAGATAAAATATAATGTTTTACAAGAGGTGTTCATATGTCTACACATATGACTACGAATGAACATAAATCAAATCATATCAAGCATGCAGGCTTTGGTAAAATGCACCAACACAAGGGGTGCACCTCCTAAAGAGGGAAAAAAGTGCCCCGGTGGTCCTAGTGTGTTCACACACATCACTACCTAAATATATCAACAAATCCCCTTCAAGGGTGATGTGGTGAACAAGGAGCTGGCACTCATGTAAGGAAGTTCCAAGCTATGTGGAATCAATCCACAAAAGGAAGTAAGCCCAAATCTTTGTGGAACGCTTCAAACTTCTCCCTAGGTAGAGCCTTCGTGAAAAGGTCTACAATGTTCTTGTCCATGGGCACATATACTAAGCTGATCTCTCCACTAGAGAACATCTCCCCAACATAATGATAATGCATCTCAATGTGCTTAGTGGGAGCATGGAACACAAGGTTCTTTGCAATTGCCAATGTGCTTTAACTGCCAGTGAAGATGGTGGTGGTAGAAGACTGACAAGCACCCAAATCATCCATAAGGCGTTTGAGCCATACACTCTCAAGAGTCGCTATGAAAGCTTCCCTATACTCAACCTCACAACTAGAAGTGGCCATAGTGGGCTGCTTCTTGATCAACCAAGATATGCATGAGCTACCAAGCATGAAGCAAAAACCAAAGCATGAAGCAAAAACCACTAGTGGACACACGAGTGTCAGAAAAACCAGCCTAGCCAGAGTAAAAAAAAGCATGTAAATCTGGTGGTAGTTGTTGGTGCAAATGTTCAAGCCTACACATTTGGCTTAGCATGGAAGACATTGTGTGGAACTAGCACTTGATGATTCATGTGAACTATAGCTTGTAACTACTTGATCATTTACCATTGTAAAACATTAATTCTTTGGAGAATCTTGTAAAAGCTTATAACTCGTGGAGTCAAGAAGAATATTAGCTATGACTTCAAGTTGAGGGAATATTTCCTAAATTGGTGGAGTCACTTTTTTATTAGAGCCAAAGTTTTAATTCAAATTTCAAACTTGGAAGTAACACATATAAAAGACTTTGTAGAATCTCGCGGTGCGTGTCTCATTCAAAGCTCACTCCTTGATCACTTGTAGAACTTGAGTAGCTCACACTATAGCTCACTCAATTCATTATTATTGAGCATCATTGCAATGCGAATGACTTTGTACAATTATGTTCTATAATACATATAGCTCATTGAACATCTCTGTCTACTTCTCTGCTATGACTACTCAAAACAATCAACTTCTTCTGGTCATATCTCAGTGAATATTGAACCATTTTACATGATCTTTGGCTTCTTGGAACCAACTTGAAGTCTACTTTGTGCTACTAAAAATTGCAAGACATTTGGTTTAGGCATCGAGGAGAAATCACCTTCGAAGTGCTCATTGTTCATGTACAGGTTGTTCCCTAAGATCTGATTTGCTAAAGTTATTTCTCAAAGCATAGCTGATCATTTTAAATGATTCCACTTGCAATCATTAGCTATGTAAGCTAATTGAATTCCACCAAAAGGAATTTTTCCAATGGTTACTGTGCTATGAGCTATGAGTCAAAAAACCAGTAGGTGTATGGACTAAAATAACAACTTTTTCAACACTAGCTATCCTTGAACTAGTCTATTTTGGATTAATTGTTTCAAGTATGGATTCAAAAGTACATAGGTACTTTCTTGGTGTCATTTGCAAGCCAAAAGGGCCTACTTTATAACTCTAAAGTGCATTAGGGCTAGTACAAAGCAGGTTTTAGGAGTACCACCTCACTTCCTTGAGGTATCCATCCATCTCTTCCAACAGTGGTATTAGAGCAAATTGACGTAAAATGGGAGATGATTTCCCTTCTTTCATTGACAAATAATAATTATCTAGCATGGTCTTCGAGGATGAAGACCTATCTACGAGGAAGAAGTCTCTATGGATACATATCAGAAGATGAGGAGATGCCCACATTTAGAAGCAAAGATCAACCTACAAGAGAGGAGCAAGAAAGACTCAACTCATGGTGTGCCAAAGATGATTTAGCCAGGTCATATCTACTTAACTCTATCTCTGACTTCCTTCTTCCTCATATTAGGAATTGAAAAACTTCCCAAGAGACTTGGGGTACTCTATCTTCATACTTTTCTTCCAATACAAGAGCTAGGAAAAATCAATTGTGGATGGAGTTTACTACTCAAAAGAGCAACCTAAGTAGAATGTTTCAGAGTATGTGACCAAGGCGAAGGATGTGGCTGATCAGTTGGCAAGCATAGGAGAGGATATTGAAGAGGAGCAAATAGTGAGACAGATAATCAATGGCATCAAGACAGATGATAAGTGGATATCTTGTTGATATATTTAGGTACTGATGTGTGTGAACACTCTAGGACCGTTGGGGCACTTTTTTCCCTCTTTAGGAGGTTTTTTTTTCCCCAGCTTGTATATACACCTATTGCCCTAATGGGATACTTATCTTTGTACATTCTCTAGTAATACATTCAGTATTGTGTGTTGTGCTCCAAGCTTCTTCTTCTTTCTTATGCTGTTTACGTGCTTCCACAAGTGTCTAAGTCCAACAATTGGTATCAGAGCAGGTCGCCGCTTCATCCAGGGCATCGTCGACACCTCTCTAGTTGCAATCCCAAAATCGTACGAATTTTGGTGAGCATACTCAACGTGTTTCCAAGATCAAAACCGCTTCTCTTTGTGGTGCCGAAATTGTGATCCGAGCTCGTTTCAACCTCCGAACGCACTATCGCAGTGCTTATGTAGGCTATTTCATCTTTTTGTGCCAAAGGTATATACAAGTTTCGGTTCACCAGTATAAGCATCTCGAAGTCTGCTACAGGTCTAGTAGAATTTGTCTGGGTAGTTCCGCTCAACTTTTTGAGATACAGTCAATTTTTTGCATCAAGGTCTTTTAGTCACCGGCCATGGCTGAAAGCAGTGATGTATTTCGTATGTTGGCTATCGAGGATAAGTTGGATGGTACCAACTACCCATTGTGGGCTTATATGATGCAACATGTATTGGTTGCAAAAGGACTATGGAACATTGTGCAGGGTGTTGAAAAATGTCCTATCACACCTGCAACTGTTACAACTATAGGTACTGAAGCTGATGTAGAAGGTGTCAAAGATGATGATATTTTGCATATTCCTATTTGTGCTGCGGTTTCTGCTGCATCTACTGCATAGCAGATTGGCTGGGATGGCAGAGATGCTCAAGCACATGCATTGATAGTTTTGTCTGTCAAATGTGCCATTATTCCTCACATTCACTCTCGCAGAACAGCTAAGGATGCTTGGGATACACTTACCACATTGTACCAAGCTAGGAATGAGGCTCGTGTTGCTTACCTCCGAAAACAATTGGAGAGTGAGCACATGAATGAAGGTGATTCTATGGATAGTTTCCTAACAAAGATAAAGACTTGAAGGAACAATTGATTTTTGCTGATGAGGTTATACCAGATAGCTCACTTGTGCAGACCGTTCTGAATGGTCTTCTTGATTCATATCAGAGTTTTGCTTCTACTCTTCCGTTGATGATGAAAGGCAATCCAAATGCCTTGTCACTTGAGGAGTTAGTCTGTGTTCTCTTGCAGGAAGATCAGTCCAAGCAGAATAGGTCCATTATGCAAGTTGCAGATCAAGCTTTCTTGGCTAGTGAGAAGGGCAAAGGAAAATGGAGCTCTTCAACTAGTAAGCAAAAATCTGCTAATTCTGCACAATCGAAGAGGGAAGACAAAGATGAAAAGAAATAAAAAAAGCAGAAATTGTTTTGCAAGTACTATAAAGGAGATGATCATATCATAAAGAACTATCCTAAACTGGCTGCAAAAGAGGCAAAGAAAAAAGAGGCACGAATGGTTGTTGTAGAGGCCTCTACTCCAAAAACAGAGTCTGCTAATCTTGTGCAGGAAGAAGAATGAGCGTTTACTACTGTTTGTAGTTTTGACCCATCTTCTCATGAGCAGTGCATGTCTATAGTAGACTCAGATGTTTGGTACTTTGACAGTAGAGCTACCAAACATATTACCTCGCAGCACAGTTTTTTCTCTTCACTCGAGTTTGCCTCTACAGGAAATACTGTTACATGTGCCAACAACTCCTCTTATCCTATTATGGGAGTTGGAAAGATCATTTTGACTACTGTTGATGGTAATTCTTTCACTTTTTCAGATGCTTTGTTTATGCCAGGGATCAAGAAAAATCTGTTATCAGTTTTGGCATTAGCCAAGATTGGCTTGGTTGTGAAATTTGTTGATGACAGGTGTACAGTTCATGATCTATCAAATGGTGATGTGATTATTGCTTCTGGAATTTTATGTCGTGGGCTGTATATGCTCAAAGACTATGAAAGATCTGTAAATGATTCCGCATGTGCAATACATGATTCTCAGGCTATGTCAGATGTAAAGCTTTGGCATGCATGCTTTGGTCATCTGAATTTTGCTAGTTTGCCACGCCTGTAGAAATCTGAAATGATGTCCTCTTTGCCCAAACTTCCGATACCTGGAAAAGATGTTTGTGAAGGCTGTATTTTGGGCAAAATGCAGTGTTCATCCTTTCCAAAAGATGGTTTAGTTCAAGCTACTAAAAAATTGCAGCTTGTACATAGTGATGTCTGTGGTCCTATGCACACACCTTCTTTTGGAAATTATCTTTACTTCGTGACTTTCATCGATGATTTTTCCAAGCATGCATGGGTATATCCGTTGAAGGCAAAGTTTGAAATGTTCATGTGCTTTAAACAGTTTTTGGTTTTCGTTGAAAATCTATCAGCATGTAAAATGGGTGCCCTCTGTTCTGATCGAGGGGGGGAATATATGTCTTTTGATTTTAATGCATTTTTGGCTGAACGTGGGATAAAACACTAGTGCACAGTGCCATATATGCCTCAATAGAATGGAGTTGCTGAACGAAAGAATAGGTCACTCATGGAGATGGCGAGGTGTATGGTCAAGAGTCAGGCTTTACCACATAGTTTCTGGCTTGAGGCTGTCATGTGTGCAGCATATGTACTTAACAGGTGTCCCACTAAAGCATTGCAGTCTATCACTCCATATGGGGCTTGGCATGACTGCAAGCCATCTGTTTCTCATCTGTGTGTTTTTGGTTGTTTAGCATATGCATTAGTGCACGAACAACATCACAAAAAATTGGATGATAAAGTAGTAAAATGTATTTTTGTTGGGTACAGTTTTGAAAGTAAAGGCTATCATCTGTATCATCCATAGACTAAACGCATTCTGGTTAGTCGTGATGTTGTTTTTGTGGAAGACGCTATTCAGACATTGCTTTCATATACCAAGGAGATATCTATTAGCTCCAAAGACATGTATGATACTTTGCCCCCTCTTTTTACAGGTGGATAGTCTAGTGGTAGTCCTAATGAGGCAACTTCTCAGTCTTTGCAGGTTTCACATGATGATGCAGATGATCCCATTTCTGATGCAGATTTACATGATGCACTTGTTGATGAGAGAGTTGATATTGAGGAGGCAAAAACTATGCCAAAATGGCTAGTGCAGACTTTGCGTGATAGCAAATTAGATGCACCTCTATCATATCACACTCGATCAGGCTCTCATAGTGCCTCTTTTGCATCAGATTGCTATGCTATGGCTGCATCTAGTCTCTGTGATGAGACTGAGCCTGTTTCGTTTGATGAAGCACAAAATTCAGAAAATTGGATGGCTGCTATGCAATCTGAATATGATGCTATAATGAAGAATGGTACTTGGTCTTTATGCGACTTGCCTCCTGGCAAGAAGGCCATTGGCACTAAGTGGGTATACAAGCTGATGTGTAAACCTGATGGTACAGTTGACAGGTATAAGGCTAGGCTTGTTGCAAAGGGTTATGCACAGGAAAGAGGCATTGACTTTGAGGAAACCTTTGCACCTACATGTCGTATGACTACTATTTGGAGCATTTGTGCACTTGCAGCTCATCATGGTTGGAATGTACATCAGTTGGACATTCAAACTGCATTTCTGAATGGTGACTTGCATGAAGAAGTGTATGTTTTTCAGCCGCATGGCCTTGTGCAGAAAGGGCATGAAAACCAGGTGTGCAGGTTAAAGAAGGCATTGTATGATTTAAAGCAAGCACCACGTGCTTGGTACGAGAAGATACATGCCTATCTGATTGCACATGGTTTTGAGAATAGTCCAACTGAAAGCACCTTATATGTTAAGCGTGCTAATGATGTACTTCTGATCATTGTGGTTTATGTTGATGACATGCTGCTCACTGGTCCTCTTGAGAGGCATATTGCTGATTTTAAGGCTGATTTGCATGCCTCATTTGAGATGTCTGATTTGGGGCATTTGCATCACTATTTGGGCATTCAATTTATGCACGTTGATGGTGGAATGGCTTTGTCTTAAGCGAAATATATTGACACATTATTGCTATGTTTTGGCCTTGAAGACTATAAACCTATTACCACTCCTATGGAAACAGGTTTACGACTGAGTCTTCATGATGTTGGAGATGCATTTGATGCTTATTCTCTATCAACAGGCTGTTGGATGCTTGATTTACTTATGCATTACTATGCCAGATATTCAGTTTGCTGTCTCACAGATGAGCAAGTTTATGCATTGCCCAAGAGTCAAGCATTGGCAGGCGGTTAAGCGCATCTTTTGCTACTTGAGTGGTGCCCGGCTACTTGGTTTGTTTTATCCCAAGGGGGGATCTCTATTGCCAGATTTGCATGCTTTTTCTGACTCTGATTGGGCTAGTTGCTATGACACTCGTGTGTCCACTAGTGGCTTTTGCTTCATGCTTGGTAGCTCATGTATATCTTGGTTGAGCAAGACACAACCTACTATGGCCACTTCCAGCTGTGAGGCTGAGTATAGGGCAACTTTCACAGCGATTGTTGAGTGTGTGTGGCTCAAACGCCTTATGGCTGATTTGGGTGTTGGTTAGTCTTCTGCTACCACCATCTTCACTGACAGTCAGAGCGCATTGGCAGATGCGAGGAACCCTGTGTTCCATGCTCGCACTAAGCACATTGAGGTGCATTATCATTATGTCAGGGAGAGGTTCTCTGCTAGGGAGATGAGCTTGGCATATGTGCCCACGAACATTGCAGACCTTTTCACGAAGGCTCTGCCTAGGGAGAAGTTTGAAGTTTTCCGCAAAGCTTTGGGCTTACTTCCTTTTGTGGAGTGATTTCCACATAGCTTGGCACTTCCTTATACATGAGTGCCAACTACTTGTTCACCGCATCACTCCCAGGGCGTATTTGTTAATATATTTAGGTAGTGATGTGTGTGAACACTCTAGGACCATCGGGGCACTTTTTTCCCTCTTTAGGAGGTTTTTTCCCTCGGCTTGTATATACGCCTATTGTCCTAATGGCCACTTATCTTTGTACAATCTCTAGTAATACATTCAGTATTGTGTGTTGAGCTTGTGCTGTTTGCGTGCTTCCATAGACGTCTAACTCCAACAAATCCTTCACAACTACAATGGATCTTTATATGGATATGAAAATCCTCAATCTAACCACTCTCATGGGGCAACTTTTCACCCATGAGGCCAAGCTCAACAAAAATGGTGAACCATCAAGAGGTAACAATTCTTTTGCCCTCTATACAGATAAATGAAAGTCTAAGGATAAAGGAAAGAGAAAGAATTTTGAAGATGAAGGTGCTAGTTCTCAAGCTAACTATGCAGGGAGAGGTAGGAATTCAAGAGGAAGGGGCAGAGGAGGTAAGCAAGGTAGGGGGAGACCTTTCAATTCTTCCCCATGCAATACATGTGGACTGTCTAATCACACAACAGATGACTGCTATAGGAACTTCAAGAACCAGAGACGAAGAGGATTCCAAAGAGGTGGCTACTCACAATCAAGAGGAAGATTCAATCATAATCAAGGTTACAACCATGGCTACAACAACAATTACAACAACAATTATCAAGGAGGATACAAATCAAGAAAAGACTTCAATAACTATACAAAGGATCAAGAGGATTCTCTTCTCATTATGAACATGACCTCAAAACAAGGTATGAATGATGATCACCTCTTCCATATTGACTCAGGTTGTTCAAACCATGTAGCAGGCAATATAGCTCTCCTTTCTAATCTTGAAGAGCCCAAGGGAAAGCACCAAGTGCAGACATGTGATGATACCAAGCACTCAGTTGCCAAGGTAGGAAATGTCAAAACTTTTGATGGGAATAGGAATCTATTGAGCAGAGTTCTTTATATACCTACTATCACAAAGAATTTGATGAGTGTTGGACAGATAGTGGAAAAGGGCTTGTAGGTTAGGTTCAATAAATTTGGAGCCTTTGTGGAGGAACCCCCAACATGGATTCAAGAGAATTGCAAAAGGAGAGAAAACAGGTAGATTGTTTATATTTGAGCTTGAGGACACTAGAAACATTGCACTTTATAATTATAAGGATCAAACCTTCTCTGAGTTAGAGATATGGCACAAAAGACTAGGACACATTGGTGAGAGAACATTGAAGTAGATATGTAGAGATCAATGTGTACTTGGGATACCTAATGTATCCAAGCAACACATGATCTATAAATGTGGTGCATGTCGGTTTGGTAAATCACACAGGTTACCCTTTACAAAGAAAGGCTATATGCATGAGGATTATTTGGAACTTGTCCACACAGATATGTGGGGACCAAGCAAGGACCCTTCAATTTTAGGCTCAAGGTACTATGTGTCATTTATTGATGATTTCAGTAGGTGGACTATCTTGTATTTCATGAAACATAAGGATGAAGTAGTGTTCAATTGTTCCAAAAAGTATCTTGCACTTGTGGAAAATCAAACAGGAAAGAGTTAAAAGAGGATAAGCTCAGATGGAGGAGGTGAGTACTTCTCCAATGAATCTGATGCATTTTTGTAGGACAGAGGTATCAAGAGAGAGATCACAACTAGATATACTCCTGAGAAAAACGGAGTAGCAGAGAGGAGGAACAGATTGATTGTGGAAGGAGCTAGATCTATGCTAAATGAAAAGAAGCATAATTACTTGTGGGCAGAGGCTGTTTCTACTGCCACTTATCTTATTAACAGGTTAGCCTCTAAGTCCCTTGATGGGATGACCCCTTATGAGGCATGGAATGGTAGGAGACCATCACTTGAACATTGCAGAATATTTGGTTGTGTTGCTTATGTGCATGTTCCATCTCAAATTAGAGATAAGTTAGACCCTAAGGCAAAGAAATGCATCTTCATAGGGTATTATATAAATCAAAAGGGATACAGGCTTTATAATCCATCTAACAAAGGATTTATGGTCAGTAGAGATGTGTTTGATGAGAATGACTCTTGGGTTGAAAGTGAATGCAGGAAGGTCAAATTGACATATGACTTGGAAGAAGAATTTCCAAGCCTCACCAAGGAGGAGCCAAGCACAGTTGAAGACATCAAATCAGATGATGAGGACACCATCAACTTGGAAGAGTTTAGAGCATGGAAATCAAAGGGCAAGGTCAAGATGAAGAGGTTGGAGGACATACCTGAGCCATCCAACCAAGCCTTAAGGAGATCACAAAGAGAGAGTAAGAAGCCAATCAGATATGGGTATGATACTTCATTAGTCACTAAGCATCCTATTTATCTTGCTAAGGATTCATCACTTGAAGAACCTTCTTCAAATGAAGAAGAAAGTACCAAAGTAGAATGGAATGAGGCTATGGATGAAGAAATAGAAGCACTCCAAGAGAATGACACTTGGGAGCTAGTACCCAAGAAAGCATCAATGAAGGTAATTGGTTCTATGTGGATTTACGAAATTAAAAGGAACTCAGATGGATCCATAAATAGGTACAAAGCTAGGCTTGTGGCTAAGGGTTTTGCACAAACCCATGGAGTAGACTATGAAGAAACCTTTTCACCAGTGGCTAAGATGCCAACCATCAGAGTATTGGTAAGTGTAGCTGCATCTAAAAATTGGAATATGTATCAACTAGATGTGAAAAATGCTTTTCTCAATGGGTGGATTTTAGAGGAAGTTTACATGGCTCAACCTCCTGGCTATGAAGATCCAAGCAAGGTAAATCATGTATGCAAATTAAAGAAAGCTCTTTATGGTTTAAAGCAGGCACCTAGGGCATGGAACCATAGGCTATCAACCTATCTTCAAGACCAAGGATTCATGATGAGCAAGGCAGATTTTTCTCTGTTTATCAAGAGGAGTAACTCAAAAGTGATATATTTATGTATATATGTGGACGACATCATCCTTACAGGTAGTGATGCCAATGGCATCAAATAAATAAAAAACTAGATGATGCAAGAGTTTAAGATCAGTGACCTAGGGGTTCTAAAATATTTTCTTGGACTTGAGTTGGTATACACTAACTCTGGAATCTACATCACCCAAAGGAAATATGTGCAGGACATGTTGAAGAAGTTCCACTTGGAGGATGCAAAAGTAGCTAGCACCCCTATGGAGGTAAATCATAAATCGAGTGCTCATGAAGGTGATTTGCTTGAAGACATTGCATGTTATCAAAGCATAGTTGGGAGTCTAAACTATGCAACATTAACAAGGATTGACATATGTTATGGAGTAAGTGTTCTGGGCCAATTCATGCATAAACCTAGAGAACCTCACTTGGAAGCTGCTAAAAGTGTTTTGAAGTACATCAAAGGTACTCAAAATCAAGGTCTTTACTTCCAATACACATCAGATTTGGACATAAAGTTGTACTCAGATGCAGATTGGGCAGGATGTTAGGATGATAGAAGAAGTAATTCTGGCTATTTATCTTTTGTAGGTGATAAACCCATCTCATGGTCTTCTAAGAAGCAACCAACTATTGTTGTGTCTTCAATAGAGGCTAAATATAGAGGATTAGCAAATGCTACACAAGAAGCTATTTGGATTAGGTTAATCTACTCAGATTTGGGATTTCACACTCATTCACCAATGATATTTGGTGATAACACTAGTTCTTTGCATCTTGCAGCCAACCCCATTTATCATGCAAGAACTAAGCATATAGAAGTGCACTATCACTATGTTAGAGAGAAACTCTTGAGCAAAGAGATTCAACTAGCATATGTATCTACAAATATGCAGTGTGCTGATTTGTTAACCAAAGCACTTGATGATACTAAGCTTTGCAGGTTTAAATCCATAATTGGATTACAAGATATTCAAGAAGATTGATGAAGCAATGCAAGCCAAGATGTCTGGCTTGAGGGGGAGCTGTTGGTGCAAATATTCAAGCCTACACATTTGGCTTAGCATGGAAGACGTTGTGTGGAACTAGCACTTGATGATTAATGTGAACTATAGCTTGTAACTACTTGATTATTTACCATTGTAAAACATTAATTCTTTGGAGAATCATGTAAAACCTATAACTTGTGGAATTAGGAAGAATATTAGCTACGACTTCAAGTTGAGGGAATATCTCCTAAATCAATGGAGTCACTTTTTGATTAGAGCCAAAGTTTTAATTCAAAATTCAAACTTAGAAGTAACACATATGAAAGACTTTGTAAAATCTCGTGGTGTGTGCCTCATTCAGAGCTCACTCCTTGATCACTTGTAGAACTTGAGTAGCTCACACTATAGCCCACTTAATTCATCATTATTGAGCATCATTACAATGCCAATGACCCTGTACAATTATGTACTATAATACATATATCTCATTGAACATCTCTGTCTACTTCTCTGCTATGACTACTCAAAAGAGTCAACTTCTTCTAGTCATATCTCAATGAATACTCAACTAGTTTACATAACCTTTGACTTGTTAGAATCAGCTTGAAGTGTATTTTGTGCTTTATAAATTTCAACACATGTGGTTCATGCATCAGGGAGAAATTGCCTTCGAAGTGCTCATTGGTCATCTATTAGTTGTTCCCTAAAATATCGAGGGTAAGATCTAATTTGCTAAAGTTATTTCTCAGAGCATATTTGATCATTTTAAATGATTCAAATTGCAATAATTAGCTATCTAAGCTAATTGAATTCCCCGAAAAGGAATTTTGCCAATTGTTACTATGCTGTGAGCTCTGAGTAAAAAAACCAGCAGGGCTATGAGCTAAAATAACAAGTTTTTCAACACTAGTTATTCTTGAGCTAGTCTGTTTTGGATTAATTCTTTCAAGTATCAATTCCAAAGTACATAGGTACTTTCTTGGTGTCATTTGCAAGCTAAAAGGGCCTACTTTATAACTCTGATGTGCATGAGGGCTGGTACAAAGTAGGTTTTAGCAGTACCACCTCACTTCCTTGAGGTATCCATCCATCTCTTCCAACAGTAGTGATCCCCCCTTGGGATAAAATAATCCAAGTAGCCGGGTACCACTCAAGTAGTGAAAGATGCACTTAACTGCCTGCCAATGCTTGACACCTAGGCAAATGCATAAACTTGCTCATATGTGAGACAATAAACTGAATATCTGGCCTAGTAATGCATAAGTAAATCAAGCATCCAATAGCCTGTTGATAGAGAACACTATCAAATGCAATCCAACATCATTAAGACTCAATCGTAAACCTGTCTCCATAGGAGTGGCAATAGGTTTGCAGTCTCAAGGCCAAAATGCTGCAATCATGTGTCAACATATTTTATTTGACACAGAGCTATTCTGCCATCAACTTGCATAAACTGGATGACCAAATAATGATGCAAATGCCCCAAATCTAACATCTAAAATGAGGCATGCAGATTAGCCTTAAAATCAGCAATATGCTTCTCATGAGAACCAATGAGCAGCATGTCATCAACATACACAACAATGATTAGAAGCACATCATTAGCACACTTAACATATAAGGTGCTTTCAGTTGGACTATTCTCAAAACCATGTGCAATTAGATAGGCATGTATCTTTTCATACCAAGCACGTGGTGCTTGCTTTAAACCATATAATGCCTTCTTTAACCTGCACACCTGGTTTTCATGCCCTTTCTACACAAAGCCACGAGGTTGAAAAACATACACTTCTTCATGCAAATCACCATTCAAAAATGTAGTTTTAATATCCAACTGATGTACATTCCAACCATGATGAGCTGCAAGTGCAGAGATGCTACGAACAGTAGTCATTCAGTAAGTAGGTCCAAAGGTCTCATCAAAATCAATGCCTCTTTCCTCAGCATAACCCTTTGCAACAAGCCTAGCCTTATACCTGTCAACTGTTCCATCACGCTTATGCTTAAGCTTGTATACCCACTTAGAGACAATGGCCTTCTTGCTAGGAGGCAAGTCACATAAAGTCCAGGTACCATTTTTAATTATAGCATCATATTCAAATTGCATAGCAGCCATCCAATTTTCTGAATTTTGTGCTTCATCAGACGAAACAGGCTCATTCTCATCGTAGAGACTAGAGGCAACCATAGCATAGCAATCTGATGCAAAAGAGGCACTATGAGAGCCTGAACAAGTATGATATGATAGAGGTGCATCTAATTTGATGTCACACAAAGTCTCCACCAACCATTTTGGCATAGTTTTTGCCTCCTCAATATTAGCTCTCTCATCAACAAGTGCATCATGCAAATCTACATAAAAAATGGAATGCTTTGCATCATCACATGAAACTTGTAAAGATTGAGAAGTTGCTTCATTAGGATCAGTACTAGACTGTCCACCTATAAAAGGAGGCAACAAAGTATCATACATGTCTTTGGAGCTAATAAATGTTTCTTTGGTACATGAAAGTAGTGGCTGAATAGCATCTTCCACAAAAGAAACATCACATCTAACCAAAATGCGTTTAGTCTGTGGATGATACAGATGATAGCTTTGCTTTCAGAACTATATCCAAGAAAAATACATTTCAGTACTTTATCATCTAATTTCCTGCGTTGTTGTTTAGGCACTAATGCATATGCTAGAAAAACAAAAATGTGCAGACGAGCAATAGATGGCTTGCAACCATGCCAAGCCTCATATGGAGTGATAGACTGCAATGCTTTAGTGGGACACTTGTTAAGTAAATATGCTACACACATGATAGCCTCAAGCAAGAAACTATGTGGTAAAGCCTGGCTCTTGACTATACACCTCACCATCTCCATGAGTGACATGTTCTTTCGTTCAACAACTCCATTTTGTTGAGGTGTATATGGCATGCACTGTACACTGATGTTTTATCCCACATTCAATGAGAAATGCATTAAAGTTAGAAGACATTTATTCTCCCGCTCGATCAGAAAAAAGGGTGCCCATTTTGCATGCTGACAGATTTTTAGCCAAAACTAGAAACAGTTTGAAGCACATAAACACATCAAACTTTGCTTTCAATGGATATATCCATGCATGCCTGGAAAGTTCATGGATGAAAGTCATGAAGTAAAGATAGTTCGCAAAAGATGGTGTCTACATAGGACCAGAAACAGTCTGCACGAGTAAACTGTCAGGTAATACTTCATCATCAAAAATCAACTATTCAGTCAAATCTTTGATCTTTGTCAGAAAACTATCCATGGAATCACCTTCATTCATATGCTCACTCTCCAACTGTTTTTAGAGGTAAGCAATAGGAGCCTCATTCCTTGCCTGGTATAAAGTGGTAAGTGTATCCCAAGCATCCTTAGCTGTTCTGCAAGAGCAAATGTGAGGAATAATGGCACATTTGATAGACAAGGCTATCAATGCATGTGCCTGAGTATCTTTGCCATCCCAACAAATTTGCTCTATAGTAGGTGCAAAGGAACTGCAACACAAACATGAACATGAAGAATATTGTCATCTTCAATCCCATGTGCATCACCTTCAACGACTATGTTTGCAAGTGTAATAGGATGTTTTTCAACACCCTGCACAATATTCCACAATCCTTTTGCAACCAATACATGATGCATCATATAAGCCCATAATGGGTAATTGGTACCGTCTAACTTATCCTCAACGGCCAACTTATGAAATACATCACTACTTTTAGCCATGGCCACTGACTAAAATACCCTGATGCAAAAAATTGATTGTATCTCAAAAAGGTGAATAGAACTACCCTATTGACTTTTGCTAAACCTGTAGTAGACTTTGAGATGCTTATACTGGCAAACCAAAACTTGTATATATCTTTGACACAAAAAGACAAAATAGCCTACACAAGCGTTGTGATAGTGCATTCAGAGGCCAAAATGAGCTCACTCCATGAGATTCTGAGACTGTGACCCAAGGGGTGTCAAAGATGCCCTAGATGAAGCGGCGACTTGCTTTGATACCAATTGTTGGAGATCAAGATCTACGGAAGCACGTGAACAACACAAGAAGAAGAAGCTTGGAGTAGACCACACAATACTGACTGTATTACCACTAGAATGTACAAAGATAAGTAACCCATTAGGGCAACAGGCGTATATACAAGCTGGGGGAAAAAAACCTCCTAAAGAGGGAAAAAAGTGCCCGGTGGTCCTAGTGTGTTCACACACATCACTATCTAAATATATCAACACATTCTGGTGAGCCATGATGTTGTTTTTGTGGAAGATGAAATTCAACAATTACTGCTCCCTACGACTCTTTGTAGTCTACCTTGACATGCTTCCTTTGCGTCTATGCCTTTGGCTACTGCCAACAATAAGCTTGATGGAAAACTTGGCAGGTTTAAGGCTAGGCTTGTTGAGAGAGATGCATTAATTTTTATGAGACCTTTGCACCCACTTGTCGAATGACCACTATTTGTAGCATCTCTGCACTTGCAACTCATCGCGTTTGACTTACATGAAGAAGCATATGTATTTCACATTTGTGCTTTTATGCAAAAAGAGCATGAAAACAAAGTATGCATGTTGAAAAAGGCATTAGATGGTTTGAAGCAAGCACCACATGCTTGGTATGAAAAGATACATGCCCACTTGATTGCACATGATTTTGAGAACAGTCCGATTGAGAGCACCTTATATGTTAAGCATGCAAATGATGTACTTTTGATCATTGTTGTGTATGTTGATCACATGCTTCTCTTTCATCCTAATGAGAAACATATTGCTGAATTTAGGGCTGATTTGCATGCCTCTTAGTTGAGATGTCAAATTTTGGGCATTTGCATCATTATTTGGGCATTCAATTTATGCAAGTTGATAGAGGAATAGCTTTTGTCAAACAAAATATATTGACACATTATTGAAACCTTTTGGCCTTGAAGATTGCAAATCTATTTCCACCCCTATGGAAACACGTTTACAATTGAGTCTTCATGATGACGGAGATGCATTTGATGTTGTTCTCTATCAACAGGTTGTTGGTGTTGGACTTAGACATATGCGGAAGCACGCAAACAACACAAGGAAGAAGAAGAAGCTTGGAGCACAACACATAATACTGAATGTATTACTAGAGAATGTAAAAAAATAAGTAGCCCATTAGGGCAATAGGTGTATATACAAGCTGGGGGAAAAAAACCTCCTAAAGAGGGAAAAAAGTGCCCGGGTGGTCCTAGAGTGTTCACACACATCACTACCTAAATATATCAACAAATCCCCCCGTGGAAGTGATGTGGTGAACAAGTAGCTGGCACTCATGTATAAGGAAGTGCCAAGCTATGTGGAAATCACTCCACAAAAGGAAGTAAGCCAAAAGCTTTGTGGAAAGCTTCAAACTTCTCCCTAGGCAGAGCCTTCGTGAAAAGGTCTGCAATGTTCTCCTACATGGGCACATATGCCAAGCTGATCTCCCCAGTAACCTCTCCCTGACATAATGATAATGCACCTCAATGTGCTTAGTGTGAGCATGGAACACATGGTTCCTCGCAACTACCAATGCACTTTGACTGTCAGTGAAGATGGTGGTGGAAGAAGACTGACCAACACCCAAATCATCCATAAGGCGTCTGAGCCACACACACTCAACATTCGCTGTGAAAGCTACCCTATACTCAACATCAAAACTGGAAGTGGCCACAGTAGGCTCCTTCTTGCTCAACCAAGATAAACATGAGCTACCAAGCATGAAGCAAAAGCCACTAGTGGACACACGAGTGTCATAGCAACCAGCCTAGTTTGAGTCAGAAAAAGCATGCAAATCTGGCGGTAGGGATCCCCCCTTGAGATAAAACAACCTAAGTAGCCGAGTACCACTCAAGTAGTGAAAGATGCACTTAACCACCTACCAATGCTTGACACCTAGGCAATGCATAAAACTACTCATCTGTGAGACAACAAACTAAATATATGGCCGAGTAATGCATAAGTAAATTAGGCATCTAACAGCCTGCTAATAGAGGACAACATCAATTAATGCATCTCCAGAAATGCAAGTCACCATTCAGAAATGCAGTTTAAATGTCCAATTCATGTACATTCCAACCATGATGAGCTTCAAGTGCACAGATGCTATGAATTAGTCATTTGCCAACTAGGAGCAAAAGTTTCATCATAATCAATGCCTCTTTCTTGTGCATAACCCTTTGCAACAAGCCTAGTCTTATACCTGTCAATTGTACCATCAGGTTTACGCTTCAGCTTGTATACCCACTTAGTGCTAGTGGGCTTCTTGCTAGGAGGCAAGTCACATAAAGACCAAGTATCATTCTTCATTATTGCATATATTCAGATTGCATAGCAGCCATCCAATTTTCTGAATTTTGTGCTTCATCAAACAAAGCAAGCTCAGTCTCATCACAGAGACTAGATGCAGCCATAGCATAGCAATCTGATGCAAAAAAGGCACTATGAGCATCTGATCAAGTACGATATGACAGAGGTGCATCTAATTTGCTATCACGCAAGGTTTGCACTAGCCATTTTGGCATAGTTCTTGCCTGCTCAATATCAACTCTCTCATCAATAAGTGCATCATGTAAATCTACATAAAAAATGGAATGATATGCATCATCACATGAAACCTGCAAAGGCTGAGAAGTTGCCTCATTAGGACCAAGACTAGACTGTCCACCTGTAAAAAGAGGCAACAAAGTATCATACATGTCTTTGGATCTAACAAATGTCTCCTTAGTACATGAAAGCAATGGCTGAATAACATCTTCCACAAAAACAACATCATGGCTAACCAAAATGTGTTTAGTCTGTGGATGATACAGACGATAGCCTTTACTTTCAGAACTATACCCAACAAAAATACATTTTATTGCTTTATCATCCAATTTTCTGTGACGTTGTTCATGCACTAATGCATATGCCAAACAACCATAAACACACAGATGAGCAACATATGGCTTACGGACATTCCAAGCCTCATATGGAGTGATAGACTACAACACTTTTGTGGGACACGTGTTAAGTACATATGCTGCACACATGATAGCCTCAAGCCAGAAACTATGTGGTAAAACCTGATTCTTGACCATACACCTCACCATCTCCATGAGTGATCTATTCTTTCGTTCAGCAACTCCATTTTGTTGAGGTGTATACGACACTGTACACTGGTGTTTTATCCCACGTTCAGCTAGAAATGAAGACATATATTCCCCCCCTCGATCAGAATGGAGGGTTCCCATTTTACATGTTGACAGATTTTCAGTCAAAACCAAAAACTGTTTGAAGCACATGAACACTTCAGACTTTTACTTCAATGGATATACCCATGCATGCCTGGAAAAATCATCGATGAAAGTCACGAAGTAAAGATAATTTCCAAAAGAAGGTGTTTGCATAGGACCACAAACATCACTATTTACAAGCTGCAATTTCTGAGTAGCCCGAACTGAACCATCTTTTTGAAAGGAAGAACGCTGCATTTTGCCCAAAATATAGCTTTCACAAACATGTTTTCCAGGTGCATCAAGTTTGGGCAAAGAGGACACCATTTCAGATTTCTGCAGGCATAACAAGCTAGCAAAATTGAGATGACCAAAGTGTGCATGCCAAAGCTTTGCACCTGACATAGCCTAAGAATCATGTACTGCACATGCTAAATCATTTACAGATCTTTCATAGTCTATGAGCTTATACATCCCACGACATAAAATGCCAGAAGCAATAATCACATCGCCATTTGACAGATCATGAACTGTACATCTGTCATCAACAAATTTCACAACCAAGCCAATCTTCGTTAATGCAGAAACTGATAATAGATTTTTCTTGATCCCTAGCACAAACAAAGCATCTAACAAAGTGAAAGAACTACCATCAGTAGTAGTCAAAATGATCTTACCAACTCCCATAATAGGATAAGAGAAGTTGCTGGCGCATGTAATAGTATTCCCTGTAGGGGCTCGCTCGAGTGAAGAGAAGAAACTATACTGTGAGGTAATATGTTTGGTCGCCCCATTGTCAAAGTACCAAACATCTGAGTCTACTGCAGACATGCACTGCTCATCAGAAGATGGGTCAAAACTACAAACAATAGTAAACGCCCATTCTTCTTCCTGCACAAGATTAGCAAACTCTGTTTTTGGTGTACAGACCTCTGCAACAACCATTCCAGCCTCTTTCTTCTTTGCCTCTTTAGCAGCTAGTTTTGGATAGTTCTTTATGATATGATCATTTCCTTTATAGTACTTGCAAAACAATTTCTGCTTTTCTGATTTCTTTTCATCTTTGTCTTCCCTCTTCGATTGTGCAAAATTAGCAGATTTCTGCTTACTAATTGAAGAGCTCCATTTTCCTTTGCCCTTTTGACTAGCCAGGAAAGCTTGATCTGCAACACGCATAATGGACCTATTTTGCCTGGACTGATCCTCCTGCAATAAAACAGAGACTAACTCCTCAAAAGACAAGACATTTGGATTACCTTTCATCATCAACCGAAGAGTAGAAGCAAAACTTTGATATAAATCAGGAACACCATTCAGAACGGTCTGCACAAGTGAGCTATCTGGTATAACCTCATTAGCAAAAATCAACTATTCCTTCAAGTCTTTGATCTTTGTTAGAAAATTGTCCATAGAATCACCTTCATGTGCTCACTCTCCAACTGTTTTTGGAGGTAAGCAACACGAGCCTCATTCCTAGCTTGGTACAATGTGGTAAGTGTATCCCAAGCATTCTTAGCTGTTCTGCAAGAGCGAATGTGAGGAATAATGGCACGTTTGACAGAGAACGCTATCAACACATGTGCCTGGGCATCTTTTCCATCCCAACAAATTTGCTCTGCAATAGGTGCAACAAAAACCGCAACATGAACAGGAATATGCAGAATATCATCGTCTTCGACACCTTCTGCATCAGCTTCAGTACCTATTGTTGTAACAATTACACGTGTGATAGGATGTTTTTCAACACCCTGTACAATGTTCCACAGTCCTTTTGCAACCAATACATGTCGCATCATATAAGCCCACAACGGGTAGTTGGTACCATCCAACTTATCCTGAATAGCCAACATACAAAATACATCACTCCTTTCGTCCATGGCCAGTGACTAAAATACCTTGATGCAAAAAATTGACTGTATCTCAAAAAGTTGAACAGAACTGCCTAGAAAATTTTTGCTAGACCTGTAGCAGACTTCGAAATACTTATCCTAGCGAACCAAAACTGGTATATACCTTTGGCACAAAAAGATGAAATAGCCTGCACAAGCATTTGGAGGCGGAAACGAGCTCAGATTGCGATTTTGGCACCGTACAACGAAGCTGTTTTGATCTTGAAAACACGCTGAGTATGCTCACAAAAATTCGTGCAATTCTGAGATTGCAATCGGAGAGGTGTCGATGACGCCCTAGATGAAGCGATGACATGCTCTGATACCAATTGTTGGAGTTAGACGTATGCGAAAGCACGCGAACAACACAAGGAAGAAGAAGAAGCTTGGAGCACAACACACAATACTGAATGTATTACTAGAGAATGTACAAAGATAAGTAGCCCATTAGGGCAATAGGCGTATATACAAGCCGGGGGAAAAAAACCTCCTAAAGAGGGAAAAAAGTGCCCTGGCGGTCCTAGAGTGTTCACACACATCACTACTTAAATATATCAACAGTTGGATGCTTGATTTACTTATGCATAACTCAGCCTGATATTCACTTTGTTATCTCAAATGAGCAAGTTTATGCATTGCCTAGGTGTCAGACATTGGTAGGTGGTTTAGCGCATCTTTTGCTACTTGAGAGGTACTTGACTATTTGGGTCGTTTTATCCCAAGGGGGGATCATTACCCCCAAATTTGCACGCTTTTTCTAACTTATACTAGGTTGGTTGTTATGATACTCATGCGTCCATTAGTGGTTTTTGCTTCAGGATTGTAGCTCATACATAACATGGTTGAACAAGAAGTTGTGAGGCTGAGTATATGGTAGCTTTCACAACGATTCTTGAGTGTGTGTGGCTCAGACGCCTTATGGTTGATTTGGGTTTTGGTGAATCTTCTGCCACCACCATCTTCATTGACAGTCACAGTGCATTGGAAGTTGTGAGGAACCCTATGTTCCATGCTCGCAAAAAGCACATTGAGGTGCATTACCATTATGTTAGGGGGAGTGTCTCTACTAGAGAGATTAGTGTGGCATATGTGCCCACACAGGATAACATTGTACACCTTTTCACAAAGGCTCTGCCTTGGGAGAAGTTTGAAAATTTTTGCAAAGCTTTGGGCTAACTTACTTTTGTGGATTGATCTCTCCACATAGCTTGGCACTTCCTTATACATGAGTGCTAGGTGCTTGTTCACTGCATCACTCCAAGGAGGAATTTGTTGATATATTTTTCTAGTGATGTGTGTGAACACACTTAGGATCATTGGGCCACTTTTTTCCCTCTTCAAGAGGTTTTTTCCCCGGCTTATATACATGCCTATCACCCTAATGTGTCCCTTATCTTTGTACATTCACTTCGTAATTCATTCAGTGTTGTGTTGTGCTCCAAGATTCATCTTCTTCCTTGTGTTGTTCATGTCCTTGCATACACCTCGAACTCCAACACCCTTAACTTATCTGCAAGAATACATAAAATAATAGACTAGCATACTCGACAAAGAGCCTAGTCCATTTTTGGAGTATTCAGATAGTCAATTTGTAGTGACAAAGGAATTTTTTCATAAGTAAATCCCAGGTGGAGAAGAAATTTTTTGGAAGATCATAAAGAATGCAAGCAAGGCTGGACAAAGGCACCTATCATCTTAATGCTCAATCAAGCATATTGTCCATGCACTCAAAGGAGAAATTATCAGTAATTTTTGGAAAGAAGAAGACATGGATAGATTCCCAAGACTTGGTTGAATTTTGCCAAATTAGCAGGTCCACCAAGGGGAGGATGGACAACTTAGTCATACATTCTTAGTATTTGTGATACCTTCATGATTACACAATAATAATATAGATCAAAATTCTCAAGATGATAAAAGCATGTTTGGAAAGTTTTTCAAAGGTCAACATAAGGACCATACTAGTCGTTCTTTTGAACAAGAATCATAGATTTTTTTGCTGAGTTTCTCTAGGACCGGAGGCAAGAATAATAGCTTATGAAAACATTTTTTTGGAATATTAGAGTAAAGATACTATGGAAGCTTCAAAAGCATCAATAAACTAGAGAAAAGTTATGATAGATCTTATTAATAACATGAACTATGAAGAAAGAGAGAAATATATAAAACTTCAACATCTGTACAATAGAAAACAAAAACATCAAAAAGGATAGCCAAAGCTTGTACATAAGTTTGATGACGATATCAAAAGGATAAGGAGGGGGAGGATGTTGAAGAAAGATATTTCACAGCCCTTATATATTAATACTTTTCCTTAGTAAATAACCCAAAAAGTGGACTTAGAAAGCTCTAAATTTTGTAAAACTCAAGAAGACTCTTCCTTGAGTTATCATAGAGCTATGTACAAAGTTAGGAGTTCATCAGATAGTCAGAGATAGTAGTTTATAAGTCTAAAAGTTGAGAAAGTAGTTTATTTTGAAAATAGTATATAAGTCAATGTAAATAAGAACTGAGGGACATAATGTCGTCTGTATACTTCCTTGATTGAGAATAAAGCTCCTCCTTTGGTTGTCAATAAGAGCTGAGGGACATAATGTCTTGTGTGACTTGTAGTGTGATGTTTGGTTGATTATTCATTTGCAAATTGAGTTGAGACTTGAATGTGAGGCCATTGATGAGTTTGTAAGTCTGTTTGAAGATCTTTTCTTGGATTGGAGAAATTCATCTATTTCAAAGTGGCCACATCATTGGTTTTTACCCAATATAAATACTTTTTAATATCGTATTGATTCTACATGAAAAATGGCATGGATTAGGCACTTGAATAACTCAATATGATGTTATATTCATGGAGTTATGAGCATTTGAAGTTTCCAACCATCAATACTAAAAAATTTGTGTTTTCAAAAAATCGTGTTTTATACTTATCACATATTTTATCAAATATTTGGTGATCTCATGTCAAGTTTGGCTTATATCTTTGATGAACGATTTATTTGTGGTTTATTGCATTAGTCTTTAAGCAACAATCAAGTTAAATAATCTTTGTCTTGACAATTTAAAGAATTTTCCTTTTCCTTAAAGGTTCAATCAAGTCACTATTGCTACAATGGGATAGGTGTTCTATTAATGGAGTGATGAAACAATAGATAATCAAACTTTGATGTGGATTTTGAGTGAGGATGGTGGAAGAAATTCTAATGCAAATGTTTTTTACATGTACCACATTGACATTCTCATTGAAGATGTTCATGCAGTGCACAGGAGTGGAGAAGGATGATGCTTAGGTCAGTTTCATTCAGGTGCATATAAATGGGTTGAATGAGTGACTAGATGAAGACCAGGGGGTGGATAGAAAGCACATTGACAACACAAAGAAATTCTAACTTGCCTCAAGGGAGTTGGTGCCACCATTAGCAGATGAGCTTGGAGACATGGCTAAGCTAGAGGAGCCAAATACCATGGAAAATGCTATTCAGGATGTACAATCTCAAGAGGATGATACCATGTATGTAGATGAGCAAGAGTGTGATTACCTCCTATTGTAAATTGAGCCGTTGGATTCTTGTAGGACATATACATTAATCATTTTTAAACCTACTGAGAAGTTGGTTTTATAACATAATCTTGTGCTAGTTGTACCATGTCCTTTGTCTTTTCCTCTGGGTTGGTGTGGGTTTTCTTTATGCGAAGATGATTATAATATGGTGCTATTTGTTTTCTAATCTCTTGCAGGTTGTCTTTATTTAAAAATTATGCATTGAAATGACTTTACAAATTTATATGGAAATCTTTATATGTTTTAAGGGGGTTTTTCTAACATCTATTTTGTGGCATGGAAGTAAAATTTAAGTATTAAATGAGTAACATCCCCACTTAGTGTCAATATATGGGCTTGTTTTGTGTAAAGAATAGTCCTCATGGAAGGGTATTTTGCTAACTTAGTACAATTAAAGGTGTCAATGTATCTCTGTGTGTGTGTTATCACTCTAGCACATGGTGAATAGCAACGTGAGGAGATCCACCTTCTAAATGTCAGTCAGTGGAGATGTGAGAACTGATATGATGACCATGATCAAGTGAAGGCACAAGTGCATGAGCAAGAAGGACACTAGCATGCACACACATACACAAACACACACACACAAGGCAAGAACAAAGAGATGAAAAATGGGGTGCTTTCAATTACAAAAGATCTCCGTTACAAAAGCTTTAATCTCCACCCAACCAACCTAAAAAATGAGTTGTCTAACTCTTTTTATAGTTTTTCACTAGATTTGGCCCTATCTAGACCTAGTGTCCAGCTTAGTTAAAATTAGGTTCTAGGGCTTATTTGAGGGCTCAAATGGAGTCTAAAAATTATGAAAGATGGTATGTGGTTACATCTAGTACTCAAGCTTGAGGACTCGTTAGCTTGAACAAAATGAAGCTAAAGCTATCAAAAACGATATTTACAATGTTGGTGTAGCGATGAAAATAACTTTTGGTTGAAAATAATTTATGAAAAAATTGATAAGGCCCTATTCTTTACCGGATCTACATAATGCTTCCATCTCCTTGATCGTTCTAACTCCTTTCTTTGGCTTCTTGTCTGTGGAAGCTTGTAACACTCCCCCCTCTCTAGCTTCTGTTGCCCTTGACATACCTTTGTTCCATAGGGTGGTCAATCTAATACAAGATGACATCAGTAGCCAGTTCATGTTCACAGAGTCCTAATCCTTTTGCTAGATCAAATTGCAATGCACCCCAATCAATGGAACTGGGGATCTCTGGGTGTGGAGTCATGTAATACTCTAAATACATCACTTGCTCACATGCAAATAGTTGAAGGAGGTGGGTTGGTCTAGGCATGAATACCTCAAAGTGATACTCCCAAAAACCTATAGTGAACATATCTTCAGAAGTTTTTTTGTAGCAGGCTAGGGGTATTTGATGCGGGTGTGCCAACCATAGGCCTCTTCAATATTAGGGGTTGTGCTCATGTCATACACAAGGTCCTAGTTTCCATTGGTAAAGTCAGGGAGTGTGACTTGCAGTGCCTGCATGTTATGAAAGTTTTCAAAAATATTTTCATAATCTCTAGATTATTTAGCATCATCTACACCGTGACATCGGGCATTGACTCTAACCGAGGGATCCAGTGGCATATAGTGGCCATCATATAAGCTATGGAAGGTGGTCCCTATGGTGGCATGATGTATGGATAATTGATCCACTCCTTGTAATGTGCATTATTTTGTACCTTGATGGCAAAGGCTTTCCATGACCTGCACCTTGGAACTAGTCCGTGCCATGGATTGTAAAGAAGATGTAGGGGTGCATTGTTTCAAGTGCATAGCAGTTTTGGGTAAGGTTCCAGGAGGGTTTTCCACTAGGTCAGTTGAAAAATAGTACCTGTCTGTGCTATCAATGGTAAGGTGTCTGGCTGGAATTGTGTAGCATGGTAGGGCTCTTCCCCATGACTCTTTGAATTTCTACTTTATAATTAGCCAAAATTACAAAATAGGGCTTATATTAGAGTTCAAAGGTCTTGATGAGTCATCAAGGTGCTAAGTGTTCGAAGTAGTCGAATTACAACACCGTTTCTTCTATGATCTGCATGGCTTGATTCTGCACCACTGTGCAATCTTCATGGGTGCATCCAGTGTCTTCCACTTGCTTCAACCAGGGGGGTGTGGAGCTTCAAAGGTGTCCTATCCTTCCATGGTTATCCATCCACCAAGTATTGGTTGAGGTTCGTATTCATCTTCAAAATTTTGTTCCACTGGAATAGAAACGATTTCTTCTTCCTTTGGAGCCTCAAGTGGGGGTGGTGGTCATTCATATTGTAGTAGCTTAGTTTGCAGTTCTGCAACTTATTTCTGTAGTTCCATTATTTTGGGTGAGTGTAACGACTGGAGAGGATCATGTTGTGGTACGTGGAATAGTTGTAGTTTTTGACTCTCTTTGCTACTGGAGTTGATTTAGGTCCTTTGATAATTTGTCATGCACCTCTAGTAGGTTGGCATAATCTTCTAGGATAATTCTGATGTTCTTCGAGGGAACAACTTGAAACTTTGATGGACTTATTGGTGCCTTGGGTGTGTTCTCTATGGCCACTGCTAAACTTTCTTGATTTTGTAGCTATAAATGACTATTCTCCTCTCGAGCAGATGTGAGATGCATCCATAGTAGTGCCATGTTGTGTTGAATTTTAGAGTTGCATTCCATTTGAGTGCGGGGTTGTTCTTCAATCATTTGCATAGCTTTTGTATCTACTTCTTGAAGCTTTTTCTCTAATGTGCTATGTGCTTCTTGTAACATGTGAAATTGATAGTGTAAACTTTCATTGTCTGCTTTGAGTATTTTTATGCATCGTTGTAACTCCTTAGAGCGGTCTTGTAGTATGCTATTGCATGCATCTAGCTGATCATACCCTGTTCGAAGTTGGATCATACATTGAATCATAATATTGAATACATTATCTATAGATGAGGATGCAATTTGTGCAATTGTCAATGCAAGGGATAGGGAGTGGGGAGTGTGAATGCTGTGTCTGACAGAGAGGTGAGTGCATGTGAAGTTGGTGGAACAAGAATGGGAGATGGTGGAACTGTGGGGGAGGGGGAGGTGCTGTGGGTGGTGAGATGTCCATGCTGTTGGGCATGGAAGTGAGTGTGCTGTCTACCATGTACATCGGAATGGTAGGTGGGATGCATGTGGTGGTGGTGAATAGTTGTGATGTGGGTGCTAAAAACGAGACATGCAAGGGGGTTTGGGTGTAGGGTGGGAACAATTTAGAGAAAAAGGAATGGAGGGGTTGGAGGGCTAGTGGGATGGAGATTGGAATGTGAGAGGTTGGAGGTGGGACCACCATGGCATTTGGTTCGGTGATAGGAAAGCCTAGAAAACTGGATCTAAAATTTGGGTGGCCTATCACTGAGGTTGTAGAAGCATGATGTCCCAAGGTGGGGTCAATGAAAGATGCGGTTGATTGGGTGGCAATATGATACAATGGGTTATCGAAGGAAGAAAACAGGGATGAAATGGAAGTTGGCTATGAAAGATGGTGTGTTCTCTAGGATCAGTAGTAGGTATAACATTTACAACCTCTATTAGAGGGGGTGATGGTGGGGGTGTTGGAAGAGGTGGATCGGTTGTCTCTTCGTGGATGATGGTGGTTTCATGGCCAAGAGTTCCTAGCGGTTGTATCGATGGACTTGACATGATAGTGCCAATTGTGGGGAAAATCATTTCTCCCCGGGTTGTGGAAACTATTGTAGTCATCTCTACTTTTTTGGTTGCCATAGTAGTCACCTCCATGGTAGTGATGGGAATCTGTATGTTTTTTCATGAACTTGCTTGTGTTTGTAATGTGTGTGGGTTGTATTGGGCATGAGGAGTGTGCATAGTGTATCTTATAGCTTCCACTATCCCACAGGTCTTTGAGAGGAGTTGCAGAGTTTCACTAAAGTGATAGTCTACACCAACCTCTTCCAAAAGTTGGGCCATGAGTACTCTATTGCTCTTTTCATAAAACAATTGTTGTGCTTAAACTCTTTTCATGATTTGATATAATCTACAAAGCTATGTAGTATAGGCCAGAGCTCCAATAGCGTCTTCTTCTTCACCTTGTGATTGTTCCAGTGATTGAGAGAGATGCCTTTGTTGATCATCTTCCCAGTGCACGTGGCATGTTTCTCTTGATTGTCCCATCCTTTGTGTTGAGGTGCTAGGACCTTCTATGTCAGAAAAGAACTCAACGTTGGAGAGTTGTGTGGTCTGCAAGGGCTCAAAGTCGAATGTGCTCATCCATGCAATGTCTCTAGTGGGGCTGAATTCAAATTTCAATGGTACAGGGGGAGCGAAGGGAGTAGCTTGTGATGTTCCTTTAGACTCATATCACGGGATTCTAATAGTAAAGGGGGGCATCGTGCCTTCTCCTCTTGGTGAGATTTTGGGGGTTGTGACAACCTCCCTTGGTTGGACACATGGGATTTCCCTCTCATTCTCTTAGACTAGTGGGCGGGAGCTCAACAACCTTCAAAAAGTTTTAATTGGGACCAGGTCAGTGCATTCGATGGGCACATCATAAGATAAACATCTATATAAAATACGAGTAATGGCACAACACCCATTCACAACTGGCTTCCTAAAACACCACTTGTTAGCTTCATAAAACTGTTCGATGATCCACACGGGAAGGTTTGTTGGAGTTTATTGACCTCCAAAGTATAGCAGGAAGTAGGTGGAACCCCCTAGGAACAAGTTGACCTTCTCACAAACTTCATCATAGAAAACCAGTCATGCTTGCAGAACTTACTACTCTCTACTCACTCAAAAGTTTTTAAAATTGTTTTAACCACATATACTAGAGACCAAGATCTTTCCAATGAACCAAAGAACACTCAATTTGGATAAATACTCAATGAGCTATGACCTCTGCAATATGCAGCTTTAATGGAGACCTTGAAACAGAGATGAACCTGAGGACATACATCACTTGCAGAGACTACTGCTCTTAACTCACAACTCCAATGAATTTGAAAATTTCCAGAATACAAATAGACTTGGAGAGCTTTCTAACAAGCTAAAGAACACATGATTTGGATACATACACAAGGCGATATGACCTCTGCAAGTTGGATGTTTAATGGAGACCTTCAGCAGGGATAAAAAATCAGAGAACACACACTACTTGCAGAGAGTGTTGCTCTCAGCTCACAAATCCAATGATTATGAAAATTGGTACTATGAAAGTACACAAGAAGAGCTTTCAAATGAGCTATCAAACATGTAATTTGGATATATAATGAGGGAGATACAAGCTCTGCAAGCTCTGCATACAAAAACTAGAGTAGCATAGAGATACTCTCTTGGACATCCCACAAGATCACGACTTTTCTCCTCTTTTTATAGCATGGGAAACTAATCTAAAACCTTCCTAATACATCTAAATTCGTGGTAGACACTTGGATGGAGGTATTACATGACTCAAGTGCTCAAATAAGCAAAGTATTGATGGACTTTGAGAACTAGCCACATCGACCTTCCACTAGGACACCACTGAAGCTCCCTTGTGACTCACTAATTTGACTCACCATGTTATAGAACTCACGTGGTATTTTTGCTAAATTTTATGAATAATATGAGCCTTCTTGAAGTATTTGAAGACTTCCCAAAGGTATTTACATAATTTGAAACTTGTACCCTACATAAAACAAATGTTCGCAACATTCTCCCCCTCAAGTTTCAAAGGGTATTTCCTTCATGCCAAGAATATAGTTGAATCTTTGAAGCTTTGGTCCATCCAAGGATTTGGTGAAGATATCTGCAACTTGATCCTTTGTTCCAACAAAAGAAACCTGCACTTCATTGTTCATGGCCTTCTCTCGAACATAATGATAGTGAACCTCTATATGCTTTGTTCTAGCATGAAAAATAGGATTTGATGTCATATGAATGCTGCTCAAGTTATCCCCATATATCAGTGGTACATCAACCTGCACATTCAAGTCATGAAACAACTTTTTAAACCACATAACCTCAGTAGTAGCCAATGCTAAACCTCTATACTCAGCCTCTGTAGAAGATAAAGCAACTGTAGGCTGTTTCTTTGAACTCCATGTTAATGTCTTGTTTCCTGCTATTACCACATATCCACTTGTGGATCTTCTGTCATCTTTGCTTCCAGCCCAATCTGCATCACTAAAGACTTTAAGAGTTAGATCAACATCATGACTATAAAATAATCCTTCGTTCATGGTACCTTTCAAATACCTAAGCACTCTTTTCGCTGCATGCATATGAGGTACTCTAGGTTCATGCATAAACTGTGACAATACTCCCACTGCATAACATATATCAGGTCTAGTTTTTGTTGCATAAATCAAAGATCCTACCATGGATCTATATACATTCATATCATGCAACTCATCACCTTCCTTTGCACTCAGCTTTACATTACATTCCATTGGAGTAGAAACAAATTTACATTCCTGCATACCAAACCTTTTCAGCATATCACATATATACTTTCTTTGTATCAACCACATACCTTCATCGCTATACACAATTTCAATCCCAAGAAAGTATCTGAGCAAACCAAGATCTAAAATTTTAAATTCCTTTCCCAAATTACCTTTTATCTCATCAATTGCTTTTGCATCATTCCCTGTAATCAACAAGTCATCCACATAAATGCATACATAGACACACATGCCATCTACATGTTTTACATAAAGTGAAGGATCAGCATGACTCGCTGTGTATCCTTGCAGCATAAGATACTTTACCAACCTTGCATTCCATGCCCTTGGTGCCTGCTTAAGACCATACAATGCCTTCTTTAACCTGCATACATGATTAGGATATTTTGCATCCACATAACCATCTGGTTGTGACATATACACTTCTTCATTTAACTCACCATTAAGAAAGGCATTCTTTATATCGAGTTGATATATATTCCACCTTTTACTTGCAGCTAAAGCCAACAAAGTTCTCACCGTTGCCATATTTGCTACTGGACTAAATGTTTCCTCATAGTCCACACCTTGAGTTTGATTATATCCTTTTGCTACAAGTCTAGCCTTATATCTAGACACACTACCATCACTATTTCTTTTAATCTTAAAAACCCACTTGCAACCAATTACCTTTTGCTTTGGTGTACTTGGAACTAAATTCCAAGTCTTGTTATCCTGAAGTGCTTCCATTTCTTCTCTCATTGCTTTCTCCCACTTTTCATCTCCTTTGGCCTCATTATAACATGTGGGTTCATTTTCCTGCTCAACTTTTGTCATAAAAGCATAATGAGTATTCATGAAAGATTCATAAGTATACCTTTGAGGTTGCTTACTTACTCTTGAAGTTCTTCTTACCTCCAATGTAGATGCTCTTCCTTTCTTATTAGGAACCTTTGATGATTCTCCATACTCACATACATCACTAATTTCCTCTCCTTCATCATTAACTTCAACAAGTTTGAGTTTACCTTTACTTTTAACACTTGGAGGTGACTCTTGCCTTAATCTTCCATTGAAAGGTGATCCTCTTTCTTCATCTAGACCACTCCTTTCATCATTTAAACTTCCTGATGGCTGAACTATGCATTCATCTCCTTCAACCACACCTTCTTCATTTTCATCCATGTCCTGCAAACAATTCTTATCTGCATACCATGAAAGTGATTCATCAAAGTTTACATCTCTTGACACAACAACCTTATTGGTATGAGGATTATAGCATCTATATCCTCTTTGAGTATCTGCATAACCAATAAATATACATTTTTCTGATTTTGCATCAAGTTTAGATCTCACCTCACTAGGTACATGTACATAACATACACAACCAAATACTTTCAAATGACTTACACTTGGTTTCCTTCCATGCCATACCTCATATGGTGTCAAATGATGAACTCCAGCAGTCGGAACTCTATTCATAATGTAAACACTTGTGCTAACAGCTTCAGCCCAAAAATAATTAGGCAAACACATATCATTAAGCATACTTCTAGATGCTTCTGCTATGATTCTGTTTCTTCTTTCTGCGACTCCATTTTGTTGTGGAGTATACCTGCATGTAACTTCTCTTTTGATACCTTCATCATAGAAAAAATCAGTAAAAGCTTGAGAGAAATACTCTCCCCCTCCATCAGACCTTAGCTTCTTAATATACCTTCCTGTTTGCTTTTGGACATATGATTTGAACTTCTTGAAACAATCAAAGACCTCACTCTTATGTTTAATGAAATACACAAATGTCATTCTACTATGATCGTCAATGAATGAAACATAGTACTTATTACCAACCAAGGATGCCTCTTTAGTAGGTCCCCACACATCTGTGTGTATGAGATCTAGCAAACCATCACTTACATAGCTTGAATGCTTGAAAGGTTGTCTACTCTGCTTACCCATTTGACATGCTTCACAAAGATGCACCATATGTTGCTTAGTAAGATCAGGTAATCCTTCAACAATCCTCTTCTTTGATAGCTCCTTTAACCTGTGTACATTCATGTGTCCAATCCTTTTGTGCCATAGATCAAGCTCTGCTATTCGATGCATACCATAAGAGAAATAGTTTGTATGATTTGGGTTTACCTTGAATGTAAACAATCTACCTTGTTTTTGACCTCTAGCAATTAACCTCCTTTGCTTTGGATCCTCAATGAAGCAACCTGCATGATTAAATCTCACTTGTAGACCTTTTTCTACCATTTGACCAACCGACATCAAATTCTTAGTGATCGTTGGCACATAAAGTACATCCTTCAAGCAATTTTTCTTGCTCTTATCCTGCATAACAACATCTCCAACCTGCATAATCTTATGTGTTGTATCATCTCCTGTTTCAACATGACCTTTACATGACGGATTATGCATATTAGAAAACCATGAAGCATCATGAGACATGTGATTAGAACAACCACTATCTACATACCATACATCACTATTGGAATTCATCTTAGTTTCTACATTCATCATAAGAAGAGAATCATAATCATCACTTTTACCTTCAACTGCATAATTTCCTTGTTGTTTACCTCTTCTTGAATAGCCTCCTCTTCGATTACCACCTTGATTATTTTCATTTTGATAACAATCTTTGGCATAGTGTCCATACCTTCCACATATATAGCAATTGTTCTTATTATCTTCACTCCTTTGTCTTTGGTTGTAGTTGTAGTAGCCTCTCGTACCTCTAGCGCTTGATCTTCCTCTTCCTCTTGTGTTGAAGAAGCCACTTGAAGTCCTTTGATCATCGATCCTTCTTCCTCGACCTCTATTTGAACCTCTTCCACCTCTGTTTCCACCTCTTGATGATCCTACATAAAGAGCTTGTCCTTGAGATCCTTTTTGATTTGAAGTAGAACCATTTAGATTCATCTCCTCCGTGACCATGAGGGCAATAAGTTGATCAAAATCTGGTAATTCTCCTCTGACATAAACTGAAGTAATGAAGGGTTTCCATCTCTCATCATCTTTGAGTCCGTTGAGAGTATGTGCAACCAAGTCGTCGTCCTCCACATGAGCTTGAATTGATCCTAGTTGATCTGCAATCTCTTTAACTTTCAATATGTAATCATTGACCGATGTCCTTGTATCTTTCTTTATGTTATTCAACTCATTTTTGAGTTGAATCTTCCTTGCTCTTGTACCTGTAGCATACAACCTTTCCAATGCAAGCCAAACATCTCTACTTGTGTCTAGATCTTGTATGTGTCCTACCATTGAATCTTGAATATTTTGTGATAAAATGAATATAACCCTTTTGTCTCTCTCATTCCAAAGTCTAAACTCCCTCAATTGTTGCTGATTTGGGTCCTCTGGTAATGTGGGTTTGATATCTGTGCCGTCAATCAAACCATACAAGCCTCTACCTTGCAAGTATGCTGTGATTCTAAACTTCCATGCCTGATAATTGGTCTTATCAAGCTTCTCTATTTGTGCATGTTGGTCTCCCATAATACAAATGCTAAGCTTCCTCCTTTAAGCCTCCTTTCCAATGTGTGTGATGAGAAGAAATATAATATTTACCTTGTAAATGAGGTATGTGCACCTTTCTTTGCTTGGATGTTGCTTCAGATGCCTCCTTGCAATCTTCTTCTACCTTTGTGTAGTGTTGATGATGAACTGCTTCTTTGATAGCTTCAAATTCTTCGTCAAGGTATGATAACCTTCTCCAAGCCTCCAAGTACTTGCTCTGATACCAATGTTGGAGTTTATTGACCTCCAAAGTATAGCAGGAAGTAGGTGGAACCCCCTAGGAACAAGTTGACCTTCTCACAAACTTCGTCATAGAAAACCAGTCATGCTTGCAGAGCTTACTACTCTCTACTCACTCAAAAGTTTTTAAAACTGTTTTAACCACATATACTAGAGACCAAGAGCTTTCCAAGGAACCAAAGAACACTCAATTTGGATAAATACTCAATGAGCTATGACCTCTGCAATATGCAGCTTTAATGGAGACCTTGAAACAGAGATGAACCTGAGGACATACATCACTTGCAGAGACTACTGCTCTTAACTCATAGCTCCAATGAATCCTGAAAATTTCCAGAATACAAATAGACTTGGAGAGCTTTCTAACAAGCTAAAGAACACATGATTTGGATACATACACAAGGAGATATGACCTCTGCAAGTTGGATGTTTAATGGAGACCTTCAGCAGGGATAAAAAATCAGAGAACACACACTACTTGCAGAGAGTGTTGCTCTCAGCTCACAAATCCAATGATTATGAAAATTGGTACTATGAAAGTAGACAAGACGAGCTTTCAAATGAGCTATCAAACATGTAATTGGGATATATAATGAGGGAGATACAAGCTCTGCAAGCTCTGCATACAAAAACTAGAGTAGCATAGAGATACTCTCTTGGACATCCCACAAGATCACGACTTTTCTCCTCTTTTTATAGCATGGGAAACTAATCTAAAACCTTCCTAATATATCTAAATTCGTGGTAGACACTTGGATGGAGGTATTACATGACTCAAGTGCTCAAATAAGCAAAGTATTGATGGACTTTGAGAACTAGCCACATCGACCTTCCACTAGGACACCACTGAAGCTCCCTTGTGACTCACTAATTTGACTCACCATGTTATAGAACTCACGTGGTATTTTTGTTAAATTTTATGAATAATATGAGCCTTCTTGAAGTATTTGAAGACTTCCCAAAGGTATTTACATAATTTGAAACTTGTACCCTACATAAAACAAATGTTCGCAACATTCTCCCCCTCAAGTTTCAAAGGGTATTTCCTTCATGCCAAGAATATAGTTGAATCTTTGAAGCTTTGGTCCATCCAAGGATTTGGTGAAGATATCTGCAACTTGATCCTTTGTTCCAACAAAAGAAACCTGCACTTCATTGTTCATGGCCTTCTCTCGAACATAATGATAGTGAACCTCTATATGCTTTGTTCTAGCATGAAAAATAGGATTTGATGTCATATGAATGCTGCTCAAGTTATCCCCATATATCAGTGGTACATCAACCTGCACATTCAAGTCATGAAACAACTTTTTAAACCACATAACCTCAGTAGTAGCCAATGCTAAACCTCTATACTCAGCCTCTGTAGAAGATAAAGCAACTGTAGGCTGTTTCTTTGAACTCCATGTTAATGTCTTGTTTCCTGCTATTACCACATATCCACTTGTGGATCTTCTGTCATCTTTGCTTCCAGCCCAATCTGCATCACTAAAGACTTTAAGAGTTAGATCAACATCATGACTATAAAATAATCCTTCGTTCATGGTACCTTTCAAATACCTAAGCACTCTTTTCGCTGCATGCATATGAGGTACTCTAGGTTCATGCATAAACTGTGACAATACTCCCACTGCATAACATATATCAGGTCTAGTTTTTGTTGCATAAATCAAAGATCCTACCATGGATCTATATACATTCATATCATGCAACTCATCACCTTCCTTTGCACTCAGCTTTACATTACATTCCATTGGAGTAGAAACAAATTTACATTCCTGCATACCAAACCTTTTCAGCATATCACATATATACTTTCTTTGTATCAACCACATACCTTCATCGCTATACACAATTTCAATCCCAAGAAAGTATCTGAGCAAACCAAGATCTGAAATTTTAAATTCCTTTCCCAAATTACCTTTTATCTCATCAATTGCTTTTGCATCATTCCCTGTAATCAACAAGTCATCCACATAAATGCATACATAGACACACATGCCATCTACATGTTTTACATAAAGTGAAGGATCAGCATGACTCGCTATGTATCGTTGCAGCATAAGATACTTTACCAACCTTGCATTCCATGCCCTTGGTGCCTGCTTAAGACCATACAATGCCTTCTTTAACCTGCATACATGATTAGGATATTTTGCATCCACATAACCATCTGGTTGTGACATATACACTTCTTCATTTAACTCACCATTAAGAAAGGCATTCTTTATATCGAGTTGATATATATTCCACCTTTTACTTGCAGCTAAAGCCAACAAAGTTCTCACCGTTGCCATATTTGCTACTGGACTAAATGTTTCCTCATAGTCCACACCTTGAGTTTGATTATATCCTTTTGCTACAAGTCTAGCCTTATATCTAGACACACTACCATCACTATTTCTTTTAATCTTAAAAACCCACTTGCAACCAATTACCTTTTGCTTTGGTGTACTTGGAACTAAATTCCAAGTCTTGTTATCCTGAAGTGCTTCCATTTCTTCTCTCATTGCTTTCTCCCACTTTTCATCTCCTTTGGCCTCATTATAACATGTGGGTTCATTTTCCTGCTCAACTTTTGTCATAAAAGCATAATGAGTATTCATGAAAGATTCATAAGTATACCTTTGAGGTTGCTTACTTACTCTTGAAGTTCTTCTTACCTCCAATGTAGATGCTCTTCCTTTCTTATTAGGAACCTTTGATGATTCTCCATACTCACATACATCACTAATTTCCTCTCCTTCATCATTAACTTCAACAAGTTTGAGTTTACCTTTACTTTTAACACTTGGAGGTGACTCTTGCCTTAATCTTCCATTGAAAGGTGATCCTCTTTCTTCATCTAGACCACTCCTTTCATCATTTAAACTTCCTGATGGCTGAACTATGCATTCATCTCCTTCAACCACACCTTCTTCATTTTCATCCATGTCCTGCAAACAATTCTTATCTGCATACCATGAAAGTGATTCATCAAAGTTTACATCTCTTGACACAACAACCTTATTGGTATGAGGATTATAGCATCTATATCCTCTTTGAGTATCTGCATAACCAATAAATATACATTTTTCTGATTTTGCATCAAGTTTAGATCTCACCTCACTAGGTACATGTACATAACATACACAACCAAATACTTTCAAATGACTTACACTTGGTTTCCTTCCATGCCATACCTCATATGGTGTCAAATGATGAACTCCAGCAGTCGGAACTCTATTCATAATGTAAACACTTGTGCTAACAGCTTCAGCCCAAAAATAATTAGGCAAACACATATCATTAAGCATACTTCTAGATGCTTCTGCTATGATTCTGTTTCTTCTTTCTGCGACTCCATTTTGTTGTGGAGTATACCTGCATGTAACTTCTCTTTTGATACGTTCATCATACAAAAAATCAGTAAAAGCTTGAGAGAAATACTCTCCCCCTCCATCAGACCTTAGCTTCTTAATATACCTTCCTGTTTGCTTTTGGACATATGATTTGAACTTCTTGAAACAATCAAAGACCTCACTCTTATGTTTAATGAAATACACAAATGTCATTCTACTATGATCGTCAATGAATGAAACATAGTACTTATTACCAACCAAGGATGCCTCTTTAGTAGGTCCCCACACATCTGTGTGTATGAGATCTAGCAAACCATCACTTACATAGCTTGAATGCTTGAAAGGTTGTCTACTCTGCTTACCCATTTGACATGCTTCACAAAGATGCACCATATGTTGCTTAGTAAGATCAGGTAATCCTTCAACAATCCTCTTCTTTGATAGCTCCTTTAACCTGTGTACATTCATGTGTCCAATCCTTTTGTGCCATAGATCAAGCTCTGCTATTCGATGCATACCATAAGAGAAATAGTTTGTATGATTTGGGTTTACCTTGAATGTAAACAATCTACCTTGTTTTTGACCTCTAGCAATTAACCTCCTTTGCTTTGGATCCTCAATGAAGCAACCTGCATGATTAAATCTCACTTGTAGACCTTTTTCTACCATTTGACCAACCGACATCAAATTCTTAGTGATCGTTGGCACATAAAGTACATCCTTCAAGCAATTTTTCTTGCTCTTATCCTGCATAACAACATCTCCAACCTGCATAATCTTATGTGTTGTATCATCTCCTGTTTCAACATGACCTTTACATGACAGATTATGCATATTAGAAAACCATGAAGCATCATGAGACATGTGATTAGAACAACCACTATCTACATACCATACATCACTATTGGAATTCATCTTAGTTTCTACATTCATCATAAGAAGAGAATCATAATCATCACTTTTACCTTCAACTGCATAATTTCCTTGTTGTTTACCTCTTCTTGAATAGCCTCCTCTTCGATTACCACCTTGATTATTTTCATTTTGATAACAATCTTTGGCATAGTGTCCATACCTTCCACATATATAGCAATTGTTCTTATTATCTTCACTCCTTTGTCTTTGGTTGTAGTTGTATATTAGCCTCTCGTACCTCTAGCGCTTGATCTTCCTCTTCCTCTTGTGTTGAAGAAGCCACTTGAAGTCCTTTGATCATCGATCCTTCTTCCTCGACCTCTATTTGAACCTCTTCCACCTCTGTTTCCACCTCTTGATGATCCTACATAAAGAGCTTGTCCTTGAGATCCTTTTTGATTTGAAGTAGAACCATTTAGATTCATCTCCTCCGTGACCATGAGGGCAATAAGTTGATCAAAATCTGGTAATTCTCCTCTGACATAAACTGAAGTAATGAAGGGTTTCCATCTCTCATCATCTTTGAGTCCGTTGAGAGTATGTGCAACCAAGTCGTCGTCCTCCACATGAGCTTGAATTGATCCTAGTTGATCTGCAATCTCTTTAACTTTCAATATGTAATCATTGACCGATGTCCTTGTATCTTTCTTTATGTTATTCAACTCATTTTTGAGTTGAATCTTCCTTGCTCTTGTACCTGTAGCATACAACCTTTCCAATGCAAGCCAAACATCTCTACTTGTGTCTAGATCTTGTATGTGTCCTACCATTGAATCTTGAATATTTTGTGATAAAATGAATATAACCCTTTTGTCTCTCTCATTCCAAAGTCTAAACTCCCTCAATTGTTGCTGATTTGGGTCCTCTGGTAATGTGGGTTTGATATCTGTGCCGTCAATCAAACCATACAAGCCTCTACCTTGCAAGTATGCTGTGATTCTAAACTTCCATGCATGATAATTGGTCTTATCAAGCTTCTCTATTTGTGCATGTTGGTCTCCCATAATACAAATGCTAAGCTTCCTCCTTTAAGCCTCCTTTCCAATGTGTGTGATGAGAAGAAATATAATATTTACCTTGTAAATGAGGTATGTGCACCTTTCTTTGCTTGGATGTTGCTTCAGATGCCTCCTTGCAATCTTCTTCTACCTTTGTGTAGTGTTGATGATGAACTGCTTCTTTGATAGCTTCAAATTCTTCGTCAAGGTATGATAACCTTCTCCAAGCCTCCAAGTACTTGCTCTGATACCAATGTTGGAGTTTATTGACCTCCAAAGTATAGCAGGAAGTAGGTGGAACCCCCTAGGAACAAGTTGACCTTCTCACAAACTTCATCATAGAAAACCAGTCATGCTTGTAGAGCTTACTACTCTCTACTCACTCAAAAGTTTTTAAAACTGTTTTAACCACATATACTAGAGACCAAGAGCTTTCCAATGAACCAAAGAACACTCAATTTGGATAAATACTCAATGAGCTATGACCTCTGCAATATGCAGCTTTAATGGAGACCTTGAAACAGAGATGAACCTGAGGACATACATCACTTGCAGAGACTACTGCTCTTAACTCATAACTCCAATGAATCTGAAAATTTCCAGAATACAAATAGACTTGGAGAGCTTTCTAACAAGCTAAAGAACACATGATTTGGATACATACACAAGAAGATATGACCTCTGCAAGTTGGATGTTTAATGGAGACCTTCAGCAGGGATAAAAAATCAGAGAACACACACTACTTGCAGAGAGTGTTGCTCTCAGCTCACAAATCCAATGATTATGAAAATTGGTACTATGAAAGTACACAAGAAGAGCTTTCAAATGAGCTATCAAACATGTAATTTGGATATATAATGAGGGAGATACAAGCTCTGCAAGCTCTGGATACAAAAACTAGAGTAGCATAGAGATACTCTCTTGGACATCCCACAAGATCACGACTTTTCTCCTCTTTTTATAGCATGGGAAACTAATCTAAAACCTTCTTAATACATCTAAATTCGTGGTAGACACTTGGATGGAGGTATTACATGACTCAAGTGCTCAAATAAGCAAAGTATTGATGGACTTTGAGAACTAGCCACATCGACCTTCCACTAGGACACCACTGAAGCTCCCTTGTGACTCACTAATTTGACTCACCATGTTCTAGAACTCACGTGGTATTTTTGCTAAATTTTATGAATAATATGAGCCTTCTTGAAGTATTTGAAGACTTCCCAAAGGTATTTACATAATTTGAAACTTGTACCCTACATAAAACAAATGTTCGCAACAAGGTTGATGGTCAACAACCCTATCTCAGCCAGATAGAGACTGAAGCATATTCTTTTGTGTGGCTGCATGAAGTGGTCTTCACTTGGAAAGGAAAAATGCTGCATGCATAGGTGAAGTGGGATGGAAACATTAGGGATTAGCTTAGCCATACCCTTTAGCTTCAAAAGCTTCCTATCCTTCATGTTGTTAGGTATCAAATTTTCTTTCTCTAAAGGGACACATGTGCTGTGCATGTTGAGTGCATCTCTCACTAATTCCAAGGTGAGCTCACACTTTTCCAATTCATTGTTGAGCCATAAACATGGAATGACAAAGGTGCCTGGGTGGTCCTTTACACCACTTGCCTGCAAGGTGGATACTAGATAGTAGGATTGTTGGAAATCTATTTTGGGTAAGGTGGCCTTGAAATAGTTTGCCAACCTTGCGCATTGCTAAATTGTATGGAGTTTAGGGGTGTTTTGGAGAGTCTCAAACTCCCTTGGAAAAAATTGAAATCATGCTTACACATTTCTAAACTCGCACTTTGACTCCCATATGTATGCTGCATCTCCTAATGGTCCTGGCATTCCATTAAACCAATGAGAGTTTCCACTAACTCTTTTTGTCAATGCTGTTGGTGGATCCTAAATGTGTATTTGATGTAGATGGAGTAATTCTATCGACGACTCAATCGGTGGCACTTCAGTAGGCAAACTTTCCATGTTGACTGCTTGTTGATTTGTCCCTGCTTATGAACTAGTGCCCGCTATGTCATCCATGATGCTAGTGGTATTGTTTTTCACTGAATCTCCTAGAAAAGGAGATCCTATTAGCATTGCAATGAAAACATGATGATACTGCATCTCCTTTACAATACCAAGATGACACCCATAGTATTTAGGGAGTTAGCAAGTGAGGCGTTCCTTGCATCTGTGAGTGTTGGTTAGTGGGTTAGTGATTTTCCCTAGATGCATACACTCAATGTGCATTGTACTTAGAATGCATCTAATCTTATGTGAATTAAGTTACAAAATCAAGTTAGGGGGTTTATTACAAGGTTTAATTCTCCACACTTTAAGCATGGGATTACAGATTATGGTAGTGATGACTCATAAAGGCTTCTAGACTAGATCTTCTTCGATTTGGGATTTTTTGATCACCCATTTCTAGATAATCCTAGTTTTGATTTGAGGTGTCTATGTGGTGATTAAAGATGTTTGACATGAAGTGTGTGATGTGAGTGTCTGCAAGTGGTGATTCAAGCTTATGAGTCTATGTGTAGCTACTTGAGCTTGTAATCAGGTCTTAGGCATCCAAATTTGTCACATTGGGGTCTACCTGAAGTATTTCGATGATGATGCACCACAATCCGCTCTGCTTCTCGCGAGATCCACGATGATATCCTCGGAGTAGAAATCCGAGCTCCTAAGGCCGCACATGGTACTCCACACAGAGACTGCAGAATACACAGTAAACATAGTACACAGGGAGCACGAAGATAGACTTCTTAGGTCTTACAATGCGGTCAAACTTACAGTTTGTAACTGACCAGGCCACTATATGTTTTATTAAAGAACATATACAGAGAAGTGTCCCTTGGCCAGTTGGCCTTTCACATGGACACTGACGGTAACAATCTCCCACTAAAGGCCAATATGGCCAAAGTAACTATGGGAGAAAAATAAAGAATGATAAATAAAAATTACTTGAGTGTAAGTATACAGACTATACCTCCCAGCTCATGGGCATGTTACACAATATACAAGTGAATGTGTAAGATCATGAATCAAGTAACCCCCATCAAGTGACAACAGTGTCGAAAGCTATCCTGAGGTAGAGCTTTAGTCAAAGCATCTGCAACATTATCTTGAGTGTGAACCTTCTCAAGAATAATGAGCTCAGTGGCTAAGCAATCTCTAATGAAGTTATAACTCACCTCAATCTGCTTGGTCTTTGCATGATATACCAGATTCTTAACCAAAGCAATGGCACTCTAACTATCACTGAGAAAGCGAGGTACATGTTGAGGTAAACCCATATCACAAGCAAGATGAGAAAGACACAATGCTTCCTTACATGCCTCACTTGCTACAACATACTCTGCTTCTATGGAGGAAACAACTATACATTCTTGAAGATGAGATCTCCAAGAGATAACACCTCCATCAACATGAAAAATGTACCCTGATGTAGACTTACCATTATCTACACAACCAGCATTGTCAGAATCTGTGTAACCAATAATGGATGCTTTTCCTCTACCTAAGCATAGATACTTGTCCTTAGTGCCACTCAGATATCTTAAAATCATCTTGACCGCTTCCCAATGTTTCTTGCCAAGATTAGACATATATCTGCTCACAACTCCCACTGCAAATGCAATGTCTGGTCTCATAGCTACCATAGCGTACATGAGACTACCAATAGCAAACTGATAGGGAATTTTGGTCATGAATTCCTTTTCCTCATCTGATTTGGGGCAATCATCCTTGCTCAATTTCACATATGTGGGTAAAGGTGTACTCAATGCCTTTCCACCCTGCATATTGAACTGTTGAAGTACTTTGGATATGTACTCACTTTGAGACAAGTATATGCATCTTTTACTCCTATCACGAGTAATGCGCATGCCAAGAATATGTTTGGTATCCCCCAAATCCTTCATTGTCTGACTCAAATTCTTTTTGAGAATTGACAAAGCATAAGAGGACTTCCCAACCATCAACATATCATCAACATAAAGTATCAAGCATATCAAGCTGCCATCTGAGCATCTCTTGTGTAGAGACAATGATCCTCATTGCTTCGAGAATAGCCTTGAGATTTCATAAAAGCATCAAACTTTTGGTGACATTGTATAGGGGACTGTTTAAGTCCATACAAGCTCTTCATAAGCTTACAAACTAGACTTTCCTTGCCAGGAACTACATAACCGTCTGCTTGTTCCATATAGATCTCATCTATAAGATCTCCATGCAAGAAAGCAGTTTTCACATCCATTTGGACTAGATCTAAGTCCTTCATTGCAACCAATCCAAGCAACATGCGTAGGGTAGTCATCTTGACCACTGAAGAGAAGATTTCCTCAAAATTAACACCATGTTGTTGCTTAAAACCCTTTGCAAAGAGTCCTACTTTATACTTTGGAGACGCACTATCTGATGTGAATTTCAACTTATATACCCATTTACATGGTAAAGCTTTCCTACCCTTTGGCAAAGGTACTAAATCCCAAGTACCATTCTTGTGAATAGAATCCATCTCACTCTTCATGGCACGCTCCCATGTGACATGATCCTCTGTCTTCATAGCCTCTTTGTAGTAAGAAGGCTCACCAGCATCTGTTAGCATGAAAAAAACTAAGCCTGGAGCATATCTATGAGGTGGATATGAGACACGTGCAGAAACTCTCAATGGTTGCTGAACAGGAACATGTATAGGCTGATCTGAATGGACATTCTCTTGAACATCCCTATGTGCAGCATTTTTATGCATGCTAACTGGAGCACTAGTATCCTCAAACACCACTCTTCTCATTTCAACTTCCTTAATGGGCTGTTTATGCATCTTAGACTCTTTGAAAATGACATCACTACTTCTGATCACTGACCGTGTTTTAGGATCCCATAAGCGATATCCAAATTGTCCTTCTCAACCATATCCAAGAAAAATGCATTTCTTTGACTTATGGTCTAACTTTTGTCTAAGATTCTTGGGTATATGAACATATGCTTCGCACCCAAAAACTCGAAGATGATCATAATATGGTGGCTTCCCTATCCACAACTCTTATGCCACTTTCAGACCTTTGGTAGTACTAGGTGAAAGGTTAATCACAGGAACTACAGTCAATACTGCTTCTGCCCAAAAGCCTTGTGAGAGGTTTGCATGATGCAACATAGAGACTACTCTATCTTGAATATTTCTATTCATCCTCTCAGCTACATCATTCTATACTAGGGTATAAGGAGCTGTAAACTCTCTACGAATCCCTCTAGATTGACAGTAAAGGATGAATTCATGTGAGGTATACTCACCCCCATTATCTAAACGTAAAGCCTTAACCTTAGTTCCTTTGTCAATCTCAACTGAAGCAAGCCATTTTATGAAAGTAGGGAATACCTCATCCTTCGATTTGATAGGATATACCCAAACTTTTCTAGTAGCATCATCTATGAAAGTGACAAAGTAAAGAGAACCACCTAAGGACCTAGTGGGCATAGGACCACACACATCTGTATGAACGAGATCTAAAGGCTAAATTGAAGAGTCAATGTGCACTCTGTGCACATTCTTGGTTTGCTTTCCATATTGACAATGCTCATAAAATGAAAAATCGGAGAAAGATAATGCAGGTAAGTAGACAAAATGAGAAAGATTTTCCATTCCACTACGAGATATATGGCCCAAGCGACCATGCCAAATAGAAGCCATAGGCTGTTTGGTAACAGCTAACAAGTGTTCTTTTTGTGATACAAATAAAGGATAAAGTGATCCAACTTTGCTTCCTTTTGCAATAACCATATTGCCCTTTGATATGCAAAAGGATTGAGCATAGAAGACCACTTTGTAACCAAGGTCATCAAGTTGACCAACTGACATCAAACTGCATGATAATTGAGGTACATGGCATACATTATGCATAGTAAATTTTGAGCCATCAATGAACTACACAACCACATCTCCAATTCTCACAACATCACACTGGTAAGAGTCACCAAGTCTCACGGTACCAAGAGACTTTGCTGCATAATTGGAGAACCATTCTCTGTGTGGTGTCACATGAAAAGAAGCACCAAAATCTAGCGGCCACGTGTGGGAAAGAGAATAAGCCATAAGAGCCTCAATTGGCACAGTACTATCAAGTGTCAGCACATCAGCATCATAAAAAATAGCATTAATTTCTTCAATCTTCATAGTCGACATAGATGGTGCAGGTAACTGTTTAACATGCCCATCAACATTCTGTCCTTTACCTTTAGCATGCTTTAAGCTAGAAGAGTCCAGACACCAACGAATAAGCATGACAAAGAGTAAATCGAACACTGTATAGTTGACTAAACTAGAAATCTAGAAAAGTTTTTCCAGAGGATAAAATGAGCATATGACCAGTGCCAACTAGGCTTATCGAGCACCTATGAACAACTATCATACATCTCCTATGGTGAGGCTGGGTAAGTCTTCCACCTACATCACCAAAGAGACCTCGACATTTGGGTGTCTCCCAGTTAAGAAAACCTCACCTCACCACGGCCCTCTTTATCAAACATAAAAGGCTTTATGCAAAAAACATAACCGTTATATCAATGACCACATGGACGTACATAAGGGGTATCCACAGACGCGTACATGTTTTGTATGTGCTCAATATATGCAGTAAAATGACACTAAAAGGCTGAATGATCAGCCCAAAAACTAGGCAACAACACCTGCAAGTGTCTGTCAACTTTGATGTTTTATGTTAAAAAAACCTAAATAAATTTGTAGCAGCTGCTCCCACCAAAACTGGAAACCTTTCGAGAAACTTGTAGTTTTACGAGCGTGGCTGAAAACACAGCCCCCAAGGTTGATATTTATTGTGGAAGAAGTACAAAGAACACTCTTCTTGATGTTCTTGGACTTGTGTGAAGAGAACTATGTGCAAAAGTACTCCAAAATGGCTCCAAAAAACACCCCAAAAATGCTTCAAAAATAGGCTTTGAAAGCAAAGGATGAAGCTTTGAGGGACCAAAACATGTTCAAGGTAATGTTAGCCTTAGTTTTTCCCCTTCTTCAGACACCACAAGAGTGTAGCTTAGTGGCAAGATATTGCCACAGTTAAGCGAGCTCCAGGGGGAACAATACTGGGATGGGTGACCTCCTGGGAAGTATCGAGAACCTCTATCTTCCTTGATCATTGAGGTCTTCCCTCCCGCGCAGCCAACGGTGACTTCGATGACTTGGATGACAGGTATGCCAAGATCTATGCCTTGGTCGCCGCCTTGGTCGTAAGCCTTGGTCGTAAGCCTTGGTCGTAAGCCTTGGTCGTAAGCCTTGGTCGTAAGCCTTAGGGGGGATGCTCGCTTTGCTCGCACAAAAGGAACAAAGGTTTTGCATCAAACTGCTCTAATACCAAAGAAGTATTTTGATGGCGATGCACCACAGTGCGCTCTGCTTCTTGCGAGCTCCATGATGATATCCTTAGAGTTGAAATCTAAGCTCCCAAGGCCGCACACGGTACTCCACACAGAGACTGCAAAATACGTAGTAAACACAGTACATAGGGAGCATGAAGACAGACTTCTTAGGTCTTACAAATGTGGTCAAACTTATAGTCTGTGATTGACCAGGCCACTATATGTTTTATTAAAGAACATATACAAAGAAGTGTCCAGTGGCCATTTGGCCTTTCACATGGACACTGATGGTAACACTACCTTCCTCGACCGCTTAGGTATCTAGATGGAAATAATCTACCTTGGCTAGCTCCTAGAGTACTCCTTCCTTGTAGTCTTTGACTGAGTAGTGTGTTTGGTCATTCATTTGGGTTCTGTATCGTGAGCAGAGGGTTGTTCACCCTTGCATATCCAGATATGCTTCACTCCTTGAGGTACTTTGGTTTGCACTGGCATTGAGAATGTGACTTGGTTATCTATTTTATCTATTTCTTGGGTTTATTTGCTTGTTTTTTTGGGACCGTCTTTGGAAAAGAAGGGAGTTCCATATTGGCTTTTGTGACTCGTTCATGAGTGGACTTCTTCTGCACCATAGAACTTTGGACAAGAATAGCATCATTATCATCATGTGTGTTCCTGGAAGGACCAAGAGTGGGGGACTTTTCTAGTTTCTTGAGTACTTGATTTTCTAACTCAATTGTGATGCAGTGTTGATTTACCCAGACCTAAAAGACTCCACTTCTTAGGTTTAGGTCGATTGCATGATCATATATCCAACCTTGACCCAAGACAAAAGGTTTGGTGAGATCCTCGTCATGACACACTAGAACTTTGACTTTCATAAGAGCATCTTGAATGTAGATGGGAAGCTACAACTCACCCATGCAAGGGGTTTCTACACCTCCCAATCCTATGAGATATGCTTCTATAAGATTGATACTTAGTTTGAATTCTTGAAAGTAGGAAAGTCTCTTGAGTCAATCAAAGCTCGCACAGTCCTTGCACTCTTTTTGTGTCCTACATCTAGGGTCACAAAAGGACATCGATAAACTATTCTAGGGGAAATTACACCTCATGCTTGGCACGTGGCCATGTGATATCTTGGAGCCTCACGAGTATCTGACCTAGGTTGATCTCTACCTTGTCTCCTCAATTTCATTATCACTTACTAACTCTATTGGTAACCCATATCTAGTGAACACATTCTCGAATAACAACTTAGTCATGATTTGAGCATTGTTCTTTGTCATGGCTTTTACTTCTACCCATTTGGTTAGATAGTCCATGACAACAATAATGTATTCAACATGTGAACTCTTAACTGGGGGTTAATAGGACCAACAAAGTCTATTTCCCACTTAGAGAATGCATGTCCTCCCATCATGGGTTTCAATGGCATATCGGGTACTGGGTTTATTGACAAAAGTCATACCGCTCCACATAGGTATGTGCATCATGTGAAGGGTTGGACACTAAAAACCTGTGAATAGAATTGCCTTGATCACGTGGCTTGGTCCAAAATGTCCTCTTGCCACACCTTGGTGAGTATTTTCTAAGATCCTAAGATATTCACTCTCATGGACACATAGTCTTAGGTATCCGTCTCTTCCAAGCTTGTATAAATTATCTCCAATGAGAGCATAGTCTAGTGCTTCTTGTTCTAAGCTCTTTCTTTTGGCCAATGTCATCTCTTGAAAGAATGTTTTCATTCTCAAAAAGCTTACCAAATGTTCACTCCAATCTGGCACTAGAGACACTCGATACATAGGGCCATATTCCATTGGTGGTCTAATAGCACAGATTTGGCATTCCTTGCACATCCTATGGACATCTGCTTCCTTTGTTGGCCAATACACTCCTAATCTTTGCAAAGTTTTTAGGGTTCGATCTTTGGAGTCATGCTGCTACAGTGCACCTACATGTGCAATTTGCAACCACTTTGCTTGCTCATCTTCATCTACACAAGAAGCTAGTATGCCTTGATTGGTGTGCTTATACATGCTGCCAACTCGTATGTGATATTTCTGAGACCTAGCTCTCAATAGAGGATGTTTAGGTCCAAAGGTGAGAATAGGCACTATATTTTTGTCCTATTCAAGCGTGACTTCTAGATTGAACAAGTAAGCATCAAGAAGTTCATCAGATACTCCTTAAGGCAACTCTCCTGAATTTAGTCTAGAAGGGTGATCCACCCTAAGGTGAGTCCTAACTTTCCTAACCACAACTTCAAAGTCACATTCCATTAGTAAATGGAACCATCTTACTAATCTGCCCATATTGTAAGGTTTTCTCACTAGGTAGAGTAATGCTCGATGGAATGTAGAAAATTTAAACTTATCTGCAAGAAAATAATGTCTAAACATTTTAACCACATATACCATGTCTAATCCTTCTCTTTTGGTAGTGGTACAATTTTGTTCAGTTGCATTTGATTGTCTACTAGCATAAGCAATGGATAGATCCATGTTAGCTTCACCAATAGGTTGTGCTAGTACACACCGAATAGCATAATTGGATGCATCCACATGAACATGAAATGATTTGTTTTAAACTGATGTAGTCAAGATTGGTGTTGAACACAATCAGCACTTAAGCCCGCTAAAGGATTTTTCACATTTTTATGTCCACTCAAAGTTGGTCAAAAGGTTGTACAGAGGCTTTGCAATGATTGCATACATGTGAATGAGACATCGATAATAGCCGCAATGCCCCATGAAAGCTTGTATTCCTTGAAATTATTTGGCCTAAGTATCCCTACAATAGCTCTAACTTTATCCTCATCCATGGATATTCCATTCTTTCATGCTTTGTGACCCAGAATCTTGCCTTGCTTCACCATAAAGACACACTTTCTTGGGTTCAGGCAGACGTGATATTCTCTACATTTGTGAAAGATTTATCTTAGCTCAGGTATATGTGTTTGTCTAATGTTGGAATAAGCACATAGGTCACCAACATAGACTTCCAAGCTTTTATGCAAGAACTCTTTAAATACATGAAAAATCAACCTTTGGAAGGTGGCTAGTGTATTGATGAGCCCAAATGACATTACCCAAAATTTGAATCTACCCCACTCTATGGCAAAAGTTGTCTTATGATAGTCTTATGGGACAATGGACACTTGATGTAGCCAGATAATCCATCAAGGAAGCTCTATGCTTCCTTGCCTGCTACTCTTTCCAATAGATGCTCATTGATAGGAAGCAGACAACTATCTCTTATAGTGGCAGTGTTAACCTTCTTCAAGTTAATGCATACATGTAACTTGCCATTCTTTTTGGACACCACTATAATGGGGGACACCCATTCAGTGTGCTCAATTCCATAGATAAATCCGGCTTCTACCAATTGATATATCTCTTCCTTGATCTTTGCAGCATGATTGTCATTATCTGTGTATGGCTTTTGCTTGGAGGGTTTGGCTTCTGAGGTCATGGGAATTGTATGAGAGCATATGTGAGATTCTACACCTTTTAGAACCTTGTAATTCCATGCAAAAATGTCTCTATATTCTCTTAGCAAGGCTATCAACTCTTGCTCCTTGTCCTCTGTCAAATCATGTCCTATGTACATACATCAATCTTCACCTTCTTCTATGGTCACAATAATTTTTTTAGTTGTTTCTTTGTTATCATAGGCCACTCCTATGAGTGACTCTTGTTTAGACATTCTGATCATGGCTTTCCTAACCTCTGCTTCATACTTCTTAAAGTTTTCAAGGACCTTAAATAGAGATTCTTCCTCTTTTGGTGGGAGTTCTCTCTTCTTTCTTTTCTTGCCTTCACTCTTGGTGGTTACCTGTGTAGTTAGCCTCACATCATTCATAAGCTCTTCTCATCCTTGAGGGTGAGCTTCTAATACATACACATATTCCTCTTATGATGCACAAAAAGGATCCATACTAATTGACTTTAAATCCCAATCACCTGCTTGTTCAATTTCTTCCATACTAGGCTCGCACTCTTTGATAAATGAATCACACATGATTGGTTCTATAGTGAAAACTGAAATGTCATAGCCATCCTCATCACAGTGTGGTTTTCGTTGTTCTTCATTTATAGCTATGTCCATTATGGCTAGGATTTCTACCCAACCATGAGGTTCAAACTCTTCATTCGAAAATACTACAGGTGCATAGGCTAGGTCTTGAATTGATCTGTGAGTTTCCTCAACACCTACTTCTCTAGTGTTTTCTCTTTTCTCTTCTTCTTCTGTAACTTTGCACATCCATAGATGAGTGTTTTCATGCATCCATGAGGATCTTGATCCTATGGAATACACTGAATCCATATCATCCATGACTCTATGGATGAGATTTTGCTATATAGGAGGCACGTCTCTATGAGAGTAGTCTTTAAGATTGACTTTAGTTGTGGCACCTAAGTGTTTCAAATATAAGGAATTGGTTCCCCAATCTTGCACTATTTGCAACTGTCTCATAAATGGTCTTCCCAAAATCATATCATATGCTTGGTTTTCGCTAAAGTCGCATATGGCAAAAGTATGCTCAAACTCTACACAAGTAGTGAGAGTTATCCCTTCTAGCAATTCTAAAGGTCTCTCTATGTGACCATCGGCCATTTGTAATTTCATTCTCATTGGCCTCAATGCCAGCTTTCTGCAATGCTTCTATAGGGACGTGGTAGCAATTGCACCTCCTATGCCCGAGTCCAAAATAGCCTTGGTTGTATAACCTTGATGAGTGACAGGGAGATAGATATTTCCTTCTTCTCGTTTGCTCATGTCTCCTATCATATGCAATGATATTTTTGGCACTCTTTGATGTGATCCTATGTGGGAATGATATTTAGCTGCTTTTGGCACTTGATTGGCTACATGTTTCCATAGTTTTGGTTTAACCTTGAGTAGCTCCTCTAGAATGAGATTGCACTGCACTTTAACGTTCTTTACTACCTCTATATTCCTACCTATGATTGAGTCTTTGTTCCTTACCATGACAATGGGTGTTCTCATGCAGGTGGACTTTGCTTCCCATGGACCTATGAATGAGATAATTCTTATAAGGAATTAGACTCGAAGGCTAATCATTCACTAGATTGGGAATCCTCATGTTCTCCATAAATATAGGGAATATCTTGTGGGAATTGATCATGTAGGTCATCCAAAATTTCAATTGGAGGAGGATTTAATTTTTCTTTTGCCCATTTTTCTTCTTGAAGTTCTCTTAGAAATTCTTGTGAGTTTTGATTTACAGAAGCAGAGGTTCCTAATTTGGTGGATTTGGGAAGTAGGAGGAACTCTTATCCTTTCACTTTTGATGTTACTCACTTGGGATGTAGCTTGCTTTCCAAACTTAGCTATCATCTTTTCCAATCCTTCTAATAATCCATCAAAGTGTAACTGTGTTTGAGTTGAGGTTGTGTAGTTGAAAAGATGACTGACAACAAACATGGTTTGCCCCAATTCTACCATTTTTGCACAAAGCTTTGTTCTTTCAATCTCTAGGTCAGCCTTGGGGTAACATTTTTTGTGTTCGATCACATTTGGGCCTTCTTGGATTTTGGCCTGATATGCTTTAAGCATCATGTCTAAGTCCTTGGGAGTGGGATCTGCTAGGACTGATCCTACTCTAGGTGTTGATTGCGTTACATAATGTTGCTCTAGCAAAATGGTGAAAACCATGTTAAGAAGCTCCACCTCCTTAATGTCAATCCGCAGAAGAGATAGGAGTGATATGAAGATCGTGAATGTGAGATGAAGTGAGAGTGAAGGTGAGAAGCATAGAGATGCACACACACATACACACACAATGAAGAGACAAGCAAGACACAATGGAAGGTAGGAAAATAGACTCTATTACTCAAGATCTCAATTACAAGCTCAAGCTCACTCTAGCTCATACAAGTCTACACTAGCTAACCTAAAAAATGAGCTCTCTAGCTCTTTTTATAGATTCTAGACTATTTTTGACTGGTTTCACATCTAGTGACCGGCATAGTTAAAAAATAGGTTCTAGGTGCTATTTGAAAGGGTAAACGGAGTCTAAAAATAGCCAAAATTGGTAGACTCATTCTACCTAAGCTCCTCAAGCTCGAGGACTCCTTGGCTTGCAAAAAATGGAGCTTACTAATTACAAAAGGGGTTTTTATATGTTACATATGGTACAAAAGTGATGAAAATCACTGTTGAAGGTTTTTGAAAAGTATTTTGAAACATATTTGTTTGAAAAAAATAATCCGACTGACTCCCCACTACTTCTTTGTGCTCTGTCTCCACATGCTTCTGCATTGTCTGTGCCTCTGGCTATTGCCAACACCCCCTCCCTCTCGCTTCTGTCGTCCTCGATATAACCTTGTTGCGGGGTCTGTCGGATATAATTTTGTAGGAGGTCCTGAGCGAGGGTATGCTCGGAAATGTGGATACCTCTTGCAAGATCTGCTTCAAGTTTTTCCCAATCTATGGGCTGAGGTTCCTCTGGTGGCGGCAATCTGTAATGCGTGGAATACACCATCTGTTCACAGGCAAATAACTGAAGTAAGTGTGTGGGCCTGCTGATGATCACTTCTGAGTGATATTCCCGGAAACCAGTAGTGAACATTTCTTCTAACGTCATTTTATAGCACGCTGGTAAGTATTTGATGTGACAGTGCCAAGCATAACACACCCGGAGTGATGGTGTCGTACTCATATCATATGCTAAATCTTGATTTCCATGCTTGAATCCCGGGGTGTTCACATGTGATGCCTTGATGTGACGGAAGACTTTGAATACGATCTGCACCATGTCAAATATCTTGACAGTCATATGTGCTTCTACATCATCCATTCATCGTAAGCGAGGGAGCCAGTGTCGAATCATTGCCATCATATAGCCAATAGTGACCGGTCCATTGGGTGGAGTGAGCTATGGGTAATTTAACGAGTCCTGGCATTGCTTGTTGTTCTGTACTTTGATTGCAAAGGCCTTCTAGGAGCGGCATCATGGTATCTATCCCCAACATGGGTTATACTTTAAATGGAGTGGTGCCTTGACCCATGTGCTCATCATTTCTGGATATTCCTGTAGTAAATCTTGACGCCAAGTTGGTTGATATATTTCTCCTCTCTGCACATCTGGTGGCAAATCATCAGGCTCAAACTGAGTTGCATGGGAGGGTTTCTTGCCTGTTTCTTTTTCAATGGCCAGCTGATATTCTGCCATTAGCATAAAATATGGTTTGTATTGTAGCTCATGCCCAGATATATACCTGCGAGGGGCCAAGTGAGCAAAGTAAGGTGATTGTAATATCCGTTCCTCTATCATGGCCATTGCATGTAACTGAGCTTCCACACATGCTGAGTGGGTTCGGCAAAGCTCTTCTATAGTCTTCATCCATGCGGGAGTAGGGAGTTCGAATGTGGTCTAGCCCTCGACCGTGATGCGTCCACCTGGGATGGGTTGGGGTTCATATGATTCTTCAAAAGTGTCCTCCATCGGGATAGGCACTGTTTCTTCATCCGCTGGTAGTTCCGCTGGGGAATCCGGCCTAGGGGGTGCTTCATAAGCTGCTACCTGTGTTTGAAGAGTCAATACCTGGGCTCGTAAAGCGTTGAGTTCCTCTATGATCTCAGGAGATGTGGTCGCAGGAGCTGGTGGTACTTGCTGTATTGGTGCTCGTAACTGTAATATTTTGTGTTCTTCTTTAGGCTTCTAGTATTCCTCATTCATATTATCATACTCCTCTAGTAGTCTGACATGATCTTCCAATAACATCTTCATAGATTCAGAGGGGACAACTTTGAAACGACTGGGACTCAAGGGTTCGTCCGGTTGATCTAAATAACTTCTAGGTTTTCTCTATTCTGTTCCTATAAGCGTTGATTCTCTTCTTTAGCTGCTACTAGGTGGCGTATGAGTAATCCCATGTTTCTAGTGAGCATTGCATTGTGAATGGTTTGAGCCCTTAACAAGTTGTCAATATCTGTAATGGCCTCTTTTGTCTTTTCTTCACTTTCGAGTTCAAGTTTGTGATAGGCCTTGCGTAGCTCTTGGTAGCGGGTGTTCAATGAGGCATTCTCGATTGACAGTGATTTGAGCTGCGACTGTAAATCGTTCATTGTCTGCTGCAGTTTCTGGTAACTAGCTCCAAGAGATGCAAACTCATCTCTCACTTGAGTCATGCATGCGAACATCTGACGAAATGCGGTGTCGATAGTGGGTGATAAAATTAATGGTGTAGTGAATGCAGATGCTGTGGGTGTGGGTGTTGATGCAAGGGGAAGGGGAAATAGGGATGGGAATGTGGATGCAGTGGTGACTATGGAAAAATGTGCTGTGCCTAAATGTGATGGTGCAATAGATGAGGTGAGTGGTGGTGTAGTGGGTGGTGATACGTCCATGTCACTGGACGTGGTGTCGAGTGCATTGACTGTGAATAGTGGAGCGATAGTGGGTGCATGAGTGGGTGTAAATATAGGATTTACAAAGGTTGCTGAGTAATTTACAGATGGGGTTTCTTGAACTGCTTGGTGGAAAGGGGAAAGAGGAAATACAGTGGGATGAGGAGGTGAAACGGGGGAAAAGGGCAATGGAGGGGGAAATGGAAATAGGGGTCTTGGAGGGGTGGGGAAGGAAGGGAAGGATGGATGGAGAGATGGACTGGATAGAAGGGTTGAAGTCCTCGGTGGTAAGCTAGGCTGTGGAGGTGCGAAAAGGGTGAGAGGAATTGAGGCGACTAAGGCTTCTGCTACCGCACTATCAAAAGATGTGGATGGTCGGGGAGAGGTAGGTGTACAGGAGAGACTGGAGGGATGGGAGGTGAAAGAGGAGTGATTGGGGTGGTGGGTACCTCGACGACTATGGTGGTCTATACAGTAGAGGTGTGAGGCAGGGAGTCGATGATGATTGTTTCTTCTACCAAAGATTCTTCAGGGATGAGGCATGCTTCCCGGGCCTATTGTGATGACTGGCCATCCGTTGGTACACAAATATATTGACCTGGTTTTGATAACAAACGTACATGTCGTGGGTCAAATTGTGGTAGTGGCTTCCTCTGCAAATAGCGTAATGCTTCATTAGTGTCGACTGACTTCACTTGTTCTCTGAAACCTTGAATGTAGGCTTCTTCAAAGCCTCCTGTGGTGAGTTCCTGTTCGACAAGCGCTTGGCTTTCTTCTTCCGATAGCTTTTTACGCGCCCATACTGCTTCCATGGTGCGATATAACTTCTTGATTGCCAAGGTGTAGGCAGCTGCTTCAAAGTCTCATCTTCATAAGTACTAGTGTCACCCTGGGTATCAGTGTGCTGTTCTTGTTCATCCATCTACACATTCTCTTGAGATTCCTGGGTTCCTTCACTAGCTTCATCATCTCCGTCTTCATCATCTGTTTCTATCCTTTCTTCTTCTGAGCTGGATACTACTTGTCCTTGCTGTTGATCAGGCGGAGTAGTAGGGTAGAGAAAAACTGTCCTTCTCAAAATTGAAATTCATTTGAAAAAGCATCTGGCATTTCAAAATCAAACGTAGTATTCATTGGTTCTACTTCTAGATAGGGTATCGAAAAAGTAAACGCTTCCGCACCAATGGTGGTGGGAATTTCTACTGCTGTGGTGGTGGGTTCCTGAACTGAAGTTGCCTGAGATGTAACTGCACTGGTAGTGCCTTCTGTGATGACAGGTCGTGATAGTCGTATGCGAATGGGTTGTATCATTGCAGGGGGTTCCGTAGGAGATTGTTCTGGAGATGGTTGTGGTGAGGGGGACTCTGGAACTTGTAAGCATGGGATAGATCCTTGCATGTGCTTGCCTGCCCGTCCCTTGTTGGACTTTTTGGCCTTCTTGGAAGTTCCTTTGAACGCTTTCAACTCTTCACTTGTCATTGCACACTCTATTGGCAAGTCATATGCCAAACAGATGTAAACAATTCTCATGAGAGCGCAACATCCATGGATGATTTTTTTCCTTTCCCATCTGTGCTGTGCTAAATACAACTGATCTATAATCCAACTTGCAAGATCAACTGTTTGGGGTCCAATACATGCCAAATATAATCCAAACCAAATACGCTTGTGAGGCATAGTAAAACGATCCTGAGCTGGAAATGCAAAGTGTTGCATATAGATTCTTAGTGGCTTAGATAGCTCAGGTGTGATTGCCGAGATGTCTTCCCATTTAGTAACATCACCACGCTTCATAGGCTCTGGAATTAGCCTTTCTCGCTCTGTCGGAGTGTGCGTTCCATGTATCTAGATTGCAGCTCTAATCAAATCTTTAGGAAGATAAAACTTCTTAAATGGTGGGTCATTTACTAAGGACGGCAAAATGAATGTGCCTGGCAAATCCTTGTTCTCAGAAACTATCAATGTGGTTACCAAGTAGTAGCATCTGTAGAAATCTGGTTTAGGCAATGGATCACTGAAGTATTCAGTGAAGCCTGCTCTCGCCCAAACATGCTTTAAGTCTTCTGTATTCTAAAGTGCTTCAAACTCTCTAGAGAAGAACTGATACTTTCCCTACTTACTGCTATCAAAGGTCAAATTGGCATCAAAAATAAAATCTGCATCTGCCAAAGGTCCTGCTAAGCCTTGAAACCAATGTGAATTACGATGAACTTTTTCTGTATATCCCCTAGGAGGGTCATCAATTGGCATAGGTCTTGGGAAACCTTGAAATTCTGGCGGTTGTTCAGTAGGATATGATTCAGCCAGTAAGTCGGCAAAATTTACCACAGGTACACTGGGGCCAGCTTCAGGTGGTCCTTCTGCCTGCATGATGAATGATACGAGTGTGTAGAGGATCTGCTACAAAAGATTAGCACATTAGTATGGAAATTAATCATGATCCCATTAAAGTGAGACCACAATCCCTTTCCATAATGGATGTGTAACCCGTGTAGCCAAGTGTTGTGATGTGGTTTATGGAATGATGTTTGCAAAACTAGTGCAGGTCTCTAGACACCTACATGCTTCAGATAGTGCATACATTGCTTGATGAGATTGTTATTATGAGTGATGTTGGGTTATGGTGTGTGAATTTGTACAAAGTTCAGTTGTGAATGAGTTACACGGGTAGTGTTTAGTCGGGTGGGAGTAGTGTTAGACAACGGGTTTTCAGGAGACAACTAGATACATTTTGGTATCCACTTCCTAAGAGTTGTTGAGCGAGTGGTATGTTTTTGCTAAAGGACAAAAGGTGGTATCAGATGTGGTGGTATTGAGGGGTGAAGAGATTTCTGAGGGGTATATATTACATGGCTTGAGGGTTGAGCTATGATACACTGTTTGGGTACCCAAATCTGTGTGGCTGTGGGTCGATTCATAAGGTGCTTCTTGGCGATCCAAATTTGTCGAATGTTCATACTCGTAGAAGAAGGTTGAGAAGACTTTGTATACTGCCTCTCATTTTGCTGAAACTTCGTCTTATCCTTGTCTGCACGGCTGCAAACTGTCGATGGTTTCTGTCCTTTTGGCACCCATATTTGTCTCGTGCTGCTTGCTCGGTTATGTTGATACTGCTTTCCTCTTTGGGTTGTCGGATATTGTCGTCGGTTTGGGTTCCTCCGTTGTGGTTGACTCCTTTGTGGTTGAGGTTGAGAGGTCGGATGGACACTCTGCTTTGGAAAAGAAGGGAGGTCCAACACTTGCAAAACCTGCCCATTAGGAAGTGCATTGTTTTTTATAAAAAATCTAGGCCAATCCAGATTAAGTGTGGAAGGATGGGCACCGCAGGGTGTTTTGCCCATGTGGCTGCTGATGCAGTCCACCTGACCGCTGATGCAACCCACCTTACCTATCTGTTGGGTGGTGACCCCTTCTAGTTTGCAGGAACACCAAGGGAAAATCTCCTGACATTCTTCTGAATGGCAATTGTCCATGCCAAGCCCACGTGGGTTGGGGTAGATGTAGCGTGACTTATCTGTCCAAAGATCTTCCGGTCCTCCATCGCATGTGTTTCATATGGTCTAGGGTTACATACCTCATGCGGAGTATTGTTAGGGAAGTCAAGCAGTATCACTCGCCACTGGTCTAAGGTTCCAATCTGCAAGGAGACTTGTTAAAGATTTAGGTCCACTGAGTGATTGTATAACCAATCTTGGCCAAGGATTAGGGGTTCTATCAGGTCATCGTCATGGCACACTAGTAGCTTCGCTGTCATAGTCACATCATGTATGAGGATAGGAAGGTCCACCTCACCCATGCAAGGGGTTTCCATGCCTCCTAGCACTATGAGGTATGCCTCAATTGGCCGCATTTCTATTCCTGAGTCCTTATAGTGGGACCATCTAATCGCACTAGTCGTAGCACCTGAGTTAGTTAAAGCCTTGAGCTCTTGGCAAGGGTTGTCATGCTCTAGCCTGACTGTAATGAATGGTATCCTATCCATTATGCTAGGATGAGTACTTGACTTTGCTTGACACATGGCCATGGGGTACCTGGGTGTTGTTTCCAGATGGTAATAATGTTCTCTCCCTAGTCCTTGTCTTCTTAACTTCATGTGCTTAATGCATTCTATAGCTTCTTCCTGAGCTTCAGCTCGTATTCTATTTTCTTCCTCCTTACGCTTCTTTGCCAATGTGAGTCGTCTAAGCATGTCCTTAGTAAGAGGTTCCTAGTAAAGCTTGACTCTATAGCCACTAATGTAATTAGGCATTATGTCTCCTTCTAGGGTGGCTAATTGTACTGCTCCACTTGTCGAGAGTCTGTAAATGATCATAGGTCCATAACCTCGTTTTCCTAACTTCCGTGCATGTTGTTTCAACATATATACTAGGACTAAATCTCCTTCTTTTAAGCCTTTATCTTTCACATGTGCATCAAAATAGGCTTTCTGTTGCTTCTTCACTGCATATATGTCTGCTGTTGCTTTCAGCCTGGTTTCTCCTAATTGTTCCAAGTCCATTATTCTTGATGATAATTCATGGCCAGTCCACTGATGTTCTTGTGCCACCTTAAGGGTCGGTATTAAGAAGTCCAAAGGAAGCACAACATTTTGACCAAAAACCATCTGAAAGGGAGTTGCATTGAGTACAGTCTTGTAGGCCACTCAATATGCCCAAACAATGTGATGTAATTGTTTGTCCCAATCTGAACATTTGTTGTTCACGAGTTTCGTCAATACGTTACAAAGGATCTTGTTAGTAATTTCGGCTTGAACGTTGGCTTGAAGATGATATGGTGCGGATTTCTTGTGAATCACCATAAAATCCTGTAACAAATATTCAATGACTTGGTTTAGAAAGTGAGTTCCTCGATCGCTCACTATCTCTATAGGCAATCCATATCTTGTAAAGACATTTTCAAATAAGAGTTTTGCAGTCGTGTGTGCATCATTCCTTTTTGTGGCCTTTGCCTCTACCTATTTGGTAAGATAGTTCGTGGCAACTATGATGTATTCGGCATGAGTACCTTTTGCAAGGGGGTTAATGGGTCCTACAAAGTCTATGCCCCACTTAGAAAATGCACGTCCTCCCATCATGGGTTTCAATGGCATTTCATCTCTGCGAGTAGGAAAATGAGTTCTTTGGCACACATCACATCTCTTAACATAAGTATGTGCATCCATGTGAAGAGTGGGCCACCATAATCCTGCAAAGAGGATGGCTTTGATTATCCTATCGGGGCCAAAATGACCTCTTGCAACACCTTGGTGTGCAGTCTCTAGTACGCTCAAATAATCATTTTCATGAACACATTGTCTTAGGTATCCGTCTCATCCTTGTTTGTATAGATTGTCTCCAATAAGTGAATAGCCTTGAGCTTCCTGCTCTAGACTATGTTGTCGTGCTAAGGTCATTCCTTGAGGGAATGTTTTCGTCCTCAAGTATGTCACTAATGGTTCACTCCATTTTGGTGTGAGAGACACATGATATAATGTAGCATGATTTACTGGTGGTCTTTCACAACAAACACGACATTCTTTACACATCTTGTAGACATCTGCTTCCATCAAAGGCCAATATACTCCTAGTCTATGCAGAGTCTGCAATGTACGATGTCTTGAATGATGTTGCTTTAATGCACCTACATGTGCTAATTGCAGCCAATTTACATGTTTAGGTTCATCTACACAACAGGCAATAGTTTTTTGATTATCTTCTTTATATATACTTCTGGCTATTATTTGATATCTCTGAGACTTGGTAATTTCTCCTTCCTTGATCCTTATCCTAGGATTCTTGGGTCCATACGTGAGAATAGGGACTATAGGCTTAGCCCATTCTGGTACTATCTCAAGGTTAAACAGATATGCATCGGGTAATTCATCTGCTATTCCTTGAGGAGCTTCTCCTGTGGTTAATCTTGAGAGGTGGTCAACTCTAAGGTGTGTCTTTCCCTTCTTGACTACTACTTCGAAGTCATACTCCATGAGTAATAGAAACCAACATATCAATCGTCCTGTGTTACATGGCTTGTTGACTAAGTACAAAAACGCTTGATGATCTATAAAGAATTTGAACTTGTTTGCCAACAAATAATGCCTGAATTTCTTTACTGCATAGACCATTCCTAATCCTTCTCGTTCCGTAGTGGTATAATTTCTTTCTGCTGCGTTCAACTGTCTACTTGTGTAAGCTATGGGGAGATCTACATTACCTTCATTCGTGGGTTGTGCCAACACACATCCTATGGCATAGTTGGATGCATCCACATGTACATGGAATGGCTTACTCCAATTTGGGGTTGTTAATATAAGTGCTGAGCACAATCGTCATTTAAGTTCATTGAATGAATTGTCACACTCATCTGTCCATTCAAACTTGGTTAAAAGAGAGTACAATGGCTTGGCTATGATTGCATACATGTGTATGAATCATCTGTAATAACCACAATGACCCATGAATCCCTGTACCTCTTTTATGTTATTTGGTCTAGGTAGATCTACAATTACTTTCACTTTTTCTTCGTCCGTAGAAATTCCATTCTTTGACACAATGTGTCCTAGAATTTTGCCTTGTCTCACCATGAAAATGCACTTTTTTGGGTTCAAACAAACCTGATATTCTTGACATTTGTCAAATACTTGCCTTAGTTCTGGGATATGAGTCTGCTTCATATTCGAATGAGCACAGATGTCATCGACATAGACTTCCAATTTCTTGCTTAAGAACTCCTTGAAAACATGACACATGAGTCGCTGGAAAGCGGCAGGTGCATTTGTGAGCCCAAATGGCATCACACGAAATGCAAATATGCCCCATTCTGTGGCAAAGGCCGTCTTATGTTGATCTTCAGGAGCAATGGCCACTTTATTATAGCCTGAGAAACCATCAAGAAAGCTATAAACTTCCTTGCCCGCAACTCTTTCCAATAAGTGTTCAGTGATAGGAAGAGGATAACTGTCTCTAATCATGGTGGCATTAACTTTTTTAAGGTTAATACACACACACAATTTTCCATTCTTCTTGGGCACTACCACAATGGGCGATACCCATTCAGTATGCTCAATTTCATAAATGAATCCTGCTTCTATCAAACGATCTATTTCCTCTTTAATCTTCGCAGCGTAGTTATCATTGTACACGTATGGTTTCTGTTTCGTAGGTTTTTCATCTGGAGTCATAGGGATTCTATGGGAGCATATATCTGGGTCTACTCCTTTCAAGTCTTTGTAACTCCAAGCAAATACGTCTCTATATTCTTGCAATAGGGAAACTAACTCTTCTTCTTCTTCATTCGTCAAATCATGCCCTATGTATGTACATTTTTCTTCTTCTCCTTCTATGGTTACTATGAATTTTTTTGTTTTCTCTCGATTATCATATACTTCTCCAACATCAGCTTTTCTACTAGGCATTCATACCATGATTCTTCTATCTTCTATTTCCTACTTTTTGAAGTTCTCGAGAACCTCAAACAAAGATTCTTCTTCCTCTAACGTGGTTTCTTTCTGCTTTCTTTTCTTACCTTCACTTTTGGCAATCACTTGTGTAGTTAATGTTAACTGTATCATTTGTTGGTTTTCGTGCACGAGCATGCTTCCTGTTTGCAGATTATATGTTGATTGCAGATACAAGGGGAGTGCTCCAGCTTAGCATGGAATGTTCCATTTCTTCTTCTTGAGGTTGCTAACGGCCATTGTCCATTGTTGTTCCACCTACTTCCATCCATTATTATGGTTGGTTGTGAAAAAAGACGTTTCAGTGCTATCGTGCACTTATGGTCATCACAACAGCAGGTGGTATGGTTGCCCTTGCAAGACAGGTGTCAAGAGTTAAAGGAAAGGAACAACACAGGGGGGTGGGAGGTGCTCGTCAGTACACACGCGAGAGATGGATTTTTTTTGTGTTTTTGTCTGTAGGAGGGCAGCTAGTGAAGGGTAATTTTTGGAGGGTTTTGGGGTCTTTTTTTCGCGCTTCCAGACGACAAGAAGGGAGAAAAAAGTCGAGGGTTTCTATAGGAGGCACTGCCAACTGAGCGGTCTTCCACAAGCTATGAATTTCTCTCTGCTCACATATGGCGATGTGTGTGTGTTGCACGTGGCCTATAGGATGCACAGCCTACGAAGCTATACATAGCGACAGATGGTCGAAGCTGATAGTGGCCACCACTTCCACTAGACTACTTTGGAAAATGTTATCTTCATGGCTACGCCCGTGGCACAATGAGTAGACATTGTCAACACACCATTGAAGGAGGCAGAGCACATATTGGAGGGGAAGATTTTCTTGGAGGTCACGATGGCGCAGTGAGAATCGAAAAGAGAAAATTCATGAAGGAGGTTAATACATGCTTTTCAGGCGATGATTCGAGACAGGCAACAAAGTTCAGCGATGAAAGCATGAACTGACAAACGCTGGTGTTGGAGGACAAATACATTGATCTGAGACAACACGCGGAACTAGAAAGTCAAATTACATATTATTTCTGGTGTATCATCTAGACTGCGGCAGAAGAAAAGCATGGCGGCATACAGTTCTTTGTTAGAACGCTGACGGCAAAATGCTCACGCTAGAAGTCGAGAGGTCAGACCAATTGAAACTTACTTTAGTCTCTCTCTCTATCTTTCTGTTGTACGACATCGTCTATGAATTGATCAGAGGTGATGATTTGTCTTTGACGATGTCTCTCTGAAGGAAAATTTTGATTTGACAGTTCTCTGATGATTAAATAGATACCATGTTCTCTGATCTACACTAAACTGATGCACAACGCAATTTTTATTATAATGCTTTGATCCATTCGTCACTCAACTGAATTAGTGCAGATTAGAGATTCTTTTGTGATGATAACTTCTGCGCACAAGTTCCGACGTTTGTTTTTTAATTTGATGTGTTGAGCAGTGACTTTTGATGAGGTTCCCTAATCTGCTATTGGTTTGAATATGCATGAGCGACGTCTATCTGCTCTTGAATTCTGAAATAAAGTTGATTACTTATAGCGATAATTTCGCTATGCTTCTGTATGACTTCCAATGAGCGAAGCTTCAAGGAGAAGATGGCATGGTTAATATCACTGTATAATGAGAAGACGACGTGGTCATAATATGTGCAGAGGAGTTCTGAGTCCTTTAGAATCCCTTTTTGAATAGCGGCATCCAGTTTACCAAGTTGAACAAAATCTTGGCGACATCATCAGATGACAAGTTGATGACATACTTTGATGATAATTTGATGATATAATACTGTGCTATAGTTTTACAGTCCTTTTCATTGATTTTGATTCTAACTGCGCGTGCAATGGTCCATACGACAAAAGAAACTCATCATTTGGATGATTGCTGAAAGCGGATAAGTTCGAAGACTGGAGGAATATAATTTGATTTTTTCTGAAGAAAGATTGTCATGTTGATCAACAACCCGTACAAGCCGACATGCTAATTTTTGGCGTTTGATGATGCTTTGTTCAACAACGTACATTTCTATGTGACTTTTGGTGATGCGTCCTTCAACAACGTTACATTTCTGGGTACTTTGAATCCTTGGGAATCAGCGAACCCTGGAACTGCCATGTCCTCTCCTAGATAATAACGAGGAAAATAAACGCCGGCAGCTGAGAGTTGAGTACAGTTTTACAATTAAAATTCTTCGCTAGTGGAGTTGCATGTCGTGACATGATTTTTCTCCGACCTCTGTCTCAATTTCAATTTATCAGTAGTCCAAGATTGCATGGTTCAAGTTTTTATTCTCTGTCAATTTACTAGGATTCTGGGTGTTACCTTTGTGAACACGCATAATACAGGTTACCTATGGTTGAGTAGGTGAAACGAAAAAAAATGAGTGGAAAAGGAAAGAGGTAGAAAAGAAAGAAAGGGGGAAAGTAGGTGTGTAGGCATGAATGTGCACTAGTGTGTAAGAATGTATGTGCACGTGCATAAGTGAGCATGTGGGTGTATGATTGGGATATGTGGATGTGTGAAAAGAATACGAGAGTGGGTGGAAGAGAGAGAGAGAGGTTGTTAGACGGAATCACTAGGGTTTGATGCTTATCCGCGCACGTATGTTTCCATCTTCTCCAAGGTTTCATTGGCGTGCAATTGTGGACTCACGAGGACCAAAGGTGACCTAGTAACAGAAGGGGTTGGGCAAAATATCATTGAGTGTATGCGCTTTCCCTTGCACCAAGAGAGCTATCATTTTGGTGCGTTTGCCGGGAACATATGAGCTAGTGCATAGACATAGGAAGAATCTATTGCGAGAGAATTGTGGGCTCTAGGTAATCCAAGTAGACCGATTCCGAGGGATTTGAACAAAATAAAGTCTCGTATAATCACTTTTTCCTTGGGCATTAGAATCAAACATTTTGGTGCGTCTGCCGGGAAAAGCTTGGTACCTCTCTATAAGAGAGTGCCATAGGTTTGCCTAGCGCCACAGGTTGGCCGAGCTTGCGGACCCCAGATCTAGTACATGAGCGAGGGGAGCTCATCCTCAGGAGCAACACAAACGCAAAGAGAGGAATGCGCTCAGAGAAGAGCCCTTGAAAGAGAAAGGAGAAGGTGGGAACCGCCAGGTGAGTGGACCTCAATTGGTTCGAAGAAATCGGCCAAAAACGTGTACTCCCGTAGGAGAGTCGCGAATCAAGTGCGGAAGTTTGAAGGAGGGATCCTGAAGCCACGTACTAAATTTCTGGGATCGAAGTGATATTGACATCACACCTCTGTTTGAAATGGCTCAACGGATTTCGGTTCATTTGGGGGACTTCACCAAGTTCTCAGGTACTTGGGACGAAGATCCGGATAGTTTTATCCAACTATTTGAGGTTACCTGTGAGGCCAATGACGTAGTTGACCAGGATCAAAGGTTGAGAATTTTTCCGGCTATTCTCCGTGATGAGGCAGCCAATTGGTATGGGAATCTGACACCACAAGAGCGTGGAACTTATCAAATGCTCAAAGAAGCCTTCTTGGCAAAGTTTCGACGACAAGGCTTCCAAGATAGATTGGCCCAACAGATGGATTACTTGCGACAAGGAGTCAATGAGGGCATCGATAACTACATTCAGAGAATGGAAACGTTGGTAAGAAAGATGGGCGCGAATGCCCCGAACGATGAGACATTGAAAAGAAGATTCATTTCGGGATTGAGAGATCCTACGGCACAGCAGCATATCAGCCTGACAAGACCTGCGACTTTAATGGATGCTAAGGAACAAGCGAGGCTTTGGGAGGAAGTACAATTATGCCAAGAGAGGAAGATGGAGCTCTTATACGAGCCTATTGGAGGCCCAAGAAATATACCGATGAAAGATCCTGGCCAAGGAAGTCCCGCATTGACGACCCCAGCTTTTGTAGCTGCCACTAGCACGCCAAGCGAGGTAAAACCTGCGCTAACTGAAGAACGAATATTGGAGTTGGTCACGCAAGCTATAAAAGCTGCCACAATGACTCAGGAGACATACACAGTAAAACCAAAGGTCACGACAAACCCGAATCAAGTGTTTCGATCAAATACATGGTGTGGAAAGTGCCAGGGTTATGGCCATTTGGCTTCAGAATGCCCTACAGTCTCGAGAGTATTCACAGATAGATCACCACCTAGGATGCGTTGTACTTTTTTGTGGAAGAACAAATCACACGGAGGACCGATGTTACAACAAGAGAGCCAATGAAGAGAGGAGCATGAAATCAGGAGATACAAGAGAAAGACCTTACACGGGATTGCCCGCTCAAAGTGTCCCACCTACATCTCGTTGGGAAAATAGACCGACATATGGATATGGTGCTCAGGGTCAAGGAGGAGACTATCCAAGAGGAGTCGCACGTGATCAAAGGAGAGATGGTCCAATCCAGTGCTGGAGATGCCATGGCTTTGGCCATACTCAATCTAGATGTCCAAACGAAAAGAAACCAATTGATTATACCCCACTATGTAGGTACTGTAGTGGGGAGGGCCACTTTGATGAAGATTGTCCAAAACGAAGAGCTGCCGCCGGCAAGGAAAAAGGACCAGTAGGGTCCTCGAATTATGTTGATACTCAGATGCATTCCACATCGAGAGCTCAAGAGCACGTTCCTACAATCGGAGTAGTGTTCAAAACACCGAACCCTCAAGAAGGCTCTAGCTCGTCAATGCACTTTGTGGATGCTTACGAGGCCAAGAAACCACACAAAGATCCAACTGTGGCAGTAGTCACAAGGACTCAAGAGTATTCGAAGAAGAATCCAGGAGGCGAAGGTGAAGAAGGGAGTCAAGAGAAGATCGTTGAGCGTGAAGAGGTAGAAAACCAAGTTGGAGGATTTGCTGAGCAGCAAGAGCTTGAGGATGGGGAAGAGATTGAGATTCTTCCACCAGTGACCAAGGAGTTTGTGCCAGGCATAGCACCATTCCCCGAAAGATTAAGGGCTCCAAGGTGTAGGAAGGAAAGACAAAGTTTGGAGGCAGTGGATATTGTAAAGTTGCTCGCTGACACGGAAGTCACGCTAGACATTGACACATTGCTAAAATGTTCACCTGCTTATAGGAAACAATTCTACAACGAATATATTAAGAAGCCGAGGAAAGCTCGAGATAAAAATAGACAAGATAAAGATGTCCAAGGAATCATTCAAAGTATTACGACGCAAATCGACTCGAATGCTCCAGCTGTGACGGTCGAGATTAAAGGATATGCAGTCCCTGGTGCTCAGTTAGATAGTGGAGCCGCAGTCAACCTTATGACCGAGTTCATGATGAAAGCTTTGGGCCTCAACCACATGGAAGAAATGCCGATGTCTTTAAGAATGGCAGATCAAACACAAGTGAAACCTGCGGGTCTTTTGAAGAATGTAAGCACAGTTGTGGGCGGTTTAGAGTTTAAAGTTGATTATCTGATAGTAAGACCAAGGACCTCAGAGGCTACCTTCTCGATCTTACTTGGACAGCCATGGCTGGTGCAAGCCGAATGTGTGCATGACTGGCGCACAGGTTTTATTTCAATAGGGCCAAAGTCTGATCGGATTCAAATACAAGTATCCCCACCCTCGAGCAACAAGAAGAAAACAATAATAGTCGATGAGATGGAAAAGAAAGAGAAGGAGAAAGCAAGGCACGAGATTGCACGAGCTAGGTTTTCTTTGAACACGGACACCTACAAGAATCTGCTTCAAGACGGGTTCAACTTGCAGCTCTTTAAGAATCAAGACATGAAGATGGGAGAATATCAAAATCCATTGCTCTATAACGACGATTCTGATCACGAATTGTTGAGATGGTTGACACATACAAGAGAATTTGAGTGCCACATGTTGAGTATAGACGCAAGTAAAAACAAAGCTACTCAATCCCTGGAGAAGGGAACTTCAAAAGAAGAGCTGGAACTGGAGTTAGCTCCGACAATGGAAATGCAACAGTTGAGAGAAAGAGTTAGAATGCTAGAAGCAGAGATTCTAAAGAGAACTCGAGAATCGGAAAAAGAAGCGAAGAGTAAGACTAAAGCGTCGGAAGCCATTGCAAAAGCTGAATTAAAGAAATTAGGTTCAATCGAAACAGAACAAAACAATGATTTACTGGCCAACCATGCACGCGTGATCGGAGAGCACATTCCAATCACAGTGTCATCAAGGAATAAGGAATATTCGCGAGAAGATCAGTTGGAAAAATGGGAAGTTTTTCCAGAAAAGTTCTTGAGCGTGGGGTCAGAGCTACCAGATGGGGTAAGAGATTGTATTAAAACGACACTCAAAAATTTCGGCAAGGCGTTTGCATGGTCATACAGTGATTTGAGAGGAATTGATCCCCGAATCTACCAACATTATATAGATTTGGAAGAAGGTACCCGACCAATATGTCAACGACTCAGGCGAACGAATCCAGTCTACTCGGAATTGATCAAGTTGGAATTGACTAAGTTATTGGAAGCAGGATTCATATATCCCATTGCATCCAGCGAGTGGGTATCACCAATTGTAGTTGTTCCGAAGAAAAATAAGAAAATCCGTATTTGCATAGATTACCGTAAGTTGAACGAGCGCACAAAGAAGGACCACTTCCCCTTGCCGTTTACTGATCAAATCTTGGACAGAGTGGCTGGCCATAAATTGTACTCATTTTTGGATGGTTTCAGTGGGTACAACCAGATCCAAATCCATGAAGAGGATCAATCAAAAACTACTTTCACCACGGAATGGGGCACATACGCATATCGTGTGATGCCATTTGGATTATGCAATGCACCGGCCACATTCCAGAGAGCAATGATAGCTGCATATCAAGACTATTTGCAGGATTGGATGGAGATATTCTTCGATGACTTTGCGATCAGAGGCAACGATGAAAACATGATGGAGAGGATTGAAGCTATTTTAAAAAGAAGCATTGAAAAAGGCATCGCATTGAATCCTGAAAAGTGTACATTTGGAGTACGAAGAGGATTGCTTTTGGGACATGTTATTTCCGAAAAAGGGATCGCGGTTGACGAGGATAAAGTAGAAAAAATTGGACAACTTCCACCGCCTCAAAACTTGCGGCAACTCAGAGGATTCTTGGGGCATGCTAATTATTATCGACGATTTATATTAAATTTTGCATCCATAGCGGCACCACTGACGAATCTTTTGAGGAAGGACCAACAATACCAATGGACTGGAGAGTGTCAAGTTGCATTCGACTCGATCAAAGAGAGATTGATAAATGCACCGATTTTGGTAGCACCCGACTGGACGAAAGAATTCCATGTGCATACAGACGCTTCTCATACTGCGGTTGGAGCAGTGCTATGCCAAGCCGATGAAAAGAAGTTGGACCACCCTATTTATTACACAAGTCGCAACTTGAATAGCACTGAGAGGAACTACACGACTACAGAGAAGGAATGCCTCTCGATGATCTTTGCGGTGAACAAGTATCGGCATTACTTGATGGGAAAACATTTCACGTTTTATGTGGATCATGAAGCCCTTAAGTATATCATTAATAAACCCGAGCTATCAGGGCGATTGATGAGGTGGATGCTACTTCTCCAAGAATTTTAGTTCACAGTAGTAACCAGACCAGGCAAAGCGCATATATTGGCTGACCATTTATCTCGAATTGTTAATGAGGAGCCAATCTCTGGTGTGCCCGATGATGCTCCTGATGGGCATCTATTCCAGGTTGATGCTAAAGTACCTTGGTATGCTGACTTGGTGAATTTCTTGTGCACTACTAAATATCCGCCAGGAGCAAGCAAGAGAGAGAAGCAAAAACTGTTAGCATTGGCGAAGCACCATAGCATCATTGGTGGGCAACTCTATCGATATTTTGTTCATGAGAGCATTTATCGGAGGTGTCTCGAGGAAGAAGAAGCAAACCTAGTGTTGAGGGCTTTGCATGACGAACCTTGCGGTGGGCATTTTGCTGGTGAATTGACGGCAAGAAAGATTTTATTGGCTGGGTATTGGTGGTCAACGCTGTTCAAAGACTCGCACACATACTGTAAGAAATGCGACAAATGCCAACGAATAGGCAAACCCACATTAGCACATGCTGCTCCTCTTACGCCAGTGCTTGCTCTCAAGCCTTTTGAAAAATGGGGAATCGATTTTGTGGGGCCTATTGATCCTCCCTCAAGACGTAGATCCAATAGGTATATTCTGGTCTGCACTGACTATGTTACCAAGTGGGTAGAAGCCAAAGCTCTGAAGACTGACCGAGCTGTTGATGTTGCTAAATTTTTGTACGAACAAATCATCACCCGATTCGGATGCCCGTTGGAGATAGTAAGTGATAGAGGAACACATTTTGTCAACGAATTGATCGACGAATTAATGGAATTATATAAGATCAAACATAAAAAAAGCACTCCATATTATCTGAGGGCAAATGGACAAGTGGAGGTCACCAACAAGGTGCTGGAACAGATTCTGACAAAGACAGTAGCTGTGCATAGGAGAGACTAGGATGAGAGACTTTTGGAAGCCTTGTGGGCATATCGAACATCCTACCGAGTGACGACCAAGAGCACTCCGTTCTCCCTAGTATACGGCGAGGAAGCCATCTTTCCCATCGAAAAAGAAGTGCCGACATTAAGAGTGGCCATTGAGGCTAGGATGGGAGAGGAAGAGTCATTGAAGGAAAGGTACATACAACTGGTCAAGCTGGAAGAAAAGAGACTCATCGCACAACAAAGTTTGGAAGCTATTCAAAAGAGACGTAAGGAGAGGCATGATGAGAATCTCAAGACCTATGTGATTCAAGAAGGGGATTTGGTGCTAGTTTATGATAGTAAATATTATAAATTCCCGGGGAAGTTACAGACAAGATGGGCAGGACCATTTAAGGTGGTGGAACTCAACTCTAATGGTTCCATGCAAATTCAAGATTTAGGAGAAGAATGTGCTCCCGTGAAGGTTAACGCGCTTCGAGTTAAACCATATTTCAAGTGACATTAGGACGGGAGAGGCCAGACGAGATCCAAACGGAGGGACGTAGTAGACTCCTTGTACATCCATGTATAGTTATATATGTATATATGCGCATATGTAAGCTATGATTTGTGTGTCATAAATATTCTTCCTTGCTAGCTCAAGAATTTTGGACTTCTAATTATTTTTCTTGTGTTGCGCAGAGACTGTTAGGAGCTAAGTAACAAAATGGCAGATCAAATAACGCAACTCTATTTGTACGAGCTAAGGATATATTTCTCGGACCAAACATTTGCCCGCATGGATATAGATGTCGACGACTTTGAGACGGAATATGATGTAGAGGAAGCGCATTGGCTGGTATGCTTTATAAACCAGGGTTTGGGTGTTGCATTTTACATTGAGTGTTTTGAGGAATACCTAACTCGACATGTAGGATGGGCGGGAGATCGATATTACTATTTCGATCCTTCTAGGGAAATTCCTAACGAGGAAAACGATATCACGTGGGCTTGGGCAGATGTGCTAACGATAGGAAGTGATGATGGAGCTCCTGAAGTTGAGCCTGACTCGCCCTAGGGAAGTTGTCGGGATGCGAGTACGATGTGAGACTACATGAGACATCCCAGAGACTCACATTCTAGGACACCTAAGGATAGGTATATGTAACATAATCCTTGTAGGAGATGGTTGAACCACACTCTAAGAGAGAGGATTAGGAAGTAATCCTCAACCATGGCTTTTGGGGCAAGTGGTTAGCCCATCACATTCCTAACCAAGAGGTTGTGAGTTCAATCCCTTACATTGGTATCAGAGCCTAGGAAGTAGGCTTGGGCAAAGTGGAATGACCCAATGGCCTCTAAAAAAGGCGCTTGGGCATCCTCCATGTGAAAGGGTAGGAATTGTGGAAGGCGCGCGTCGGTTTCAAGGATGGACCTTACAATGATTGGGGTGTATCTCTCAATCCGTAGGTCGGATTGAGGCGTGCAATATACCGTTGGAAAGCTCTCGGAACGAACTTTCCAATGAGCTAGCTTGCAAGTGTGAATTCATTGGGAATCCTTGGGTGGCACTTGATTGAGTGGTCAAGATACCAAGCATGGGTGAGAACAAGGTTCAAGACTGAGGTTGAGAACAAGGGCTCGAGACACCAAGGTTGCGGACAAGAAGGTTCAAGACACCAAGGTTGAGAGCAAGGGTTCAAGAGACCAAGGTTGCGAACAAGGTTCAAGAAACTGTGCGAGGTTGAGGAACATCAATTCAAGGGCACCTAGGGAGTTCAAGGGATTGATCACTGAGGCTAGAGGGATACAAGAGCAGATCATTGAGGACAATGATCGACCAAGGGGGGAAGAATGTAACATAATCCTTGTAGGAGATGGTTGAACCACACTCTAAGAGAGAGGATTAGGAAGTAATCCTCAACCATGGCTTTTGGGGCAAGTGGTTAGCCCATCACATTCCTAACCAAGAGGTTGTGAGTTCAATTCCTTACAGTATACGAGGGACTAAGGCATAGCCGGCTGATGTTACCTAGTGAAAAGTCAACTCGATGGATACATATGTAGTGTCTGTAATTGAGAGAATGGAGTGAAGAGGTGGTTGATCTGTCAAAGGCTAGAGTGTATATGTTTGCATGCATGTGTGGGAAAAGTGGGAAAGTCCCTTTCTTCCTCTCCCTAATTCTCAGGACTTGGGTGAATTAATTAACTAAAATTAAAAAAAAAAGAAAAAAAAGAAAAGAAAAGAAAAAATTTGTGTTGTTGTGATCGTACCAATGTGCTATGGTGGGCTAGTAGGTGGGTTTTCCAGTGTGCGGGGACACTCCAGGGTTTTTATGTAGGTCTTGACTTGTACTCGAGTCTAGATGGCTTTTTTTAGGACGACGATGGGGATTCTTCGGGAACGTCTGGTCATGGAATAATTGTACATAGCGAATAGTAGGTGCAATAATGGGGTATGCATTTTGGGTATGTTGCATCTCCGATTGGATTCATTTCAGTTGTCGTTGTTCATTTCGGTATTTTCTTTTCTGTTTTCCGCAATGGTAGTTGCATGTGTAAAACATGGAAAGGTATGCATGTGTTATTTTGGTTGAGACCATTTTTCATAATGGAATGTATGAGCAAATTGATGCATGGCTGAAATGGAATTGCATATATGTGCATGTTCTTGAATCAATTGAAGTGGCTGATTTGTATGTATTCATGAGTGATTTTTTGAGCACTAACAACTTCAATGAGTGCAGGTCCACTTGGAATAATGGCTCGATGGAAAGGTATGCAAGCTTGTTATACACTGATACTTTCATGGCTGTTTTGATTAGATTGCAGCGAGAATGGCTCGTCGGGACGACTTCGCAAGTAGCAGGGGGGAGTATGTTAACTGTATCATTTGTTGGTTTTCGTGCACGAGCATGCTTCCTGTTTGCAGATTATATGTTGATTGCAGATACAAGGGGAGTGCTCCAGCTTAGCATGGAATGTTCCATTTATTCTTCTTGAGGTTGCTAACGGCCATTGTCCATTGTTGTTCCACCTACTTCCATCCATTATTATGGTTGGTTGTGAAAAAAGACGTTTCAGTGCTATCGTACACTTATGGTCATCACAACAGCAGGTGGTATGGTCGCCCTTGCAAGACAGGTGTCAAGAGTTAAAGGAAAGGAACAACACAGGGGGGTGGGAGGTGCTCGTCAGTACACACGTGAGAGATGGATTTTTTTTGTGTTTTTGTCTGTAGGAGGGCAGCTAGTGAAGGGTAATTTTTGGAGAGTTTTGGGGTCTTTTTTTCGTGCTTCCAGACGACAAGAAGGGAGAAAAAAGTCGGGGGTTTCTATAGGAGGCACTGCCAACTGAGCGGTCTTCCACAAGCTATGAATTTCTCTCTGCTCACATATGGCGATGTGTGTGTGTTGCACGTGGCCTATAGGATGCACAGCCTACGAAGCTATACATAGCGACAGATGGTCGAAGCTGATAGTGGCCACCACTTCCACTAGACTACTTTGGAAAATGTTATCTTCATGGCTACGCCCGTGGCACAGTGAGTAGACATTGTCAACACACCATTGAAGGAGGCAGAGCACATATTGGAGGGGAAGATTTTCTTGGAGGTCACGATGGCGCAGTGAGAATCGGAAAGAGAAAATTCATGAAGGAGGTTAATACATGCTTTTCAGGCGATGATTCGAGACAGGCAACAGAGTTCAGCGATGAAAGCATGAACTGACAAACGCTGGTGTTGGAGGACAAATACATTGATCTGAGACAACACGCGGAACTAGAAAGTCAAATTACATATTATTTCTGGTGTATCATCTAGACTGCGGCAGAAGAAAAGCATGGCGGCATACAGTTCTTTGTTAGAACGCTGACGGCAAAATGCTCACGCTAGAAGTCGAGAGGTCAGACCAATTGAAACTTACTTTAGTCTCTCTCTCTATCTTTCTGTTGTACGACATCGTCTATGAATTGATCAGAGGTGATGATTTGTCTTTGATGATGTCTCTCTGAAGGAAAATTTTGATTTGACAGTTCTCTGATGATTAAATAGATACCATGTTCTCTGATCTACACTAAACTGATGCACAACGCAATTTTTATTATAATGCTTTGATCCATTCGTCACTCAACTGAATTAGTGCAGATTAGAGATTCTTTTGTGATGATAACTTCTGCGCACAAGTTTCGATGTTTGTTTTTTAATTTGATGTGTTGAGCAGTGACTTTTGATGAGGTTCCCTAATCTGCTATTGGTTTGAATATGCATGAGCGACGTCTATCTGCTCTTGAATTCTGAAATAAAGTTGATTACTTATAGCGATAATTTCGCTATGCTTCTGTATGACTTCCAATGAGCGAAGCTTCAAGGAGAAGATGGCATCACTGTATAATGAGAAGACGACGTGGTCATAATATGTGCAGAGGAGTTCTGAGTCCTTTAGAATCCCTTTTTGAATAGCGGCATCCAGTTTACCAAGTTGAACAAAATCTTGGCGACATCATCAGATGACAAGTTGATGACATACTTTGATGATAATTTGATGATATAATACTGTGCTATAGTTTTTCAGTCCTTTTCATTGATTTTGATTCTAACTGCGCGTGCAATGGTCCATCTTTACCATACGACAAAAGAAACTCATCATTTGGATGATTGCTGAAAGCGGATAAGTTCGAAGACTGGAGGAATATAATTTGATTTTTTCTGAAGAAAGATTGTCATGCTGATCAACAACCCGTACAAGCCGACATGCTAATTTTTGGCGTTTGATGATGCTTTGTTCAACAACGTACATTTCTGTGTGACTTTTGGTGATGCGTCCTTCAACAACGTTACATTTCTGGGTACTTTGAATCCTTGGGAATCAGCGAACCCTGGAACTGCCATGTCCTCTCCTAGATAATAACGAGGAAAATACATGCCGGCAGCTGAGAGTTGAGTACAATTTTACAATTAAAATTCTTCGCCAGTGGAGTTGCATGTCGTGACATGATTTTTCTCCGACCTCTGTCTCAATTTCAATTTATCAGTAGTCCAAGATTGCATGGTTCAAGTTTTTATTCTCTGTCAATTTACTAGGATTCTGGGTGTTACCTTTGTGAACACGCATAATACAGGTTACCTATGGTTGAGTAGGTGAAACGAAAAAACATGAGTGGAAAAGGAAAGAGGTAGAAAAGAAAGAAAGGGGGAAAGTAGGTGTGTAGGCATGAATGTGCACTAGTGTGTAAGAATGTATGTGCACGTGCATAAGTGAGCATGTGGGTGTATGATTGGGATATGTGGATGTGTGAAAAGAATACGAGAGTGGGTGGAAGAGAGAGAGAGAGAGAGAGGTTGTTAGACGGAATCACTAGGGTTGGATGCTTATCCGCGCATGTATGTTTCCATCTTCTCCAAGGTTTCATTGGCGTGCAATTGTGGACTCACGAGGACCAAAGGTGACCTAGTAACAGAAGGGGTTGGGCAAAATATCATTGAGTGTATGCGCTTTCCCTTGCACCAAGAGAGCTATCATTTTGGTGCGTTTGCCGGGAACATATGAGCTAGTGCATAGACATAGGAAGAATCCATTGCGAGATAATTGTGGGCTCTAGGTAATCCAAGTAGACCGATTCCGAGGGATTTGAACAAAATAAAGTCTCGTATAATCACTTTTTCCTTGGGCATTAGAATCAAACAGTTAACCTCACATCATTCATAATTTCTTCGTGTCTCTGAGGGTGAGCTTCTACTTTGTAGAAATATTCCTCATCTGATGCAAAAGGAGGGTCCATAATAATTGACTCTAGATCGAAGTCACTTGCATCCTCAAATGCATCAGTGCTAGGTTCACATTCTTCAATAAGGAAATCACACATGATTGGCTCTATTGTGAAAGACTAATATGTCATAGCCATCCTCGTCAGAGTGGGGTGTCCATTGTTCTTCATTGATGGCTACATCCATTGTTGCTAAAATTTCTACCCAACCATGAGGCTCGAATTCCTCGTCTGGAAATACTATAGGTGCATAAACTAGGTCTTGAAGAGTTCGTGGATGTTGTTCTGAACCTAAAGTCTTGGCTTCTAACCATTCTTCCTCTTGTTTGGCTACTTTACACATCCATAGATGAGTGTCCTCATGCAACCATGAGGGGTCTAATTCCAATGAGTGTACCGACTCTGTTTCCTCTTGTGTCTTATGGATGGTGTTCCATTGTATTCAGGGTACATCTTGATGGGAATAGTCTTTAAGATTGACTTTAGTGGTCACTCCTAAATGTTGCAAGTACAAAGAATGAGTTCCCCAATCTTGTACAATTTGCAACTAACGCATGAATGGTCGTCCTAAAATCATCTCGTACGCATGGTTTTTCCCAAAATCACAAATGGCAAAAGTATGCTCAAACTCCACACCACAAGTGGTGAGAGATATGCCTTCTAGTAAGCCTAATGGTTTCTCTATATGTCCGTCAGCCATTTGTAGCTTCATCCTGATAGGTCTCAATGCTGGTTTACCCCAACGTTTCCATAAAGCGGTGGTAGTGATGGCTACTCCGGGTCCTGAATCTAAGATGGCTTTGGTGGTGTAGCCCTGATGAGTTATTGGAAGGTAAGTGTTACCTTCCTCTCCTTCGCTTACATCTCCGATTCTTTCTACGGGTATCTCTGATACCTTCTTGTGTGATCCTACCTGTGAGGGAGTAGTAGCAAGCTCAAGGAATTGATTTGCTACATGTTTCCACAATTCTGGTTTAACCTTCAACAATTCCTCTAGAGTGAGGTGACATTGTACTTTAGTGTTCTTGATCACTTCTGTGTTCCTAGGAATCACTGATTCTTCATTCCTCACTATTATGGTGGGTGCTCTCATGCTAATAGACTTGGCTTCCCAAGGTCCTATGAACTGAGGTAATTCTTGCAAAGAATTAGATTCAAAACCTGTGTGTTCCGTGACTTAGTTTCTCTTCCTCTACATCATCGTAAATAGAGGGGATGTCTTGGGGAAATTTCTCTTGCAAGTCGTCTATTTCTTGAATAGGACGATGCGTTCCTTGTTCTTTTCTCCATTTCTCTTCTTGGATTTCTCTTAGAAATTCGTGTGAATACTTATGTATGGAAGACAGGTTGTCTTCACCCTTTGTATCTGGTACTTGAGACAGGGATGGTGTATTTCTTTCCTATGTCTCTGAAACAATAGGGTTCCTATGCCGATTCTTTGTCTCCTTGCTTTCGATCAAGTATTCTAGCCTCTCCAGTAGTCCTTGAAAGTGCAATTCAGGTTTTGCCATGTTGTTCCAATTAAGATAACGAGAGGCTTCAAACATTGTTTGTGCTATTTCTACCATCTTCATACAAAGTTTAGTTCTCTGAATTTCTAAGTCTGCGCATGGATAGTTTTTACTCATTTCTACTATCTGGGGTCCTTCCTTTAATCTTGCTTGATATGCACGAAACATCATGTCTAGGTTTTCCGGTATGGGTTCTGCTAGAACTGATCCTGATTTCTGAGCTAGGTTCTCCTGATTTGATTCTTGTGAAGTCAATTCTAGGATTTTGGCTCTCGATTCCTTTAAACTTCCTTCCAATTCAGTTATCTTTTTACTCCAGTTTCTCTTAATTCTTTTTCTAGAGTCTTTACTTGATTTTGTCTTTTTATTGCTAGATTCTCCAACTTCACTAGTTTCAGCTATTTTCTCAGAATTGAGTTGTTGATTCTGTAAGAGCGCCTGGGCTCTGGTTATAGCTTGGATAGGCACATATGTAGGGTTGGATCCATCTGCATTATGTACAATACCTATCACGTTGATTGGTGTCACTTTTGAAGCATTCGTAGGGTTCTTGGGACAATCTTTGATGACATGCTCTTTACCACACTTGAAACAAAAGCCTTGTATGTTGTAGTATTGTGACTGTCTTGCTATCAGAGGATGTGGACAATACTTTATGAAATGATCTCCTTGGCACCTAAAGCATGGTCCTCTAGGGCCCTGTGGTCTTGACTATCTCAATTGGGGCCGTGGATTAGGGTTTGTGTACATCACGTTAGCATAGTCGGGCTCCCAACTTGGTTCCAATGGTGGACTATCATATTGATATGTTTCCACATGTTCTGGTGACTTCGTATAATATGCGAGTGGACTATCTACATGAGTAGAGTCAAAACTGTTAGAATTAGGGTCACTTTCTGTGATCAAGGGTGAAGAAGGCACTAAAGCCCTATTGAGGTTCTCTTCTGCAGTAGCATATTTGACTGAGATGACATTAGCTGGCGGGGGTGGCTGCTGAGCTAAAACAGGTTGAGGTCTCTGTTGAGCTTGATAAGGATAGTTCTGAGGAGGCCTATAGTAATGAGGATGAGAATTGTACTGACCTTGATACCTACCTGGCTGTGCGTATGCTTGCGGGTAGTTTTGTCTTACTGCTTGTTTGTTGTATGGGCAGTCTTGAGCTGTATGATTCGTGTATCGTCTCTCAATCGTACAGTACTGGCCACTAGGGTTGGCTTGCAGTTGTGTTGCATTGGGACACACATTTGCCATATGATCACCACCACAGGTATAACAACGCTTGTTTGTTGTTAACCTAGGCATCTGTTTACTAGAAACTCCTAATTTGTGGGCCACTTTTTCTGCTAGGTCTTCTATCAAGCTAGACAGTTTTGAGGATGCCAGAGATGAACAATCTGAGTCCTTGTAGACCTTTGAGAGTTCAAAATCATCTCCTAGGTTGTCCTCAATGTCTATACAAATTCTTACACATTGCTCTAGCGTTCTGGGCTCCTTCAAGTACACATAGGAGCGTAGTTTAGAGCTCAAGAGGCCATCTAAAAACAATGACACTTGCTTGGCCTGTGAGGGTAATTCTTGCATCAGACATCTCTCCATGTATTGTCTAAACCTATGTCCTGCAAGTCTAACTGTTTCCTGAGGGGTCTGTTTGAAGCTATGAATTAATGAAGACGTATCATGTCTGATTCCACTTTTAGAGAATTCCGTGATGAAAGACTCTAACAAGTGATGGATGTCTCTAAATTGCCTTTGTTGCAATGGTTGGAACCAAGTTAAAGCAGTATTCTTTAACATTAGTCCAAATGCATTGTATTGCGTGAACATGTCTTCTACCTGCTCTGCTCGTAGCACTTGCTTAAACTCCGCAACATGGTCATAGGGATCTCCTATCCCATCAAAGTAGTTTTTCATGGACTTTACTAATTGAGTGGGTCTCAATATCCTTGGGTGCTAGCATGGTCTAGGTAGAGGAAAATCATCCCTACCACCTGTTATTCTAGGTTCTCTTTGTCTTTCCACTCTATCTGTGTCCATGGTGGTTCTATCTCTCCCTATGGGATGAGTGAAACTTACTTCTCGTATTTCTTTGTTCCTCTCTCTTTGAGCACCATGGGCTGATGATGTTCCAGCACCTTGACGGCTCATGTTTACATTTGCGTGCGATGGGGGGAATACTAAATTGCCTCTCCATGTTTAGGTATTTCTCACGTGGTTTGGTACTACAAATACTCGTTCTGAAGTTTCATCCAGGTATACAACTTTTCCATCGTATCTGAGCTCAACTCATAAGGATAACTATTCAACTGCTGTGCCCATGAACGTGCAGTAGTTCCTACACTTGCTTCTGATGATCTAAGGCTTCGTCGGTCTGACTTACCTATATGCTTGCCGATCTAAGGTTCATGAATTTACTTCTTGGTACTCTCTGGTCGTCAATGGTTCTTTGTTCTTAATTGCTTATTCTTTTTAAATTCCTTTAGATTCTTGTCTTGTCTCAATGTATATGTCAGGAATCGACTTTCCGTTGTATTTTTGAGTTCTTGTTCCATCAGACTTAAGTTCTTTCCTTTAGGTTTTCGTATCGCACACCTTTACATTAGTCTTGGACTTGAAAAATTAAGTCTCTTGAACTTGAGGCGTTCCTATCATCTTTAATCCACAATGCTACTGTTTAGCCTAAGCTAATAATTGACTAAGGGGGTTGAGTATTCTTCCAACCTCAAGTCAGCTGCTTTGAGTGCTCTGATGCCCTAGAAGTCGTACTTCCCAAGCTTTGCGTTCTTCACTGCCTTGCTTTGATTGCCCTTGATAGCCCTTGCTAGACTTGTAACAATTCAATGTTTAGACCTCTTCTTAAATGGACGCTCAAGCACTTTAATATATACACTTTTTAGGATCTTTTTCCAAATTTCAATGCCCCCTAGCCTTTCTAGTCCCAATAATGGGTCAACCTCAAATTATCCTCTATAAAAATGAATGTCTTCTTTTTGAAAAAAATAGTTGAGGTCACATAGTACCCGTAAAGAGCTTTCTAATGAGCTATAAAGCTCAAAAAACGGACTTCGAATGAAAAAGATATGCGTATTGAGGCTCTTAGGGGTAAAAACTTGCAATTAGGTTTTTCTTCAAATATGAGCTAACGGGTTTCCTGTGAGCTTAGTCACCCAAAAATTTCTTCAAAATAGCCTCAAAATAGCCCAAAAAATGAAACCCTAATTTTTGCATTTGGGGTGGACAATCGCGATGGTCTGGGACAATCGCGATGGTCTGGGACCGTCGCGATGGCGTGGTACAATCGTGATGGTCCGAGGGTGCGAGGTGTCGTAATGGTCTCAGGTGAACCATCATGATGGCCTAATCGGCAAGCAATCTTGATGGCATCGGTCAATGGTCAACACAACCATCGCGATGGCGTGAGCCCATCGTGATGGTCATAGGGCGCGATGGCTTGAGCCAATCACGATGGTCCAACTTTTGAGGCGTCGTGATGGCGTACTTAGTATCGTCGCGATGGTCTGGCTTAACACATGGCAGATGAGTCGTCGCAATGGCATGGACCAATCACGATGGTGTGGGGTCAATGGGATCGTCGCGATGGTCAGTGAATGTCGCGATGGTTCAAGTGAACCGTCGCGATGGTGTGAGACCGTCGCGATGGTTCGACCGAGCCGTCACGATGGCGTGAGCCAATCGCGATAGTGTGACACAATCGCGATGGCGTGAGCCCATCACAATGGTCCACCAAAATGCAAATTTTTGAACTGTGTTTGTGGATTCGTGTATGCACTTGTGTTGCCTACCTTGCGGTGTGGTCGCTTACCAAAAATGCCAAACTTGGCAGACCATCGCGATGGTCTGACACACATGGCAGATTTTGACAGAAAGTGGATTTTTTTTAACCTTTTGGAAGCCTTTGAGTTGCTCTGGAGCATAGTACCTGCAAGAAAACTCAAAAACACAGATGCACATGCAAGCACAAAAGCTCTCTCTCTCTCGCATGCACAAATGAGGGGAAATGAGGAGAATGGGTGGATATGGTGAATTTTCTGATTTTTTTGGAGTGGAAGATGATGATGCGGTGGTGAAGAAGGAGTGTACACACAAAAAACTAAGCAAAAACAACAACAAAACTGAAATTTTTACCTTCCAACGCCACTTCTTGCTATACTCTTACCATTACACACTCTTCCTAGACTCGATCCACCGGCAACCGTGCCAAATTTGGTGTTGCTCTAGCACAATGGTGAGAACCACGTTAAGAAGCTCCACCTCCTTAATGTCAATCCGCGGAAGAGATAGGAGTGATATGAAGATCATGAATGTGAGATGAAGTGAGAGTGAAGGTGAGAAGCATAGAGATCCACATACACATACACACACAATGAAGAGACAAGCAAGACACAATGGAAGGTAGGAAAATAGACTCTATTACTCAAGATCTCAATTACAAGCTCAAGCTCACTCTAGCTCATACACGTTTACACTAGCTAACCTCAAAAATGAGCTCTCTAGCTCTTTTTATAGATTCTAGACTAGTTTTGACCGGTTTCACATCTAGTGACTGACATAGTTAAAAAATAGGCTCTAGGTGCTATTTGAAAGGGTAAACATAGTCTAAAAATAACCAAAATTGGTAGACTCATTCTACCTAAGCTCCTCAAGCTTGAGGACTCCTCGGCTTGCACAAAATGGAGCTTACTAATTACAAAAGGGGTTTTCTATGTTACATATGGTACAAAAGTGATGAAAATCACTATCGAAGGTTTTTGAAAAGTATTTTGAAACATATTTGTTCGAAAAAATAATCCAATTGACTCCCCACTACTTTGTTGTGCTCTGTCTTCACATGCTTCCACGTCGTCTGTGCCTCTGGCTACTGCCAACACATAAGGTCAATTAGATGGTGATGGGGATGGTGGTGGTGGTGGTGATGTGTGAGAGTGTGTCTGAAATGCGATTTCAATTATTTTGTCTTTTCTTTCTCTTAAGCTTTCCTCAAGCTTGCTCATCTTCTTCTACCATTGTCTTTTCATTCTCTCATGGCTATATTTCCAAGCTCTTGTCCATTTCTTATTTAGAATCTCAATCTCACTAACCTCTAAACTATTTTCCTGACCTAAGCCTTGGCTTTGCTGTAATGTCTGAGCTCTAGTGACTACTTGCATTGGGACTATGGAAGTCACACTTCCATTAGAATCTACTACAAACCCAATGAGATTAATAGGAGTGATCTTTGGCACATTGTTTGGGTTTATAGGAAAATCCCGTAAAAGGTGCTCCTTCCCACAATCTAGACAAAAGCCTTGAATTGTCATTGATTGAGGTTGTACATGTGTAGCTATAGGGAAATCATGAATGAAGTGATCTCCCTAGCATCTATAGCATGGTCCTCTAGGTGTTGGGGCTCTGATCTGTCTAGGTTGGGGCCTAGCGTTAGGATTTGTGTACATGACATTAGAGTATTTTGGCTCCCACCTAGGTTTGCTAGGATTTTTGTAAGGGTAAATCTCATTATGGTCTGGTGACTCCATATAATAGGCTGATGGACTATCCATATGAGTCGATTCAATACTCTGATTGTTTGGGTCACTCTCTGAAATCAATGGTGATGCTAAAACTAAGGCTATATTCAAATTTCCTTCTGCCGCTGCATACTTCACGGAGATCACATTGGCTGGAGGTGGAGGTTGTTGAACTAACATTGGTTGATGCCTTTGTTGAGCTTGATAGGGTGGCTGGTATGGTTGCTGGGGCCTAACATACTATTGTGGTGGATATTGATTTTGGTATCTCCCTTGTTGAGGAAATAGCTATGGATAATTTTGCCTAACCACTTGCTTGCTATATGGACACTCTTGTGTGGTGTGGTTAGTATACATCCTTTCTATCATGCAGTATTGTCTATTAGGGTACACTTGGGGTTGAGCCATGATTGGGCACACATTAGCCACATGGTCTCCTCCATAGGTATAGAATCATTTCATTGAGATAAATCTAGGTGTTTGCTTGCAAGAGACTCCTAACTTCTGAGTTACCTTCTCTGCAAGTTCCTCAATAGATGTAGATGGTTTGGAGGTGAGGCTAGTTGAGCTATCTGAATCTTTATATATTTTTGAAAGCTCTAATTCATCACCCAAATTATCCTCAATGTCTATGCACATGTGTACACACTCTTCTATGGATCTAGGGTCCTTCAAGTACACATAGGATCTCGACTTAGTACTTAACAAACCATCTAGAAATAAAGCCACTTGTTTGGCTAGTGTGGGTAACTCAAGTATAGGGCATCTCTCTAAGTATTGTCTAGACCATCTTCTTGCAAGTCGAATTGTTTCGTGAGGTGTTTGTTTGAAGCTATGTATCAGTGATGAAGTATTATGTGTGATGCCTTCTTTGGAGAATTCAATAATGAACACTTCTAGCAACTAGTCTATATTCGTGAACTACCTTGGTGTAGTGGTTGAAACCATGCTAGGAAAATGTTTTTAAGAGTTAGACCAAAGCCATTGTAATGAGTGAACATGTCTTTGACTTGTTCTACTCTCAAAAGTTTTCTAAACTCTGCTAAATGATCATAAGGATCCCCTGTGCCATTGAAGTAATTCTTCATGAAGTTAACGAGTTGGGTTGGCCTCAAGTTTATGGGATACTCTCTAGGTCTAGGCAAGGGAAACTCATCCATGTCTCTTTGATGTCTAGGATTTTTGTCTCTCTTAATCTCTTCTTTCTACATCTAATCTTGACAACTCTCTTTCTTAGGGGTTTGAAAAGCTCACTTCAAGCCTCTCCCTAACTCCCTCCCTCTGGGTTTCGGGAGTCTAGGATGATCCTACTCCTTAGTGGCCATGGGAAACATTAGATCTTGGCCAAGGGAAAATCAATTCGCCCTTCCAAGTGTATGCATGCCTACCATGCTATGTTACCAAGAACATTCTCTCCGCCGTGTTATCTAGATAGACAACTTTGCATGGTATCTTCGGATCTTTGAACTCGTAGATGGTGACTCTGCCTATTTTGCTAAGTCGATCTATCTTGAATCTCCAAAAAGTTTCCTCCGTTTCTTTATTCAAGAATAGGTCTATGCTTTTTTTTATCTTAGGGAACTCACTCTGGAGTAATCACTCTGGTCAATATAGACTTGCCTCAAGGAGTCCTAGGTTCTCATCCTAGGTTTCCTTGCTCTATGTCTCCTATCTCATTCTTGGGAATCACATTCCTGAACTCATCCATCTTGGCTAGTAAGTTGATAACCACATACATGGTTCCTTGCTTATCAATATATGAACCCTCTTCGAATTTCACCACTGGATGTTCAAGTTGGAAGGGTTTATCAGGATTCTTGAGTTGGACAATTGATCACCGTAGACCATCCTCATAGATGCGTGCACCTAATCGTTTGCTCCTAATATACTCCAACTATGTCTTATAGGGACCTTCTATGTCTATAGATAGACTATACTAACACTACCTACAGATCATTCCATGTTAAAGGACATCTCTGAATCACTCATTTACGAACTGACTATGTAGAGATAATCACTAAGATGTTGGGCCCACGACCTCGCTGTATGGTTGACACTAGCCTCATATGATCTAATATTTCATCAGTCTCTCCCTAGGTGTCTACCTGATCTCAGGTTCATATGCCCTACTATTTAGCCCAATTACCCTTGTACAACCACATTGCTGATTCCTTTGATATCACTTACTTGTTCCTTTTAATCTCTTTAAGATGTATTTCCTTGTCTTAAAACATGCATCATAAGGGGTACTTAGATTTGCTATACTTAGTGTTCTTTGTCCAATCAGATTAACTTCTTTGCCCTTACGTTGTCCCTTGACTACAGTTAACCTATTCTTAAACTTGAGAATTTAAAGGCTCTTATAACTTGAGTGTTCCTATCATACCTCTAATCAATCAAAACCACTAATTGCACAACCTATGCTAAAAATTTATTGAGGGGGTTGAGAGATCTTCCAACCTCAAGTCACTTCTCCTTGTTTGCACTCGTATGCCTTTGATGCACATTCCCAAGCTTGCACACATTGGCACCTTGCTCTAGAAACCCTTGATTAACTCTTGGTGGACTTGTAAAAGTCCCAGGTTTAGATCACACTTTAACTTTAATTGACACACAATTTTGATTTACACATTTTCGAAAGACCCTTTCTTCCCCATTTGTATTGATAAAAAATTCTCTAGAGCTCCCTTGGTTTCCTAATCCCACCTGAGGTTCAACTTCAAATTATCCTATTTGAAAATCAACATACTATTCTTAAGAAAAAAATTGAGGTCACATAGGATTCAAAACGAGCTTTCCACGCACTCTAGAGCTCAAAAAATGGATTTTCCATAAAAAAGTTATGTTAGATGAGGCTCTTGGGGGTTCAAACAGGTGAACATGATCTCTCAGGATATTTGTGTATTTGTCTAAGGCCTCCGTAATTGTGTAGGTAAAAGGGATTGAAAAATGCTAATTTTTAGCCCTAAATTTTAAAAAATTACCACCTTAATTTTTGTCAAAATTGGTTGTCTATCACGATAGACCTTTTTGTCACGATAGATGGACGTCTGTCATGATAGATGATCTCTATTGTGCATGGCTATCTCTCATGATAGACGGATGTCTATCATGATAGACTTGTATGTCGCAATAGACAGTGCCGATCATGGATTTTAGTGTGTCGCGATAGACAGGTGTCTGTTGTGATAGATGACTATCTGTCATGCATGGCTGTCTGTTGTGGTAGACTGGTGTCTATCATGATAGACAATGTCTATCATGATAGGTGATGTCTATCGTGATAGACGCTATCTGTCATCTATCGTGGTCTTAGTCTAACATGATAGATGGTGTCTGTCACGATAGATGACTATCTATGGTGGGGTCTTGTTTATCACAATAGATGGTGTCTGTCGTGGATTCAGTCTATCACAATAGACAAGTGTCTGTCGTGATAGATGAGTGTTTGTCCTACGTGGTTGTCTATCATGATAGACTGGTCTCTATCATGGATTTTAGTTTCTTGTGGCCTGAGTCTCTTGTGATAGATGGGTGTTTATCGCGATAGATGAGTGTCTATCATTATAGATGGATGTCTATCACGATAGACTAGTGTCTGTCACATATTCAGTCCATCGTGATAGATGCGTATCTATCATGGATTTCAGTCTATCATGATAGATGATGTCCCTCGTGATAGATTAGTGTCTATCGTGGCTTTGGTCTATCAAAATAGACTAGAAAACACAAATTTTTAGGAACTTTCTACTAATTTGGGATGCTTTGGTGGTGCAGTTTATCATTCCATGCATGAAAACAAGAAATACCAACTTTCTCTATATGTTGCGACAGACAGAGGTCATGGTCTCAAAAATTGTGCAGAGGTCTACTGTACCTGCACAAGCTGCTCAAGATTTTGGTACAACCAAAACCTGTAGCAAAAGATCACAAACAATAAGAAACTCAATGCACACAAGCTCTCTCTCACTCTCTCTCACAAACAAAATGAGGGGATTGAGGTAGGGAAGGGAATATGACCAAAAAAATCAAAATTCAGTGAAGAAGGAGATGAAGGTGGGAGATGGTGAGAATGATGATGGGGATGATGGTGATGAAGAAAGTAAGAAAAAATAATGAAAAGTAAAGAAATTACCTAGGAATCCAAAGTCACAACTCTACATCTTACCATCACACGCTTATCCTTGAAGCTCGCTCCTCGAGAACGGTGCCAAATTTGGTGTCACTCAAGCATAATGGTGAGTACCAACGTGAGGAGATCCACCTCGTAGATGTCAATCCGTGGAGATGTGAGAACTAGTATGACAAGCATGAGCAAATGAAGGCACAAGTGCATGAGTGAGAAGCACACTAGCATGCACACACATACACACATGCACACACAAGGCAAGAACAAAGAGAGGAACAATGGAGTGCTTTCAATTACAAAAGATCTCTTTTACAAAAGCTTTAATCTTTATGAAGCCAACCTCAAAAATGATCTGTCTATCTCTTTTATATTTTTTCACTAGATTTGGCCCTGTCAAGACCTAGTGTTCAACCTAGTTAAAAATTAGGTTCTATGGCTTATTTGAGGGCTCAAATGGAGTCTACAAATTATGAAAATTCGTATGTGGTTACATATAGTACTCCTCAAGCTTTAGGAATCCTTGATTTGAACAAAATGGAGCTAAAGCCATCAAAAATCATATTTACAATGTTGGTGTAGTGATGAAAATCACTTTTGGTTGAAAATAATTTATGAGAAAATTGATTAGGCCTATTCTTTGCCAGATCTACATAATGTTTCCATCTCCTTGCTCCTTCAAACTGCTTTCTTTGACCTTCTTGTCTGTGGATGCTTGTAACACTCCCCGCCCTCTATCGTCTATCACCCTTGACAAACCTTTGCTTTGTAGGGTGATCAATGTAATACTGGATGACAATGGTAGCCAGTTTGTTATGAAGGGAGTCACTATTGAAGAGATGGTACAAACCATCTCTTAGGCTTTATTAGAAGGGCACACACATGAGTGCCATGTGGCACCCATGTGAGAGGCCACCCATGTGACTCCAATTAAGGAGAGAATCATTTAACAGGGGGTGCATGGCTGGGCGGTTCATCGATGAAGAATCTCCGTGTGGTATCGACCTCGTGAGGCATGTACTGAGAGAGAGAGAGAGTCCTTGCAAAGTAAGGGGCATCCTCGAAAACTGTGATACTGGTATCGGAGCAGGCCTACGTGCACAAGACAGTAACCGCCACCCTCGTTTGGAGGAGGAAGAAGACTGACCAGCCACACGTGAGAACAATAGCACTGCCCCCAATTGGAGGAGAGAGCTTTTCCCTCAGCCCCTTCTCTAGGATGGAAGAATGAAGAGTAAAGTTCTCTTATATATAGCAAAATTCTCGTGCCTGCAGACCCATATGTGGGATTAAACGAACTCTTGTGGTTGCTCCACGCCAATTGGCTTTGAAGGACTACAAGGAGGTATAATTCACGATAATTTTTGAGTTTTTCTCAAGTTTGGAGGGGGAAATTCCATCGTTTGGATCAAGGATTGGGAAATTCATGATGTATACATGTAATATGGGCATGGAGATGGGGTATGGGTTACGAGCTTGTTCAAAAAAACTTTAGTTTCTTAGTTTTGAGCTTCCAAAGTCACCACTTCATGAAGATTAGCTTTTCCATTTCCTACCCACGACATATCTGTCTTCTCCACACCATAGCTTGGTCATACGATGTCTAATTTCAAAAATTTTTATCACGTTACAAAGCTTCTCCTAAGCTTTGCTCAGAAACCATCAATGTTTGATTAGGACAAGATTTGGTCAACCAAAATCTCTCTGTAGTGCTTCAACAAGAACTAGGCGACCACTCCCGGGCCTAGTTTTTCATCATTTGGTGTCCAAATCTAGTTTTTTCACTTAGCATAGATTTATATCTTTGAAGTACATGTGCTGAGCTACATTTCTTGGACTGGCAAGGACTGTCAAATTTCAAAAGTGCTTTAGTTTCACTCAGTTTGCCTGGTTGGGGCTATTACTACATGATTTTGGCATTATTCTTGTTGATTTTTGATGATTAGAACCTCCCCGGACCAACCGGACATTTCAAATTTTTGTTTGGGCCTAGCAAGGATTGAAGATCGCTGACCTCAAGCTTCAAGGATCACTTGGATTTCTCTTTCGCAGCTTTATTTTGTACCTGGGAAGTGCTCTTGTGATATATTTCTCTTCTTCTTGCATATTCAAGGTTTACTTCCATTTCTTCTCACATACTCTAGTTAGAAAATAGGGGGGGAGTGAAACATGGAGTCTAAAGGGAAACAACTAATAGAACACACTTCTCCATCTAAAGAACAACAAGAGGATCCTGATTTTAGAATGGAAGAAGTAGAAATGGGGCAGGAAGTAGAAGAAAAACTAGAAGAAAGAGAGCCTCAACAAGAAGAATATATTTATGAGGAACTTTTAGATGAGTTTGTTACTCATGAACAATTTGCAAACCTAAAGGAACAGACCCTTAGGGTAGAGAGAGATATAGGTAGCATTACATCTCTCATTCAATAGCTTAAGTCTCAAATGATCTCACTTGAGACTCACGTTACTCTTTCCTATTTGTATCAAAGATTCATGAAGAATTATGCCAAAATTGCTGTCCCGATGACAGAACAACTAAAAGGGAAAGGAAAAGCCTTTCATTGGGGAGATGAATAGAAGAAAAGTATGGAGAAATTGAAAGTAGTAATCACCACAACTCCATTGTTACATATAGCAGATCCCAATAAACCCTTTGTGGTTGATACTAACACGATTGACTTTGCCATTGGAGAGGTTTTAGTTCAAGATGGTTGACCAGTAGCTTTTGAGAGTAAGAAACTAGAACCAGCTTAGAAGAATTACTCCGTCTATGAGAAGGAGTTGTATACAATTGTCCATGCTTTGAAGAAGTGACGTCATTATCTATATGGTGCCAAAGTCATGATAATGTTTGATGAAGAGAGCATTAAGTGGATTTCTATCAAATAGACCTTAAAGGTCATAAGGCCCAATGGGCAGAGACCCTTCAAGAGTTTGATTATGAGCTTAGGTATAAGAAGGGAAAGTTTAATGTAGTGGCGGATTCACTTAGCCGCATGCCTATGCTCAATGGACTGAGTTTTACTCAGATCACTAGTGAGCTACTTGAGTCCATTAGAGGGAAATGTAGGCTTGATCTTGCATATTCTGAGATTTGGGAAGCCATAGAGAATGGGGATCATGATGTACGGGTTTCCAGTGAGGATGGAGTATCGATGGGTACTCAAAAAGGATTCAAGTGGAAGAATTACAGTGTCCGTGATGGATATCTGTTATATAAAGGTAAGGTGTGTGTCCATAGAGATCTTGAGATGAGACAACATATTTTGTATGAGTGTCATGACACACCTAGTGCGGGACACCCAAGAGTTAACAAGACTTATCTTGTTAAGAGGCAGTTTTATTGGCCTGGACTTCATAAGGATGTCCTAGAGTATGTGCTTAAGTGCACCAAATGCCACGTCAATAAAGCTGAGAGGTTGAGGATTGGAGGACTACTCCACCCATTAGATATTCCTTATGGGAAGTGGGAGAGTATCTCCATTGACTTTATAGTTTGATTACCTAAGACACAGAGAGGGCACGACTCGGTCTAGGTAATTGTGGATAGGTTAACCAAAATTGTTGGCTATGCTTTTTGTAGAGAACCTATACCGGTTATATGGTATTCCCTTAGACATAGTCTCTGATCGGGATAGGAAGTTTACTAGCCACTTTTGGAGAGCGGTCTTCAAAATGTTGGATACGAAATTTAACATGAGTACGACGGAGCATCCACAATCGGATGGGCAAATAGAGAGGGTTAACCAAATCGAGCATATGTGAATGAAAGGCAAACTAATTTGGAAGAATACTTACCTATAGTAGAGTTTGCATATAATAGTGCCAAGCACTCTTCCACTGGGCATAGTCCATTTATGCTTATGTATGGGTTTCAACCAAGAGCTCCTTAATCACACATTGTCTCAGCTCTTCTAAGACTAATCTTAGAGAAGAAGATGTTGCATCTGTTAGAAGCTCTATGATGCAGAAGGACTCAATCATGGAAGAACAAGCTAGAATGCGAGTGGATCTCTCTTCTTTTTCAAAGGCTAAGGTATCCATAGTACAATCACAGAGACAACCAAAATAGTACAAGACAACCATTATATCAAATAGACAAACAAAGTTCAAGAAGAAAGTAGTTCCGGGCATGAAGCAAATCTGGGTACGAAAGGGAGAGCCATCAATCACACCATTGCAATCAAACTCATTACCAAAGAAGCAACAGAGAAAGCCAAGGCAACAATTAGAAAAAAAATGAAGAAATCTATCTCAAAGATTACTCCAAATTTGGGTACCGAAATGATTGATGAAGGCCAACCACAATAATGTACAAGGGCACTTGTGCATGTGGGTACCCAAGGAACTCTTACAAAAACAAATCCCTATGCTCTCCCTCATGAGAAAAGTCTCAACAAAGATTCCAAGGAGAGGCAAGGTTTAGAAACAAGCACCGAGATCAAAAGAAGGTCAACTCACCTCTTCAGCAATAGTAAGAAGACAACCATCAAGAGTATGGGTTTGGAAGCCAAAAGCACTAGTAGCCCCCACAAAACCAAAGAGCCAACCATGAGGGATACAACATTTAAGAAACCATCCAAAGATGAAGAGGCCAAAAGTGATCTCTACACAGCCAAACAAAGTTCTAAATTGGATCCCTAGAAGGAGGACAACAAAGAGGAGAAGAAAACATAAAAGCAGATATTGTTTTGAAAATACTCTAAAGGAAATGATCATGTCATAAAGAAGGATGACAAAGAGGAGGAGAAAACATAACAACAGAAATGGTTTTGAAAATACAGTAAAGGAAATGATCATGTCATAAAGATTACAAAACTAGTTGCAAAAGAGGCAAAGAAAAAAGAGGTTGGAATGGTTGTTCCAGATCTATAGTTAAATCAGAGTCTAAAAATCTTGTGCAGAATGAAGAATGGGAATTTACTATTGTAGTTATGACCCATCTTCTCATGAACAATGTATGTTTGTAGTAGAATCAGATGTTATGTACTTTGATAGTGGGGAAACCAAACATATTACCTCACAACATAGTTTCTTCACTTCAATTGAGCCAAACCTACAAGGAATACTATCACATGTGCCAAGAACTCCTCTTATCCTTGTGAAAAGAAGGATTTGTACTTGATGAAGATGAAGTGGTGCTGCAGAAACTATGCACTACACCATCCAAATGAGCTCAAACGATATGTAGTGGGCCCTTTTAGCTTGAAAAAGGATGTATTAGACACCCTATGTACCTTGGAAGATCACTCTCAAAAAGTTGAATCAAAATAGACTAGTTTGACCAATAGTCAACATGAAGAAACTTTCTATTTTGGTCATGTATGCTTCAGTATTTCACTCCGTGCTCATTTTTTTATTGTAATAAACTAGAGAGATTTTAGAGGAATCTAATTAGGAAGAAATGCAACCTATTGGGAGTTATTTCATAAAAAATGATTAAGCATACTAAAAGAAATAAGCTTAGCAAATCAGGTATGTGATCCCGACTTTTTTAGGAGGTAGAAGATGTAGAGATATAGGTGGCTTCAAATCAATATATCTCATGATTGTGAACTCCAAATGCAATGAAATTTTGAGAGTATCTATTAGACTTAGAGATCTAACTTTACCATGTTCAATCAATGAAAATGATGCACCATGCTCAGAGAAACCATCTCTGCAATCTGATTGAAAAATTAAGAAGTATGATAGTGAATAGTACACTCACATAGGCATGAAGATATGGTCACAAATTATCATGAAAACAAGTGTATATTGAATTTAAAGTACAATGGACTTATTGGTACACGTGTGTGCCTTGAGATCACACTCTGATATGGCATGAAGCTCAGCTAATGGTGTTGCAAACCCTAGGACTAAACCATGTGTATATATAGTGATGATTGGAGCCAAGATTTGAATTTGAATCTTGCTAACCTAAAACAATTCTCCTACCTTTTAGTGATTGATTCTTCAACTAATTCAACCACAAATTCATGGAGTTCTTTTCCTACGCATCAAGTGGATTCAACCACTTTAGATTATTTCACTTTTACATCAACTAAAAACTCAAAAGTTACAAGGGTGAGTTCACAAGTGAACTCTTCAAGGCTTTATCATTTGCTTCAAGTTTCTATGTCTTTTGAAGACTCAAGCCAACACTTAGACTTGCCATGCACTTGTTCTAATAGCTCCCCCTCAAGTCAAGTGAGCTTGAGGTCTTCAATCTTCCAAGATTACCTGCAATCCAATCATATCTTTGAATTTACTGAGTTTTGTTTCATCTAATGCCTTGGTTAAAATGTCTGCATATTGTTGATGGGTTGACACATAAGATAGCTGAATTTCTTTGCTCACAATATTCTCTCTTACATAGTGGTAGTGTACTTCAATATGTTTAGTCCTTGCATGAAAAATTGGATTGGCAGCCAAGTGAAGTGAACTCATGTTGTCACCAAGAATACTTGGAGTTTCAATCTCCAATCCAAGATCTGTAAATAGTGTCTTCATCCACATTGCTTCTTGAGTGGCTATGGCAAGACCTCTGTATTTAGCTTCACTAGATGAGAGAGCAATTGTGGGTTGCTTCTTGGATGACCATGAGACAAGTTTTGATCCTGTAAAGGTAAGATATCCTGAGGTGCTCCTTCAGTCTTCCTTGGAGCCAGCCCAATCTGCATCAGAGAACAACTTTAAACTTAAATCAGATACATAAGGGTAGTATAACCCTTCATTCATGGTCCCTTTGAGATATCTAAGTATCCTCAGAACTTTAAAATGCATCAATCCGAGCTTCCTAGCTCGAGTTATGGCTGAAATACTGAACTACTGTTGAGAGATGCCGACATGCACTTTCACCTCTTGTGACCTAAGCTTCCATTGGAGCTTCTTGTACACAAGCATTCAACATGCTCTGATACCAATGAAGGGCTTTGGTGTGCAGAACAAGAGGAGGACGGAGGAGATGGAGGGAGAGAGAAGAAGAAGAGATGCACACAAATGCGTGGGAGCCTCGAAACCCACATAATGATCTCTCTTGAGGCAATGATCTATATATGATGTATATATATGAATATGGGGGTAAGGTCACATGACCCTTACATCTCCAACATCGTGTATCATCGAGTTGTTTATTGTGATACTTCTCAAGTATCATGTATCATGAAGGTCGATCTCGTATCATCACATCTATTATTGTATATCGTGTATCATGCATCCTTGTGTATCATGTATCGAGTATCATTGCACTATCAAGTATCATGTATCCTTGACCTCAAGTATCTTATCGTGAGAATCTAGTATCATGTATCATTGCATGCTCGAGTATCATGTATCATGTATCGTCAAGTGGCCAAGTATCATATTGTGAGATCTAGTATCATGTATTGTCTAGGCTGAAGTATCATATATCGTACAGCTCAGGTATCATGTATCATGAGATCCTATTTCCCTATTTCGACCCCTAAGAGCCTGATTTGACATAACTTTTTCATCCAAAATCAATTTTCGAGCTCTAGAGTCCGTTGGGAAGCTCTTAGATAGGCTAAATTGAAGTTGACCTTCAAGTGGGATTAGGAAGCCAAGGGGAATCCAAAGGATTTTGAGCAATACAAAGGGGAAAATTGGGACTAGTAGACAAGGCTTATGAACCTTACATCTGGTATACACCTAGGAAGGGATAGCCAAAGCATTAGATATTCTAAGGCTAGTGTCAACCATACAGCTAGGTCGTGGGCACAACAACTTAGTGGTTATCCCTACATGCTAAGTTCGGAAACAAGTGACTCAAAAATGTCTTTGAGCATGGAAAGACGTGTAGGTAGCTTTGGCACTACCTATTTGCAGACACTAAAAGTTCCCTATAAAATGCAATTCGAATATATTAGGACCAAATGATTAGGTTCACATATCTATGAGGATGGTCTAAGGCGATCAGTGGTCCAACTCAAAAATCCCGATCAGCCCTTTGCACTTGAACACCCAGTGGTCGAGTTTGAAGAGGGTTCATATATTGACAAGCAATGAACCATGTATGTGGTTATTGGCTAACTAGATAGGACATATGAGTTTGGGAATCTCATTCTTGACAATGAGATAGGAGACTATTGAAAATTTTGTATTTCAAGCTCAAGAGTGTGGGAACATGCCACAAATTGAACCTTCCACATCATCCACAATCAAAGGAGGATGATTTCCATGAGTTGGAGGCATCAAATCATGCCTATAATGGAAAGAAGTTGATTAGAGAAGATTTAGCTCATCTCTTGATGTGATTGGACCTCACTTTTTGACATGTGTATGCTTTTGATTGGTTAAAGAGGCTGGTATGTGACCTTTACTTGATGTTTGGCACATGGCCATGTGATATCTTGGGGCATTGTGATTGACATCTAGACCTTGTCACCTTAACTTATTTCACCTAATATGCTCTCTAGCCTCTACTGTGCTTCTTCTCTAACTCCTAACTCTTCTTCTTTTCTCTTCTTAGCACTGTTGAGTCTAATTAGCATATCCTCTATAAGAGGTTCTTGATATAACTTGACTCGGCATCCACTAATATAGCTTGGAAAGATGTCACCTTCTAGAGTGGCCAATTGAATTGCACTGCTAGTGGAAATTCTATTAATGACCATGGGTCCATATCCTCGCTTTTCCAATTTATGGGCATGCTACTTTAGTGTATAAACCAAAACTAGGTCTCCCTCCTTCAATCCTTAATCCTTGATGTGTGCATCAAAGTATGGATTTTGTATTTTCCTTGTAGCATAGATTCCTACTGCTACTCATAGCCTAGTCTCACCTAAGCGTTCTAGATCAAATATCCTAGAGGACAACTCGTGTCCATTCTACTCATGCTCTTGCGCTACTTTTAAAGTCGGGATCATGAAATCTGATGGTAACACAACATTTTGTTTGAAGACCATCTAAAATGGGTGGCATTGAGTTGTAGGCAACTTGGTAAGCCCAAACAGCATGATGAAGTTGTTTATTGCAATCAGAGCATTTATTATTTACCAATTTTGTCAATACATTACATAGGATCATATTTGATGAGGTGACATTGCACCTTAGTGTTCTTCAAGACTTCAGAGTTTCTTGGAAACATTGAGTCTTCATTTCTTATAAGTATTGTGGGAGTTTTGATTTGAAGAGGTTTAGATTCTCATGGGCCTATGAATTGTGGCAACTCTTGTAAAGAATTAGATTCAAAATATAATCTTTTGTCTTCTTGTTGATCTGCTTGGTCTTTGTAATTAGATGGAATGTCTTGGGGAGATTGATCATGAAGATCATCAATTTCATGAATAAGAGGAGGATTAACCTTCTCCTTGGCCCATTTCGCTTCTTGTATTTCCTACAAGAACTTTGGAGAGTATTGTCCAATTGAAAGAGGTGTTCCAACATCCACGGAATCAGGAACATAAACCCTCATTGGTGATGAGCTTTCTCTTTCAACATCTAGTTGAGCTTCTAGAGGTAAAGAAACCTCTACTCTAATCTTTCTAATAAGCCCTAGAATGCAAAACTGGTTTGACAAATTTTTTCGATTGAAAAATTGATTGGCCTCGAGCATAGCCTGAGGTAGTTCTACCATTTTCATGCAAAAGTTTGTTAGTTCAATCTCAAAATCGGCTCTAGGGTAACTCTTGTCTAGGTTTGCAGTTGTTGGCCCCTCTTAAAGTTGAGCCTTGTAGGCCTTGAACATCATGTCCAAGCCTTTTGGGGTTGGATCTACGAGAATAGACCTTGGTTGTGGTCTATTCACAATGATTGATGGAGTGGCATGAAGTGGAGTGGATGGATTTTCAACATGTGAGGGGTTTTGGGATGCAATGTTTGCAATTTTTATTTTTGCTTCTCTCATGCTTCCTTCTAATTTGGATAACTTTATAGCCCACTTATGATTTCCCTTTTGCTTGGTATCCTTCCATGTTCTTATTTTCCTCTTACTAGGCTCTCCTGATTCACTTGACTCTGATTGTTCAGCTAGTTTAGCATGTTTTAAGGTTTGTGCCCTAGTGGCTACCTATATAGGAGCCACATTAATGCTACTTGAACTTGAATCCACCACTAAGCCTACCACATTAATGGGTGTAACCTTGGGCTCACTAGAGGGGTTCCTTGGACAATCTCTCAGGAGATGTTCCTTGTCGCACTCAGGACAAAAGCCTTGTATTATGATGTTCTATGCTTGTCCCAAAGCCAGTGGGTGGGGACATTCATGAATGAAATGGTTGCACGGACATCTAATGCATGGTCCTCTAGGGGCTTGTGGTCTGATTTGTCTCAATTGGACTTGGGATTAGGATTCATATACATGCCATTGGGGTATTTTGGCTCCCAATTTTTTTCCATAGTTAGAGTGCCTGTAGCTCAGTGATGAGTAGCACCTCCTTTAATGTCAATCCGGGAAGACGTGAGGATGGTATGAAGACCTCGAGCAAGTGGCGGCACAAGTGCGTGAGTGAGAAGCACACAAGCATGCACACCCATACACACACAAGCGCACACACGGCAAGACAAAGAGAGAGAATCAATGGAGTTCTTTAGATTACTTTCACAAGCTCTTACAAGTTCGTTTCAATTACAATCTAGCCTCAAAAATGAGCTCTCTAGCTCCTTTTATAGTTTTTGACTAGCTTTTGGCCCTGTCCAGACCTAGTGTCCGGCCTAGTTAAAAATTAGGTTCCAGGGCTTATTTGGGGGCTCAAACGAGATCTAAAAATTATGAAAATTGGTACGCAACTACTTCTAAGGCTCCTCAAGCTCAAGGACTCCTTGGCTTGCACAAAATGGAGCTACAAAAATGTGAAATGAGATTTACAATGATTATTAGTGATAAAAATCACTGTTGTTGTAGGGATTCCTTCTAGTGATCTGCCATACATATCTTCAAGCTCCCTACTTGCTCTTCTTCCCTGCATGTCCATCTCTCTGGTTTGCATTAATGTCTTGAAAAAATATTGGCCTACTTGCCAGATCTTCTTTGACTTCCCTGTTTGCTCGTGCTGTCCCTTCGCTCTGACTCCCTTCTTTGACTTTCACGTCTTGTAGTTCCTGATGTACCAAGGCTACTGCCAACACCCCCCCCACTCTCGCCATTGTCGCCCCTGACAGACCCTTGTCTAGCTGCTTTTTGTACGTAGTATTGTACAACATCGGCGGCGAGGTGGTGTTCTTCTAACCTGAGTCCCCTTGCTAGATCTGTCAGCAATGCATCCCAATTGACTGGCCCTGGGACATCTGGATGTGGCACCCGTAACTGCTCTGAGTGAATGGTTCGCTCCACAGCAAATAAATGGAGGAGATGTGAGGGTCTGGGTACAAATATTTCTGAGTGGTATTCCCAGAACCCTGTTATGAACATCTCTTCGAATGTTTGTTTAAAGCAGGCCGGGAGGTATTTTATTCTGGCGTGCCAAGCGTATATCACCTCTATGGAAGGAGTGGTGCTCATGTCATACACTAAATCTTGGTTTCCTGTAAGGAATCCGACGCCTGAGAAGTGTGGGTCTTTGATATTCTTGAATGTCCTGAATGTAATAAGCATTAACTCAAAAATTTTCATGCACATCTGGGCCATTACATCAGGGGTATTCTTTAATCGGATGCTCCAGTGCCGTATAGTGGAGATCATGTAATTGACGGTGGGAGGCCCTTGAGGAGGTGCTAGATAGACGTAGTTTAACCATTTGGCGCATCCCTTGATATTCTTGACTGCAATGGTAAACTCTGGCCATGTACGTCTGCGGAGTACAGGAACATAACAAGGGTTATATTTAATAAAAAGAGGCATATTCGTCCAGGTGCGAACCATCTCCGGATAGGTTTCGAGGAGTCGGATCCTCCAAGTGGGTTGATGAATGGATCCTTTTTTAGCACTCTCTGGGATGTCATCTGGCCCAAATTGTGTGGCAAACGTTGGAGGTTTGCCACATTTATGTTGGATTTCTGCATTGTAGTCCGCCAGGAGTATACAATAGGGCACGTATTGATCATCATTGGTTCCGATCCATCTATGGTGGGACATGCTGCGGAAGTATTCTGATTTAATAATAGTGTCCTCTATCTTTGCCATAGATTGGATCTGAACTGCCACTCGATCTTCATGAGTTGATGCCGTTTTCTCTAGTGTTTGGAGCCACTCAGGTACTTCGATTTCTAACGTATCCATTCCTTCTGCGGTTTGCTCACCACCTGGCATTGGCATAGGAACGTAAGGTTCCTCATACGTCTCATCTACCTCGATGGGTACCAAATCCTCGGGTTCAGGTTCGACCACTGGAGAGGGTTGCCTTTCATGTGTGAGTAATCTTGCCTGTAATTCGGCCACCTGCTCTTTCAATGCCATGACTTCTTCTGAAGTCGTGGTCGTTGCTGTGACTTTGGGTGCTGTCTGTTGCTCTTGGAGTTGATTGCGCAGCGCATCACGTTCCCTTTCCAAGTCATCATGAGCTTCTAATAGATCTGCATAGCTGTCCAAGATTGTCTTCATTGTCTCTGAGGGCACAGCTTTAAACTGCTCTGGATCAATTTCGTGTGGAGAGCCTTCCATTGCTGCTTCTAGATTTGCTTCATTTTGCTGCTGCAGCCTCTTGTTTTCTTCTAGGGCGGCCGCCATGTGTTTTCTGAGAAGTGCCAGGTTACGCCGGACTTTGAGATTATCGGCTTGGTATACCTCGAGCAGAGCTTCTAGTTGTTTGGCACCTGATTCTGTCGATGGTTGGGGGGCTGCCAATAAGGTTTGGTGAGCCTGCTCAAGCGTCGTGTAGCGTTGATTCAGTTCTGCATTTTCTGTTTGTAGAGTGAGAAATTGTCTTTGTAAGTTTTGATGGTGCGTTTCCAGACTCTGATACCGGTTGTCCAGAGCTTTGTACTCATGCTGGAGCTGGTATACACATTGGTTTAATGCTAAGAATATGTTATTTACATTAAATAATGCTGGGAAGGGTGAAGATGCAGGGGGAATGGGGGCGGGAATGGGAGAGGTGAATGATGTGGATGTAGGCGGAGATGTGGGTGGAGGGGGTATAGGTGAGGAAGGTGTCATGGGGGAAGGAAGTGGTGCTGTGGCAGGTGAGGTTTCCATCGTGTCAACTGTTTGAGTGACGGTGTAGATGGGAATCGTGGGTGGAGTGGATGTGACATCGGTGAACAGGGTGGTGAAGGTGGGCATGGTGACGCCCCCGTAATGGATTCCCGGAGAGAGTGGGATGCCCATGACAATGGTAGTGGTAGTGGATGTGGTGGTGCTAGTGTCCTGTGGTGGAGTGAATTGTGTAGTGTGAGGTGGGGATGGTGGTGACAACGGTGCTTCGTGATATTCTTCTGCTTGCGCTGACTCGCCTGGTGCTGATGTATTGATGTGAATTTGCTTCCCGGACCTCCTGGGACGAACGGGAACTCTTTTTTCAAACCTGTGGATGTAGGCCACTGCCTCATGAATGGCCTCATCCAGTCCCACGGCGTCGGCATGAAGGTTCATGGACTCAATGAACAACTCGTCCACCCCTTCCTCCGCTAGCAAGTCGTTCATGAGTCTTTTGCCCTGTTCTAGAGACATCTTATGCTGTTCCTGAACCAGTCGCATGGTTCGATATAGTCTCTTGATTTGTGCCGAATATGCTGGGGCACTTGCTAACTCGGAGAGTTCGTCATATTCTTGGTGTTGTTCTTCGTCGGCCTCTTCTTCATCTCCTCCTGCCTCTTGTTCATCTACATCGACTTCTACAGTTTGTGGTTGGGTGGGGGCCGATGTTGTTTTGGGTCGTGGTTCCTGAGCTCGCGCTGCTTCCGCTTCGAGGTTAGAGTCATAGATTAATCGGGCAATTTCTTCATCCGTGAGGTCCTCAAGAGTAAATCCCTGCGGGAATTCCAAATCGGATGGAATGGGTGGAAACACCAGATTAGGCCCCTCCGTGCTTGGTCTTGGTAACCGGATTGTGAATGGCCTAACTCGTCGTGTCTGGGGAGGAGTGATTTCTGGTGTAGCGGTAGCTCCCCTTGGTTGAGCACAGGGTAGTTGGACTCCCCCCCTCATCTTCTTGGATGGGGGACCTGCTGTTGATAGTCTTCTTTGGAATTCTTGGACTCGGGACCATACGAGTGCCCGCTGAACAGGCACGTCATAAGCCAAGCATCTATAGATTATTCTGGTCAAAGCACAACACCCGTGGAGCACATTCTTCTGTTTCTTGTTCCACCTTTGATGTGCTAGGTGGATCTGGTCTATGATCCAGTGTGGAACATTGATGGGTAGGCTTTCGGTTTCTGCTAGATATAAACTGAACCATATTTTTTTCGGGGGCATTGTGAATCATTCTTGGGCGGGAAACGCAAAGTGTTGCATGATGGTTCGCAGGTGAAGCGCAATGGTAGGTGTCATTGCTACCATATCCTTCAACTTATTCAGATCCTTGTGCTTCATGCGACCTGGGACCATGGTTTCCTTTTCTGTTGGGATGTGCATGCCATACATTCCCAATGCTTCTCTTACCAGGTTGAGGTCCAGCTTGAACCTTTTAAGCTCATTACCCGGCAATAGTGATGGCAACACAAAGGTGCTGTCGCCTCCTTTGGTCCTGCTTGGCGTGATTGTACTGATCAGATATGAACATCGTAAAAAATCCGGCTTTGGTATGTGGGCCCTGAAGTAACTTTCCACACCCGCTTTGACCCAAACTGACCTCATGACTTCGGCATTTTGGTAGCTTTCAAATTCGCGTGTGAAAAAGTGGTATCGACCCCATTTGCCATTGAACTCCAATTCTGCTTCCCAGAAGTAGGTTCCATCGCCCAGTGGTCCAGCAACATCACTGAACCAATGCGCATGCTTACCTACTTGAGAAGTGTGTCCTTGAGGAGGATCCTGGATGGGGAGCACATGCACTTCTTGAAGCTCTTGCGGTCTTGCAGTGAGACGTGGCTCAAGGAGAAGTGTTTCTATGTCCACGATCTGGGGACCAGATCCGGCTTGAGAGCTGGTACCTGCTTCTGCCATGGCCCTGTTTGCTGATTGGTTCTGTGAGAATATAGAACCAAGTGTTAACATTGTAATGGACAAAATAAATCCGTTGTTGTCCTCGTTACAACATTAACATAAGGTAGATGGTGAGTTAGTGGTTAGTAAGTGCATTAAGACAGTGTGTGAAGTTAGTGGTTGTGTTGTCCTAGGAAACTATTGCAGTTAGTAAGTGGGTTATGAATTTACACATTGGGGTCGGGGGGTTTATTACAGACCCTAGGCTGCCAAATGCAGTGAGTGGGCTTTGCTTTCGGTTTCGGAGAGTCTCTACAGAGCTTTGTCGGTGTCGTGGTTTGAAAACGAGGCCTTTTTGGGACCCATATACAATCGATTACATGCACGTTCTTGGGTTTTGGTGTGTACATGAGTGTCGAGAACGAGTGAAATCTGGCAGCATGCGTCGCTGCGTTATGCTGTTTAAGTTGTGGCCTCAGCGTAGCTACTTGTGCTATCAAGCAAGCCTTAGGCACCCAAATTTGTCTTGATTGTGGGCTTGCCTTCATCGACTTCTTGGGCACCCAAATAGATTTTACTTTAGCAGAAGAATTTCTGAAGGACTTCTTATTAGCGTTGCGTTGTTGGTCACTAATAAGAGGCTTTGCCCCTGTAGTTGACGGTGGTGCAACTGGTCGTTCGCCTTTCCGCACCCATACCTGGTCTATTTTCTGGGCTGTTCTGCTGCGCAGGTACTTTTGATCTCTGACATAGGTAGTACCCTGCTTCTTCTGCCTTTGATCCACCTTGGGTTGCTGCCTCCTTCTAGCCTTTGGAAAAGAAGGGAGTTCCGTTGCCTTCTTGACTCCTTTTTTGCAAATATCATTCCTCTGCAACACATAGTTTTGGACAAGAACAGCATGGTCATCTTCATGTGTACCCCTGGAAGGACCAGGAGTCTGTGCCTTTCCTAGTTCCTTGAGTGCTCCATTGTCTAATTCTACTGTAACTCGACTATGATTGACCCAAACCTGGAGAAGTCCACTTCTTAGGTTTAGATTGACTGCTTGGTCATAGATCCAATCCTGACCCAAGACGAGAGGTTCAGTGAGATCCTCATCTTGACACACTAGTACTTTAACGGTCATTGCCTCCTCGTGAATGTAGAGGGGAAGTTCCACCTCACCCATGCAAGGGGTTTCCACGCCTCCAAATCCTATGAGGTATGCTTCCACAGGATGGACAGTTAACTGTAACTCTTGGCAGTAAGACAACTTAACAGCGCTAGTGGCAGCCCCTGAGTCAATCAAGGCTCTTACAGTCCTTGTACTCTTTCCTTGTCCTATGTCTATGGTTATGAAAGGACGTCTATCAATTATTCTATTCGAGCTTGTTCCTGCAACTTCACACATGGCTATGGGAAATCCTTGGTCTGCAAAGTCATTCGCTCCAGGCTGATCTCTACCTTGCCTTCGTAGTTTCATCCTTCTGATGCGTTCTAAAGCCTCTGCTTGAGCTTCTTCTCTAATTCTCTTTTCTTCCTCTTTGCGTTTCTTAGCAGTGTTGAGTCGGCTAAGCATTTCCTCCGTGAGGGGTTCCTGATACAACTTGACTCTGCAACCGCTAATATAATTTGGGAGAACATCACCCTCTAACGTGGCCAATTGCACTGCTCCACTTGTGGAGATCCTATTGATGATCATAGGTCCGTAGCCTCTCTTTTCTAGCTTCCTCGCGTGTTGTTTGAGTGTATAGACCAAGACTAGATCTCCTGCTTTCAAGCCTTTATCCTTCACGTGGGCATCAAAGTATGCCTTCTGTCTCTTCTTGGCGGCATATATTCCTGCAGCGGCTCTTAGTCTTGTTTCTCCTAATCGTTCAAGGTCAAAGATCCTAGAGGAGAGCTCGTGACCTGTCCATTCGTGTTCTTGTGCTACTCTCAATGTAGGGATTAGGAAGTCCAAGGGTAGCACAGCGTTTTGGCCGAATACCATCTGAAAGGGGGTGGCTTGGAGTACCGTTTTGTAGGCAACTCGGTATGCCCAAACAGCATGGTGTAGCTGTTTGTCCCAATCAGAGCGTTTAGTGTTCACTAATTTTGTCAGTACATTGCATAAAATCTTATTAGTACTCTCAGCTTGTCCATTAGCTTGAGGGTGATAAGGGGCAGACTTCTTGTGTATTACCAAGAATTCTTGGAGTAGATTTTCAATCACTTCGTTCAAGAAATGAGTGCCTCTATCACTTACAAGCTCTATAGGTAGCCCATATCTCGTGAATACATTCTCAAACAAGAATTTGGCAGTTGTTTGAGCATCGTTCTTGGTTGTAGCCTTTACCTCTACCCACTTGGTGAGATAATCTGTTGCCACAATGATGTATTCCGCATGAGAACCCTTAGCTGGGGGATTAATAGGACCGACGAAGTCTATTCCCCACTTAGAGAATGCACGTCCACCCATCATAGGTTTCAGTGGCATCTCATCTTTGCGTATAGGATACTGAGTCCTCTGACAGACATCACACCGTTTCACATAGGTATGTGCATCCATGTGAAGGGTAGGCCACCAGAAGCCAGCAAACATTATTGCCTTGATCACCCGATCTGGTCCAAAGTGTCCTCCTGCTACCCCTTGGTGAGCAGTTTCCAAGATCTTGAGATATTCACTTTCATGGACACATAACCTCAGGTACCCATCTTTACCGCGCTTGTATAGATTATCACCAACGAGTGAATAATCCAGGGCTTCTTGTTCTAAACTCCTTTTCCTAGCTAGAGTCATGTCTGGGGGGAATGTGTTTGTCCGCAAGAATGATACTAGAGGTTCACTCCAATCTGGCACAATGGATACTTGATAGAGAGTGGCATGTTCCACAGGTGGTTTAGTGCAACAGATTGGGCATTCCTTGCACAACTTTTGGACATCCGCTTCCATGGTTGGCCAGTGCACTCCGAATCTCTTTAGAGTCTGTAAAGTTCGTTGTTTTGAATGGTGTTGCTCTAGTGCACCTACATGTGCTAATTGCAACCATTTAGCGTACTCATCCTCTTCTACGCAACAAGCCAAGATCCCTTGATCTGTATGCTTGTACATGCTTCCTGCCATGATGTGATACTTTTGGGCTTTTACGATCTCTCTATTCCGTGTGTTTACCACTGGATGGTTGGGCCCGTATGTCAAGACTGGTACCAATGGCTGAGCCCACTGCGGCACCACCTCCAAATTAAACAAGTAAGCATCAGGAAGGTCATCTGACACTCCTTGTGGGGCTTCCCCAGATGTGAGCCTAGAGAGATGATCTGCTCTCAAGTGAGTCCTACCTTTTCTTACCACAACCTCAAAGTCATATTCCATTAGTAAGAGAAACCATCTTACTAATCTACCTGTATTGCATGGCTTGTTTACTAAGTACAACAATGCCTGATGGTCCGTAAAAAATTTAAACTTATTTGCAAGCAAATAATGTCTAAACTTTTCGCTCAGTAGTGGTATAATTTCGTTCAGCCGCATTCAATTGTCTACTGGCATAGGCAATTGGAAGATCCATATTACCTTCACCAGTAGGTTGTGCAAGCACACATCCAATAGCGTAATTGGATGCATCAACATGAACATGGAATGGCTTATTCCAATCTGGTGTGGTCAAGATTGGTGCTGAACATAATCTTCGTTTAAGTTCTTGGAAGGAATTCTCACATTCATCCGTCCACTCAAAGTTTGTCAGGAGTCCGTACATGGGCTTTGCAATGACAGCATACATGTGTATGAATCGTCGATAATAACCGCAATGCCCCATGAAAGCTTGTACTTCCTTGACATTCTTTGGCCTAGGTAGCTCTGCTATGGCTCGCACTTTCTCTTCGTCAGTAGATATGCCATTCTTTGACACTATGTGTCCTAGAATCTTGCCTTGCCTGACCATAAAAACGCACTTTTCTGGATTCAGGCAGACTTGGTACTCTCTACATTTGTCAAAGATTTGCCTGAGTTCCGGAATATGGGTTTGTCTAACATTGGAATGAGCACAAAGGTCATCAACATAGACTTCTAAACTCTTCCTCAGGAACTCCTTAAACACATGGCACATCAGCCTCTGGAAGGTAGCTGGTGCATTGGTAAGCCCAAATGGCATTACTCTAAAAGCAAAAATGCCCCATTCTGTGGCAAAGGCTGTCTTATGCTGATCCTCTGGAGCTATGGCTACTTGATTGTAGCCCGAAAATCCATCAAGGAAGCTGTACACTTCCTTGCCTGCTACTCTTTCTAAGAGATGCTCTGTGATGGGAAGCGGATAGTTATCTCGAATCGTGGCGGCATTAACCTTTTTCAAGTTAATGCACACACGCAGTTTGCCATTCTTTTTGGGCACCACTACAATGGGGGATACCCATTCAGTGTGCTCAATTTCATAGATAAATCCAGCTTCAACCAGTCTATCTATCTCTTCCTTGATCTTAGCAACATAGTTATCGTTATATGTATAAGGCTTTTGCTTAGAGGGTTTAGCATCTGAGGTCATGGGAATGGTGTGTGAGCATATATCAGGGTCAACACCTTTCAAATCCTTGTAACTCCAAGCGAATACATCTCTGTATTCTCTTAGCAAGGTAATCAATTCGTACTCTTCTTCTTCTGTCAGGTCATGGCCTATATACGTGCATCTCTCCTCTCCTTCTTCTAAGGCCACTACTATTTTCTTGGTAGTTTCTTTGTTATCATAGGCCTCTCCTGATTGTGCCTCTCGTTTAGGCATTCTTATCATGACTCTCCTGTCATCTATCTCGTACTTCTTAAAATTTTCTGGGACCTCAAACAAAGATTCTTCCTCCTCTGGTAAAACTCTTTTCTTTCTTCGTTTCTTTCCTTCTTCCTTCGAGGTCATATGTGTTGCTAATCTTACATCATTTGTAACCTCTCCATGCTTCTGAGGTTGAAATTCTACTTCATGGAAGTATTCTTCATCTGATGCAAATGGAGGGTCCATAATGATTGACTCTAGGTCGGAGTCACTTGCATCCTCAAATGCATCAGGGCTAGGTTCGCATTCTTCTAGAACTGCCTCTCCCATGATTGGCTCTATGGAGAAGACTGAAATATCATAGCCATCCTCATCACAGTGAGGTGTCCATTGTTCTTCATTGATGGCTACGTCCATTGTTGCTAAAATTTCTGCCCAGCCATGGGGTTCAAATTCCTCGTCTGGAAAAACTACAGGTGCATAGGCTGGGTCTTGAATGGGTCTATGGGTTTCGTTTGCACCTATTTCTCTGGCCTTTTCTCTCTTCTCTTCTTCTACTGCTACCTTGCACATCCATAAGTGAGTATCTTCATGCATCCATGAGGATCCAGACCCTATGGAATGCACCGATTCTGTATCATCTTTGGCTCTATGGATGGGATTCCATTGGATAGGAGGGACATCTCTATGAGAATAATCCTTGAGATTGACTTTGGTTGTAACACCTAAGTGCTGCAGGTACAAAGAATTGGTCCCCCAATCCTGTACCACTTGCAACTGTCGCATGAATGGTCTTCCCAAAATCATCTCATAGGCATGATTTTTGCTGAAGTCACATATGGCAAAGGTATGTTCAAACTCGACACCACAAGTGGTGAGAGTTATTCCTTCTAGCAATCCTAGGGGTCTCTCTATGTGACCATCTGCCATTTGCAATTTCATTCTCGTTGGCCTGAGTGCTGGCTTGCCCCAACGCTTCCATAAGGATGTAGTGGCAATTGCAACTCCTGCACCTGAGTCCAAAATTGCCTTAGTGGTGTAGTCCTGGTAGGTAATGGGAAGATAGGTGTTCCCTTCTTCACCTTCGCACATATCTCCTATCTTATCCAAGGGAATTTCCGGTACTGTCCTATGGGATCCTACCTGGGAGCGAGGTTTTGCTATCTCTGGTACCTGTTTGGCTACATGTTTCCATAATTCAGGTCTAACCTTGAGTAGCTCTTCTAACATGAGATTACACTGCACGTTAGTGTTCTTCACTACCTCTGTGTTCCTAGGTATGACTGAGTCGTCGTTCCTTACCATGACTGTGGGTGCTCTCATACATGTGGACTTTGCTTCCCACGGGCCTGTGAAGTGGGGTAGCTCTTGTATGGAATTCGACTCAAAGTCTAATCTCTCGTGAGACTGAACACTCTCATGCTCCCCGTAAATAGATGGGATGTCTTGTGGGAATTGGTCGTGTGCATCGTCCACAAGTTCAAAAGGAGGGGCGACCTCGCTTTCGTTATCCCATTTGTCTTCTTGAATCTCTCGTAGGAAGTCTGGTGCAAACCGATTCATAGAAGAAGAAGTGTCTGGCTCCGTAGAATTGGGCGCGTAAGCAACCTGTGAAGGAGGGCTGATTCTATTGTTGGCTCTCTCCTCGTTCTCGCAAATGGCTGGAGCACAAGCTTCTTGGGGAGGATTACTTATTCTATTACTTTTCCGAACAGGCTCACACATTCCCTGAGAAGGAATGTAGGCAACTTGTGGAGGTACTTGAGCTTTCGAGGGAGGCTCATCTGCCTTTTGGGGGGGAAGATAAGCTTCTTGAGGAGGCCCACGGGCTTCCTGAAGAGGTTGGCTTATCCGTGCTCTTGCCCTCTCCTTTCTTTGAGGGGTAGGTTCCTTTTCTAGCTGTGCTATTGGCCTCTCTATTCTTTCTAAGGAGGGGAAGTTGTCCGGTTTAGTGGAATTGGCTGCATAAACTTCCGATGGGGAATGGCTCAGGTTTTTGCTTGCTTTTCCTTTCTCCTGATTTTTTTCTTCCTTGTCAGATCTTGCAATTATCCTCTCTAACTTTTCTAGGAATCCATCCAAGTGTAATTGCGTCTTGGCTGAGCCCGAGTAATTGAAAAGGCGACTGGCTTCAAACATAGTCTGAGCCAATGCGACCATTTTCGCGCACAGTTTGGTTCTTTCTATCTCTAGGTCAGCTCTAGGATAGCACTTGTCATGATCCGTGACGTTTGGCCCTTCTTGGATTCTGGCCTGATATGCTTTAAGCATCATGTTTAGGTCTTCAGGAGTGGGATCTGCTAGGACTGATCCTACTCTAGGGGGTGGTGGGATTTGATGAGGCGGTGGGGAAGGTGGTGAGTCGGATGGAGATGGGAGTGGTGGAGGCGGGGTGATGTGAGAGGGAGTTTGAGCTGTGAGTTCAGTTATCCTCGCTTTGGTTTCTCTTATGCTTTCCTCAAGCTCACTCATCTTTTTGGCCCATTGTCGTTTCATTCTTTCTCGACTATCTTTCCATGCTCTAGTCCTTTTCTTTGTTATGCTCTCGGTTTCACTAGCCACTGAGTTCTTATCCTGGTTTGTCTCTTGGTTTTGCTGCAATGCCTGAGCTCTAGTGACTACCTGCACTGGTGCAGTGGAAGTGACGCTTCCTGAGGGATCTACCACCAAACCAATCACATTGATAGGAGTGATTTTTGGCATATTATTGGGGTTCTTAGGGCAATCTCGTAAGAGATGTTCTTTTCCACAATCTTGGCAGAAACCTTGGATAGTCACTGACTGGGGTTGTGTAGGTGGAGGCAAGGGACAATCACGAATGAGATGATCTCCTTGGCATCTGTAGCACGGACCTCTTGGGAATGGAGGTCTTACTTGCCTAGGTTGAGGCCTGGGGTTGGGGTTTGCATACATGACGTTCGTGTAATCTGACTCCCAACTAGGTTCACTTGGTTCTTCACTATAATAAGACTCACCATGTTCTGGAGACTGCATGTAGTAAGCCTGGGGACTATCGACATGTGTAGAATCAAAGCTATGGTCACTTGGGTCACTTTCTGAGATCAATGGGGTTACTGGTACAATGGCCCTATTCAGGTTTTCTTCTGCAACAGTATACTTTACTGGAATCACGTTAGCAGGGTTTGGGGGCTGTTGAGCTAGTACCGGTTGGGGTCTCTGTTGGGCCTGATATGGTTGCTGATAGGTTTGTTGGGGTCTAGCATACTGTGGTGGTGGATTTTGGTTCTGGTATCTGCCTTGTTGGTAGGGCTGCGGGTAGGGTTGTCTAACTGCCTGCTTGTTGTATGGGCAATCTTGTGCGGTGTGATTGGTGTATCTCCGCTCTATGGTGCAGTACTGGCTACTAGGGTTTACTTGGGGTTGAGCCATAATAGGGCAGACATTCGCCATATGGTCACCACCGCATGTATAGCACCTTTTCGCAGGGGCAAACCTTGGGATCTGTTTGCTAGTTACACCTAATTTCTGAGCTACCTTCTCAGCGAGTTCCTCAATTGATGTAGATTGCGTGGAAGAGTGGCTAGATGCGCTATCTGAGTCTTTATAGATTTTGGAAAGCTCTAGCTCTTCCCCTAGGTTATCTTCAATGTCAATGCACATGCGTACACACTCTTCTATAGTCCTAGGGTCCTTCAGATACACATAGGATCTCAATTTCGTACTCAGCAATCCATCGAGGAATAAGGCTACCTGTTTAGCAGATGTGGGTAGCTCCGAAATTGGGCACCTTTCAAGATATTGTCTAAATCTTCTTCCTGCAAGTCTCACAGTCTCTTGAGGGGTTTGCTTGAAGCTGTGAATCAGTGAGGAAGTATTGTGTCTTATGCCGCTCTTAGAGAACTCTACAATGAATGCCTCTAGGAGTTGGTCTATGCTCCTGAACTGACGCTCATCTAATGGCTGAAACCATGTAAGTGCCGTATTCCTCAGGGTTAGACCAAAGGCATTGTACTGCGTGAACAGATCTTCCACTTGTTCAGCTCTCAAGACTTGCTTGAACTCTGCCACATGATCATAGGGATCTCCTGTGCCGTCAAAGTAATTCTTCATGGACTTAACTAGCTGGGTGGGTCTCAAAGTTCTTGTGTGCTCTCTATGCCTCGGCAGAGGGAATCCATCTACATTTCTTTGGTTCCTGTGGGCTCTATGCATCTCAGGTTCTACCCTATTCGTCTCTGTTCTCGTTCTTTCTCTGCCCACTGGGTTGGCAAAGCTGACTTCCGGTCTATCTCTACTTCTGTCTCTTTGCGTACCATGAGCTTGGGAAGTTCCAGCCCCAGGGTGACCATAGGATACATTTGATCTTGGTTGGGGGAAAATAAATTCACCCTTCCAAGTGTAGGCATGCCTATCATTTTCTGTCACCACAAAGATCCGTTCTGAAGCATGGTCTAAGTAGGTCACTCTGCCTGGGCTATCCGGATCCTTAAGCTCATAGATCATGATATTTCCTATGTCTGTTGGCTGATTAGGCTTATACCTCCAAAAGGCTTCATCAGTTTCTCGATTGAGGAGCAACTCTATGCTCTTGTTGTCTTGGGGGACCCATTCAGGCGTGATAATCCTAGTGAGAACTGATTTACCTCGAGGGGTTCTAGGTTCCGCATCCATGTTCCCTTGTTCTAGGTCACCTAAGTCCGCTTCTGAGATTACATTCCCGAAGTCATCTGTCCTATCAGGGTGACTAGTGACTACATATATAGTTCCTTCTTTGTCCAGGTATGCACCATTTTCAAACTTGACAGCTGGGTGTTCTAGTCCTATGGATTGGTCAGGGTTTTTAATCTGGACCACAGATCTTCCTAGGCCGTCCTCATAGATGCTAGCACCTAGTCGGTTGGTCCTAAGATATTCCAGCTGTGTTTTGTAGGGGCCTTCTACCCTGTACAAATAAGGCACTCCTGAACTTCCCGTAGGTCTGTCCATGCCTTGAGACATTTCTGACTCACTGGTCTCAGAGCGAGGGTAGTATGAGTGGTGGCTCAATTGTTGGGCCCAAGACCTTGCAGTATGATTGACACTAGCCTCTGAAGACCTAAGGCTTTGTCTCTCCCTGGCTAGGTGTCGTCCTGATCGAAGGTTCATATGCCTAACCGATTATCCCAATTTTTTCCCGAGTACAACCTCGTTGCCAATCAATTGGTACCAGTCACTTGATTCTTTTTAGTTAATTATTGTGTTTATGGTCTTGTCTGATATCCCGTCGTCAGGAACACTTGAATGTTCTTCGTATTTTAGGTTGATCGTTCCACGTTAAGTTCTTTTCCTTTAGGTTATCGACAGTACAGAGATTATGTTTTTACTTGAACTTGAGTTTTTAGGTAGTCTTCAACTTGATAGCTGCCTATCGTTGCCCTGGCTTACTCCTATCTCTACTCGTTCTTAGCTTGAGCTAGGAAATGACAGAGGGAGTTGAGAATAATCCAACCTTACTTGTTGATCCCTTGCTTTATGGTGCGCAAGAACCCGGTTCTCAAGCTTGCAAAGAAACCTTGCTTTGTACGCTCTCTGTTGCTCTCAATGGACCTATAAAAGTCCCACGGTTAGCTCAATGCTTAGATTCAAGGACACAACCAACAACTTTCATTCATGTAACATATACACATATTTGCATTGTGACTTTTTAGGAAAATAATTCTAAAGACCCCTGACTTTGAGCCCCCTGGGTATGGTCAACTGTTCAGGGTTTAGGGAGTTAAATCAGGATTCAATACAAGCTAACAGTCAAACAGGAATACTCGAGTAGCTTGTGGCGCGGCCTAACAATGCAATACTACACCCTAGAGTTTGTCCCACCCTTAATCACAATTTAGACCAATCACTTTGCCTTGAAAATTTGACCTAATTTGCCCTTCTAACGCGTTCGCAAAGTCTGTTGGTCGCGATTGACAGGTCAGTCGCGATCGACGTGTCGATCGCGATTGACAGGTCCGTCGTGGCTGTCAGTCGCGATTGACTGGTCAGTCGCGATTGACAGGGGTTGCGAAAAGTCAATCAATCGCGGTCAAAGCGTCGTTGACTCTGTCGGTCGCGATTGACGAGTCGATCGCGATTGACAGGTCGGTCGCGAGGGTCTGTCGATCGTGGTCAAACAGTCGTTGACAGTGTCGGTCGCGATTGACAGAGCCGTCGTGGTCTGTCCGTCGTGGTCAAACCGTCGTTGACTGTGTCGGTCGCGATTGATGAGTCGATCGCGATTGATGACTCGATCGCGATTGACACGTGTCACGCGTATGGTCAGTCGGTCGTGGTCAATCGGTCGTTGACCCTGTCGGTCGCGATTGACAGAGTCGTCGTAGGCTGTCGGTCGCGATTGACGTGTCGATCGCGATTGACATATCTGTCCGTCGTGGTTTGTCGATCGCGATTGACAGAGCGATCGCGATTGACAGAAATCTGTGGAATTTCAAAAAACTAAACACATTTTTGGGAAGCCCTTGGCCTGTAGGTCATGGATATGCACTTTGTTTAGCAATTAGAGTAATTTTTCTGTCGATCGCGATTGACAGAGCTCGGCGACACACAGACAGTTACTCAGATTTCCGTACCTGCGCAGAGTGCTGGGGATGATGATGCGGCCTGTACCTGCAGAATACTCACAAAACATGCAAAAAACAGCACATGCAAATTCGCTCTCTCGCTCTCTCTCACAAGTGAAATGAGGGAAATGAAGTGGAGATGGGGATATGGTCAAAAAACTGAAATTTTCGCAATGATGGAGATGGAGGTGGAAGATGGTGATGATGATGATGGTGATGAAGATGGTGAAGAAAGTAAAAGAAAATCGATGAGAGTGAAGAAAATACCTACAACTCCAACGCGTCAACTCTACGTCTTACCATCACACGCTCGTCCTCAAAGCTCGATCCCCGGCAACGGCGCCAAAATTTGGTGTAGCTCAGTGATGAGTAGCACCTCCTTTAATGTCAATCCGGGAAGACGTGAGGATGGTATGAAGACCTCGAGCAAGTGGCGGCACAAGTGCGTGAGTGAGAAGCACACAAGCATGCACACCCATACACACACAAGCGCACACACGGCAAGACAAAGAGAGAGAATCAATGGAGTTCTTTAGATTACTTTCACAAGCTCTTACAAGTTCGTTTCAATTACAATCTAGCCTCAAAAATGAGCTCTCTAGCTCCTTTTATAGTTTTTGACTAGCTTTTGGCCCTGTCCAGACCTAGTGTCCGGCCTAGTTAAAAATTAGGTTCCAGGGCTTATTTGGGGGCTCAAACGAGATCTAAAAATTATGAAAATTGGTACGCAACTACTTCTAAGGCTCCTCAAGCTCAAGGACTCCTTGGCTTGCACAAAATGGAGCTACAAAAATGTGAAATGAGATTTACAATGATTATTAGTGATAAAAATCACTGTTGTTGTAGGGATTCCTTCTAGTGATCTGCCATACATATCTTCAAGCTCCCTACTTGCTCTTCTTCCCTGCATGTCCATCTCTCTGGTTTGCATTAATGTCTTGAAAAAATATTGGCCTACTTGCCAGATCTTCTTTGACTGCCCTGTTTGCTCGTGCTGTCCCTTCGCTCTGACTCCCTTCTTTGACTTTCACGTCTTGTAGTTCCTGATGTACCAAGGCTACTGCCAACAGTGCCTCATATTGATATGGATAAGTCTCACTTTCCTTGGGTGGCTCTATGTAATAGGCTCATGGAATATCTTCACGAGCATAGTTAGAACTCTGAGCATGAGGGTCATTTTATAAGACCAAAAGGGGTCATCAGTACCAATGCTCTATTAGGGTTCTCCTCTACCACTGCATACTTAACTGGGACCACATTGGCAAGAGGTGGTGGTTGGTTTCCTAGGATCGGCTGTATGGTGCATGATATTACTATTGGTATTGAGGTTGATATTGCTATTGTGGGCTATAATACAGATGTTGGTATTGGTTTTGATACCTACCCTAATGGTAAGATTGCTAATAAGTTTTTTTGATGGCCTGCCTATTGTATGGACAATGTTGAGCCGTATGGTTCGTGTATTTTATCTCAATAGTGCAATATGGAGCATTATTTCTCTCATGTTTCGGTTTTGCATTGGGCATACAATAGCCATGTGGTAGCTTGTGGGACATCTTTCCATGTATTGTTTAAATCTCCATCCATCTAGATAAATTATTTCTTGGGGTGTCTAGTTGAAGCTATGGATCAAGGCATTAGGGGAAAAAATGAACCTTGCATGGGCCTTGTAAGGATTCCTAATTTTAAGGGATTAAGCCTAATCTTGTTCTTGCTTGAGGGAACAAAGTGCATTTAATAGAGCACTTTTTAGTAGGCTAGACTATGATTTTTTTTAGGCATAAAATCACTCAAAGTAGTTCGTTCTCCAAACTCCCTCCAAACGTAAAGTGCCACATCATCAAACTCGTAACTTTCCCTACCTCAAAAATGAGTTTTTCAAATTTTTATCATTTTCACTCACATAGAATGGAAAACCTCACCTTGACCCATACACATATGAAAAAAGTACTTTTCTCTATGTACAAATACTTCTTAGTCCATTATACATGTTATTTTGATTCTCTTCTCTCTTTCTCTCTCTTACCATTTGAATTCTAGCAGCCATGGGGTACTCAAACAATTTCCTCCAAGGAGAAGATGTAACAATAATGGAATCACTCACAAGGAAATCTTTCTGCCATGAGATGACAATATTCTTTCCAAGTAGGTGGTTCATTCTTTCCAATATTCATCTACTATTTTTAGGAGAAAAAACACACAATACCATCATTGGAAGTTGTTTCATGTGGAGTGGGAGGACACAGACATCATATTCTTCCAATGAGGTATATATTTTTTTTTATTCTCATATTTGCAAAAGAATTAAACCAATATTTCCCTTGCATAGATGATTCATCTGAGAAATAAGTGCTTCATCAACACCAAAGAAAATAGTTTCTCTTACTTCTCCTTCTTTTCAAAAGAATGACACCAATATTACACAGTATGGGTAAGCAAATGTGTGTGAAAGCATTTCTCCATGCTTATAGAAGCTATTCATTAGGAAGATGAATTATAAATAGGACACGATTGATATTTCTATAGAATACTTACACATAAAAGAAAGTATGCTTATGTATGTTTAGCATGCAATCATGACTAAGGAGTCAATGAAGAAATCATATCCTTAGTTTATGAAGAACTCATATACATATGCTTCTGTTTGTACAAAACAATAAATAAATAAATTTTTAATCTATAGAAGCTTCAAAAATCAATTTTTTTCTTCTAGAATAAAAGATACCTCTGCTAATTTTCTTTTCACATTCGTTTTTAATTTGATTTTTATATGTTTATCTTTTTGGTACATGTTGTGGTGATAGACTCAAATTCATGTTAAAGATACTAATCATCAATGACTTGGAATAGTGAAAGGTAAATTACATTCTACATATAAATGTTGTTTGTTTCTTTAGGTTGTGCCCATTTTATTCATTGAAATATTACATGTTGTATTGTCATATGGAGACTTTTGATGTATCGATTTTTATCAGTCAAGATTCTAGTTCAGTAGTAATGGAAAAGTCCCACTATAGATCTAATAGTAATTTTTTAAAAAGTACATGTCATATTAGTGGTTCTATGCATGTTGACTAGTTGGAATAATAATCACTTGCTTTTCTTCAAACAACTTTTGCAAGAGTTTGAGAATTAGAAACGTTTTCATGAAATCACAACACAACATTGCAGATGAAAATTGGAGGCTATCAAGAAGTCCTTTGCATCATGATCAATATCATGCACAAAAAGTTTTTGAGATTTCAACTTGGGAATGAAGTTACATAAGAGACATCATTTGATTATTTTATACTAACAAGCAACCATACAGTCATAGAGTGGTTCAATATGATAGAGTAAAGTCGAAAAGACATGTTGTGCAATAGCAACCATGCCATTGCCTTTGTGACCACAATGAAGACCCAAGTTTCCAAGATGTCTAACTTGATGAGGCCCATATCTAGAGGGTTGCATGTACACCCATGCACCTTTGGAGTACTCATGTGGCATGTATTGTCCATCTACAGATTTGATATTGTGACACCTTAATGTGAGAACTTCATCTTTTGGTTGCCTACAGACTTTAGATGTTGCCATTGAAGTTCAAGGTCTTCAATCTACACCAATAGTCCAATATGGGGGACGCTGATAGCTTGGGATACAGACACAAGAACTTCAATGGTGTGCTACAGAGAGAAACTAGTGGAAAAAAGATGTCCTTTTGGGACCTAGTATGAAAATATGAGGTTTAGGAGGGAAATACCTCTTTTCTTAGTATTTTTAAAAGAAGATATTTTTTCGAGCTCAAATCACGCACGGATTTCGAATTTGTGGTAAAAAAGAGCACTTTTGACCCTAAAAGGTAATGGGGGGTCCATTGTCAGGTGTTATGATGAGCTTTTAAACTTTTAAAAAAATTTGAATTTTCAGGCCCAGCATAGTTACGAGATTCCTTCTCTCTCTAGAGGCAACTCATTAAATAGGGGGGAAACTTGTCCCCTCTCTCCCCTTCAGCCTAGTATTTTATAGGGTATAGACTGTGGCCACCACCCTCTCCTGATTGGTCAATCACTAATCACTCCTTAACCTAAAAGGCCCATGCAAGGTTCATTTTTTCCCCTAATGGATTATGTTTTATGTCTGATGCCACTCTTGGAAAATTCTACGATGAATACTTCTAGCAGTTGACCTATATTTTGGTACTTGTGACTATTTAGGGGCTCAAAACAAGCTAATGAAGTACCCTTGAGGGTCAAACCAGATGTCTTGAACAAGTCCTTGTTTCAACTCGCCTATATGATCATATGGATCTCCTTACCCATCAAAGTATTTTTTCATTGTCTTGACCACTTGAGAGGGTCTAAGGGTTCGTGGGTAGTCTCGAGGTCTAGGCAATGGAAAATCATGTTCATCTCTTTGATGCCTATGTGCTCTATGTCTCTCGTTCACATCTTTCACTTTCAAGTCCTGATCTATCTCTGCCCATCATGTGTACAAAGCTTATGTAAGTTCTCTCTCTATCTCTTTTCCTCTAGGTTTCATGAGCCTGAGATGATCCTACACCTTGGAGGCTGTTGGGGGATTCTTGGACAAGAAGGGATTTGAGTGTTTGTAGGAGAAAAGGGAAAGACAAGAAGAAAGTTACACACTGGAAGCCTCTGTCCATTGATTATAATAAGACAAATACAATGGTGATGCACAATACAATCCAATGCTTCTGTGCAAAATCCCACAGAGTGCGCAATTACAAAATACCCAATACCCAAGGTCTTGTTGCTGCCGACCTCCTCTGCACCAAACCTCCACCTTCTCCAAGCCTGCACTTGTGCACACCTTGCACCAAGCTTCCAATAAGGGGAGGGATTGGACACCTTCTGTCGGCACACGCACACTGCAATGTGACCTTGGGATCCTTGGGGGGGAATAGCTTAACACTTCTCTGCACACTTCTTAGTCACTTTTCATGCACACCTTGCACTTCTCTCTCTTGCCTCACTTAGACTATGCTCTCTCTTGCTTAGTCTTAGAATTGTCCAAGAATAGTCCTTGCCTTGATTTGAGTGTCCATTCACGTATGCTCCTAACTGCAAGAGTATCTTGGTGCTCACTTTGATGTCCCAAGATTTTCTTCACAAGCGGGCAGCCAACGACTCCCTGTTTTGTTCTGTAGTGACTTTAGACTATAAAAAAAAAATTAATTGGGGGGCATACTTTCACTTTTGTGTACGCTGCCACTTCACATACCTTCACATTTTCCTTTCAAGTCTTCACTTGTGCACTTAAGAGAGGGTTCACCTGAACCTTTCAAAACACTTTAAAACACTTTTGAACCTTAGGGAAATTAGAGAAATACCTTTGCAACCTGCAACCCACTTTCTCCAATTTACCCTTTGTGGACAATTAATTGTGCACTACCTGTGCACTTTGACACCTGACCTTCGAATACTTTGACTTTGCTCTTGTTGACTTTGACCTTGACCTTGTTGATTTTGATCGGTTTGACTTTGCCTCTTGACTTTGACTATGGTTGACTTTGACTATGGTTGACTTTGGCCAATATGACTTTTATGGGCCAATATGACTTTTATGTTGACTTTGGCCAATATGACTTTTATGACTTTGACTATGGTTGACTTTGGCCAATATGACTTTTATTGACTTTGACTATGGTTGACTTTGGCCAATATGACTTTTATGATCACCTAATGTGCTCTCCGTCATGGAGAGCAACAACCAAAACTCTGAGCATAGAGTACACCATGATTCTTGAGCTGCAAAATCTTGAAAAGGACACCTGAGCAGCTACCAAGACCACCAGAAGTAGGAGAGACAAGCACCAGAGAAGAACCCAAAAGTGGAATGTTTGCATGCAAAAGCAAAGGAGGGCAGTGGGAGGGTAGAAAGGAGGGGGAAGGGAGGGCTGAGGGGCTGAGATGGATAAGGCAGGGAAGGGTAAGGATGTGGCTGGGCAGAAGGGTAAAGGAAGGGTGCGGTAGAAGGATTATGGGGTCTTGAGTGGGTCAAAATGATCAAACAGTAGAGCGACAGAGAGTGCATATGGGAAAAGAAAATGACATTTGAAAAGGATAAAAAATGCTAGAACAATTCTAAAAAATGCTTGAAAAATTCCCAGAAAAAATCCAAACATTCTACTTATGCCAAGGACTATGAAAGGGTTGCTAAATTGCTAAGAACTTAAAGAACAAGTAAGAAAAAAGATAAAAAACTACTAAAACTTGAGCAAAATGAAATTAGAGGGCTATGTACAACTTGGACAAATTTTGTTGGTTCCAGGTGATCCATAAATCTTCACTTTCGTTGATGATAGGTCTTGAGCCTTGATATGTTGACTCAGAAAAACTCCTCTATAAACTCCAATTGTACTGCATTTCATTGGTTTTGTCTTCTTGTTGGGCACACTGGTCATCTGATAGGAGTACCCTAAATCCTTCAGTAAAATATTTTCTCCTCCATACTGCAACTTCTGTATCTTTGAGTGAGCAACTTTGTAGCTTAATCTACAAAATTTCGTTTTCACTATTCTAGCTTCTTCATCAAATGGAACCCTTTGTTTCCAAAGACTTGCAGGTACTCCTTCCACATTCATGTAAAGCCCTGCACTTGCTATCATTAAAATTGACATAAGAGATGATATCCATACCAGTATCCATAAAAAAGTGGCCATTGACATATGATTTGAAGTAACTTCATCACTGCTACATTGAAGGGCTTTTCTTTTCTTCTCTTTTCTATGGCCTTTGACTGAGACTGTTTCACTCAAATCATTAACCTGAATGATGTCCTCTTTTTCTTCATATGTTTCCTATCTGCTTAAGTTTGGAAAAATTCCATAGCAGGAGGATGGGTCTTCTGCATGGAGCCAGGCCAACATGTTTTCCTCTTCATATAAATTTGCTTCTTCAAATAGATGTGCTTCTGGGTTGTCCAACAATTCTTCTTCCATACAAATACCAATTGTCTGCATCATGCTCGTATGTTTTTGGTTGTGAGGACCTTCTTCTAAAATTATCTGCTACAACTCTTTTCCCTCTTGCTTTACCCACATTGTGTCCTTGCCCCAATCATGCAGCACATTGGCATGCCTTAACCAAGGTCTCCCAATTATCAGAGGGAAACTTCCTTCTACTTTGGCAGCCTTAAGACAACAAAATCCAAGTTAAAGATGGTACCTTGTATTTTGACTGGGACTCCAGGGACCCTCCCATAGGCCTTACTATGCTTTGTTCTGCCATTGTTACAGTGAAGTTGGCAGGTCTTGAAGGGTATAGTTCAATCTTTTTCATGGTATGTTCAGGCATCAAGTTAATGCCAGAACCACCATCCACAATAACTCCTTGAAACTCATGACCTTTGATAGAGACTATTAGCCGAGGGCTCTTGTAATCTGTGAGGGGTGCTTCCCCTACACTTTTATCTTTAGGCATAACAGCAGCCTTTGCCACTAAACTTGTTGTGGACATTTCATCAATTATCTGCAACACTTCTGACCTGAATTTCCCATCCATCTTTATTAATTCAAAATTGCTTTATATCTGCACCTGTGGTGGCTTTGAATTCAGATGCAACTTTGTCTTTGTTCAATCCATTAATCATTGATTCTTGACCTATGTCCACTTGAGCCTTCCCCTTGCTTCTTTTCTGCACTGTAAAAGATTCAATTTCTTATAACTGCACCACCCTGGTAGATGGTGATGGCACTGTGGCTTGCTTTACCATTTCTTCTTTGCACACAGAAATCATTTGAATGTGGGGCCCAGATGAAGATGCTTGGTTCTTAGGACAACAATTAGTATAGTGGTCTCTAGCCTCTGGGCAGTTCTTGCAAGGAGGGGCATTTTCTGGGAGAGTGCACCTACTTTCATAGTGCCCACATTCTCCACATCTGAAACAAATAATTGGCCTCCTAGGCCCATTTCCAAAGTTATTCCTCTATTTAGGATCATAATTGTTACCTTGATTGGATGCAGCCCCCATCACATTTGCTGGTGGTTAGGGTCCTCCTTGTGTCCAATATGTTGTTGCAGGCATTCCTCTTGATTGGCATTCTTGGGCCTCATGACCAGCTTTCTTGCATAATTGGCAAGTCACACTTAACAGAGGACATTCACTTACTATATGACCTTACTTGCTGCACATGGTGCACCAAAGTCCACTCTTGATGCCACCCCCTTTGAGTTCTTGCAACTCCTGTCGTAGCTGAGCCAATTCCTCTGCTAGGTCTTCCTCCTTTTGGAGCTTTAATGCCTCAATCTCCCTCCTCAACTGAGTAACAAAATTCTCCTCCTCTTTGTGGGGCTTATTCCTTTTTAAGCCCTCCAGCTCCTTCCTTAGCTAGATTACTCGATCCTCCATTTCTGTAGAATATGGTAGTTGAAGAGAAATCGCTCCATACTGTTGCCTTATCTGCTCTAGTCATGTAGCTGTGTTGATGAATTCCTCAATGGAAGCTGTAGGCAACACTAATTCCTTCACTTTACATTGGGTGGTCATTGGAAGTGGCTTAGCTAACCATTTCTTAACAAAAAAATCATGTGGTGGATCTGGTAATTTAGCCATTAGTGCCTTGGCCCTAGTCACAAAGTCTGGGAACTTTTCACCTGGACCCAATCTCAAATTCTCTAATTCCTCTATGATGATCTCTGCAGTATTTCCATGCTGAAATTGATTTTTGAATGCATCTTTCATTAAGTCCCAAGTTGTAAAATGGTTCTCAGCAAACTCGCTAAACCATTTATCTGCTAATCCTTCTAATGTAGCAGGGAAGAGTATCAAAAAGGCATCCTCTCTTCCCATTAAGCCTCTAGTTTTGCATAGTTCTAAAAACCTTCTAATATGCTTGTCCGGATCTTCCTGAGCTAGGCCTTTGAAAGAAGGAAATTTTATATTTAATCTTGATAGTAGGGTTTCCAAGTCTACTTGACCAGCCATGCTCCTTACTGATGAAGTTGATGAAAGTGGACTAGATGATCTTCTAACAGCCTTTCTTCTTGTTTGCTTCCAGGTGACCCTCAATGTTTGAGACCGAGTTGCGGTCATGAGCTGTTCATAGTCCTCTTAGTATGAGACAATTGATAATAATATGTACCTTTTAGCCCAATGAAGTAGTACTATCGGCACTTGAATAGTGCTTCTCCACACTATAAGATGTCTTCTCCTCTGCTCAAATCTCCTTGGAGTCCCATCGGGCGTGTCAAATTTTGTTGGGGGATTCTTGGACAAGAAGGGATTTGAGTGTTTCTAGGAGAAAAGGGAAAGACAAGAAGAAAGATACACATTGGAAGCCTCTGTCGATTGATTATAATAAGACAAATACAATGGTGATGCACAATACAATCCAATGCTTCTGTGCAAAATCCCACAGAGTGCGCAATTACAAAATACCCAATACCCAAGGTCTTGTTGTTGCCAGCCTCCTCTGCACCAAACCTCCACCTTCTCCAAGCCTGCACTTGTGCACACCTTGCACCAAGCTTCCAATAAGGGGAGGGATTGGACACCTTCTGTCGGCATGCGCACACTGCAATGTGACCTTGGGATCCTTGGGGGGAATAGCTTAACACTTCTCTGCACACTTCTTAGTCACTTTTCATGCACACCTTGCACTTCACCTCTCTGTGTCGCACACTGTGTGTCTCTCGCACTTCTCTCTCTTGCCTCACTTAGACTATGCTCTCTCTTGCTTAGTCTTAGAATTGTCCAAGAATAGTCCTTGCCTTGATTTGAGTGTCGATTCACGTACTCTCCTAACTGCAAGAGTATCTTGGTGCTCACTTTGATGTCCTAAGATTGTCTTCACAAGTGGGTAGCCAATGACTCCCTGTTTTGCCTTGTAGTGACTTTAGACTAAAAACAAAAATTTTAATTGGGGGGCATGCTTTCACTTCTGCATACGCTGCCGCTTCACATACCTTCACATTTTTCCTTTTAAGTCTTCACTTGTGCACTTAAGAGAGGGTTCACTTGAACCTTTCAAAACACTTTAAAACACTTTTGAACCTTAGGGAAATTAGAGAAATACCTCTGCAACCTGCAACCCACTTTCTCCAATTTACCCTTTGTGGACAATTAATTGTGCACTACCTGTGCACTTTGACACCTGAACTTTGAATACTTTGACTTTGCCCCTGTTGACTTTGACCTTGACCTTGTTGACTTTGATCGGTTTGACTTTGCCTCTTGACTTTGATTGTGGTTGACTTTGACTACGGTTGACTTTGACCAATATGACTTTTATGGGCTCAACAGAGGCCATGGGAGACACTCGATTGTGGTGGAGGAAAAATCAATTTGCCCTTCCAAGCATTTGCATGCCTACCATGCTCTTTTACCAAGAACATTCTCTCCGATGTGTTATCCAGATAGAAAACTTTGCCTACTATCTCAAGATCTTTGAACTCGTAGAAGATGACTACATCTATTTTGTTAAGTTCATTTGGCTTGAATCTCCAAAAAGCTTCCTCCATTTCTCTATTCAAGAATAGTTCTATGCTTTCGTTGTCTTGGGGACCCACTCGGGAGTAATCACTCTAGTCAAGAGAAACTTGCCTTGAGGAGTTTTGGGTTCTCCTCTTAGGTCTCCTTGTGAAGAGAGATGGTGGATGCAATCCAAAGATGAGTAGGTGCCGCTACAACCAGCTTCACACCAGCCAACTGAGACTTCAGAGTTGATTAGTAGACCCTTTGAGCTTCCTAAATCCACCAAAATATCAGCCAAGTACTTTGGAACATGTATCCCAAAAGTTTAAGTCAAGACAGGCTAGTTGCGAAATGACTAGCTCCCAAAACTTGCTATTTTTGGACATACACCTGCTGGAAAAAATGAACAGTGCTCTCAACCTGGAAGGAATTAGAAAAATTCCTTTTGGGCATAGCAAATAGACTTAGCAAGCTTCCTATTCCAAGTTAAAACACTTCAAATGATGGACTGAGCACTGAGAACAAGTTTCATCAAGTTCTGGAACATTCCCACAATTCTCGGGGCTCTGCAGAGATAGACCAGTAAGCAGTAAAATGCAGATATCTCCAAAAGTATAAATCCAATGACCTTGAAAATTTATAGGTACAAACTAGACAGTGAGAGCTATCCAACGCACTTTAAAACACTGAAAAAGGTTCAGTAAAACTCGAGATATGACCTTCTGAAGTTACTGCTCTGAGTGAGTATAGCAGAGAACAAAACAGAGAGGTAGATGATAATAAATGTATAGATTCACATATGATTACAACCACATTGGCAATGAATCTTTGCACAATGGGAGTAGAATGATAGAGCTATGGAGTAAGCTCTTCAATCTCTACAAAATGACATGAAGTGGTCACGTACAAGGCTTGCTAATCGCCTCTTCCTTCTTGCTCCTTTTATAGCAATTCTTGGAGGGAGTTTTGAATTCGAATTCGAATGGCTCCACCTAAAAGTGATCCCCAAAGTTAGGAGAGATTCCCTCAGCTCAAAAATTCGTGATTTTGGTAGTTGGAGCCACGAATTTGCTTTTACATCATGGATGAGGTAAGCCATCCTTTTCCTTTTTTCTTTTTCCATTTACAAGAGATAAAATGTACTCTTTTACAAGAGGTGTTCACATGACTACTCATGTGACTTACAAATGAGGATAATATCAAGCATATCAAGCATGTAGGCTTGGGCAAAATGCACCAACAGCTCCCCCTCAAGCCTAACATGCTTTGCCTCCAAATAAGTCTTCAATTGTCCTTGATTTCCTGCAAACCAATCATCAACTTGAATCTACTTAATTTCGTACCATCAAGAGCTTTCGTCAACATGTCTGCACATTGCATATCTGTAGAGACGTAGGATAGTTGAATATCCTTGCTCATTAGCTTCTCCCTTACATAATGGTAGTGGACTTCAATATGCTTGGTTCTAGCATGGTATACCGGATTAGCTGCTAGATGTAGTGAGCTTGTGTTGTCACCAAAAATGTGAGGTGTTGAAGAATGAAGTCCAAGATCTGTGTACAAAGATTTTAACCACATGATTTCTTGAGTTGCATTAGCCAAACCTCTATATTCAGCTTCAGTAGAAGATAATGCCACGGTTGGTTGCTTCTTCGATGACCAAGAAATGATTTTTGAACCTGCAAATGATATATACCCTGATGTGCTTCTTCTATCATCTTTAGATCCGGCCCAATCTGCATCTGAGTAGACCTTTAGCTCAATATCTGAAGTAAATGAATAAAACAAACCTTCATTCATGGTCCCCTTTAGGTACTTGAGGACTCGCTTGGCCGCTTCCATATGTGGTCTTCTCGGCTTATGCATAAACTGACTCAATATGCTAACACTATAGCATATATCCACCCTTGTGAGTGTTGCATAGTTCAAACTTCCAACCAAGCTTTGATAGCTTGTGATGTCTTCAATTGGCTCTCCTTCATAAGCACTAAGCTTATGATTTTGCTCCATAGGTGTACCTGCACACTTGGTATTTTCCATCTTGAACTTGACGAGCATGTCATGGACATACTTCCTTTGTGTGATGTATATACCTGAATCTGTGTAGATCAACTCCAATCCAAGAAAATAAGTGAGTGGTCCGAGGTCACTTATTTTGAACTCCTCCTTCATTTGACTCTTTACCTGTTTGATTCCTTCAAGATCATTGCCTGTGATAATAATATCATCAACATACACACATAAATAGATCACTTCAGATCCATTCCTCTTTATGAACAAAGAGGTATCCGCCTTGCTAGCTTTGAATCCTTGGTCCTGCAAATAAGTCACCAATCTGAAATTCCAAGCTCTTGGAGCTTGCTTCAATCCATACAAAGCTTTCTTTAGTTTGCATACATAGTTAGGATGATGTGCATCCTCATATCCAGGAGGTTGTGCCATATACACTTCCTCAGAAATCCATCCATTCAAGAAAGCATTCTTTACATCAAGTTGATAAAGATTCCAATTTCTAGATGCAGCAAGACTTATGAGAACCCTAATTGTAGGCATTTTTGCAACAGGAGAGAAAGTCTCCTCATAATCAATACCATGGGTTTGAGCAAACCCTTTAGCAACTAACCTTGCTTTGTGTCTATTTATACTTCCATCTGGATTCCTCTTGATTTTGTATATCCATCGAGATCCGATTATCTTCATAGATGGCTTGTTAGGTACAAGCTCCCAAGTGTCATTCTCCTTCAAGGCTTCCATTTCTTCATCCATTGCATCTCTCCAAGCTTTCTTGCTTTGTGCTTCTTCGAATGTGGTAGGTTCTTCATTGGTTGAATCCTTTGCAATGTAGATTGAGTGCTTGGTGACCAAAGAAGTATCATAACCAAACCTCTCTGGTTTCTTCTTCTCCCTCGAAGACCTTCTAAGTGGTTGATGTGAGCTCTCGGGTCCATATGTAGCATCCTGCATCTTTGCTTTACCTTTGTTCTTCCATAGCTTTAGTCTTTCCAAGTCTTCTAGGTCAATCTCCGAATCACTTTCTTCAATCTGCTTTGGCTCCTTTGGTTGAAGTGATGGAAAATCTTCATCCAAGTCATATGGCAGCTTCACTTTCCTGTCATCATCAAACCATGATTTGTTTTCATCAAAAATTACATCTCTACTCACAGAAAATCCTTTATTGGTTGGATTGTACAATCTATATCCTTTTTGGTTTTGATCATAACCAATGAATACACACTTCTCTGCCTTGGGATCCAATTTCCCTCTTACTTGAGAAGGAATGTGAGCATAGGCTAAGCATCCAAAGATTTTACAATGCTCTAGACTAGGTCTTCTTCCATTCCACACTTCATATGGAGTGGTTCCATCTAGTGACTTAGATGGAAGTCTATTTATGAGATATGTGGCTGTCGACACAGCCTCTGCCCATAGGTAGTTCGGCAATCCCTTTTCATTGAGCATGGACCTTGCAGCTTCGACAATAGCTCTGTTCCTCCTCTCTGCTACACCATTGAGTTTGGGTGTATACCTTGTAGTGACTTCCCTTTTAATGCCTCTTTCATGCAAGAAGGCATCAAATTCAAAAGAGAAGTATTCTCCTCCACCATCTAATCTGAGTCGTTTCAAAGTCCTACCTGTTTGGTTTTCAACAAGAGCAATATACTTCTTAAAGCAATTAAACACTTCATCCTTGTGCTTCATGAAAAACAGAATGGTCCACCTGCTACAATCATCTATGAAAGACACATAATATCTTGAGCCTGATATAGATGGCTCCTTACTTGGACCCCACACATCCGTGTGCACTAGATCCAAAGGATTTTGATACATATATCCTTTCTTATTGAAAGGTTGTCTATGAGCCTTGCCGAGTTGACAAGCTTCACACTTATAAATCATGTGTTGCCTTGTGATATTAGGCAAACCAAGTACACTTTGGTCCCTGCAAATCTGTTTGAGTGTCCTCTCACCAATGTGAGCAAGCCTTTTGTGCCATATCTCCAACTCTGTTAGAGTTTGAGATCCATAGCTAAACAAAGCTATGTTCTTTGTATCTTCCACTTCAAAAGTGAAAAGCCTTCCTGTCTTTTCTCCTTTGGCAATCCTTCGAAAACCTTGCCTTGGGTCTTCAACATATGCTCCAAATCGATTGAATCTAACCTGCAATCCTTTTTCAACAATCTGTCCAACACTTATTAAATTTTTGGTAATTGTAGGGACATACAAGACTTTGCTTAAGAGGTTCATATTCCCATCTGATGTCTTCACATTACCTATCTTCTCCACTGAGTGCTTTGTGTCATCTCCTGTCTGCACTTCATGCTTGTTATGAGGATCTTCCAAATCAGAAAGTAAAGCCACATTTCCTGCTACATGGTTCGAGCATCCCGAATCAATGTAAAATATGTGATCATCATCCTTACCCTTCTTCGTTGATAGATTCATAATCAATAATGAATCTTCTTGACTTTGGTCCTCTGCATAGTTATTGTAATCTCTTCTTCCTCTATGGCCACTTTGATAGTTGTTGTTGTTGTTGTAATTGTTGTTGTAGTAGTTGTTGTTGTAGCCTCCATTGTACCTGCCTCTATTTGATCCATAGCCACCTTTATTGAATCCTCTTCCTCTTGAGTTCCTCGGGTTCCTGAAACATTCTTCAGTAGTATGGTTAGATAAGCCACATATGTTGCAAGGTTGAGATGATTGGAATCTCCCCCTGCCTTGCTTTCCACTTCTGCCTCTTCCTCTAGCTCGTCCTCTACCTGCAAAGTTTGCTTGGAAAGAGCTTCCTTCATCTTCATTCTTTCTATTCTTTGACTTGTCCTTGACCTTAGCTTTATCAGAATATAAGGCAGAAGTTTGATTACCTCTTGAGGACTCACCACCTTTGCTAATCTTTGCTTCATGAGTGAAGAGTTGGCCCATGAGTGTGTTGAGGTCGGGTACATGCATATCCATGTATAAATCCATGGCTGTTGTGAATGACTCCCACTTGTCGTCTGCTTTGATTCCATTCATGATTTGTCTTATGATTTGCTCCTCTTCAATTACCTCTCCAATGCTTCCAAGTTGGTCGGAAATCTCCTTCATCTTTGTGACATAATCAGTCACATTTTGCTTCGGGCTTTTCTTCATTGTTGTGAACTCCATCCACAATTGGTTCTTCCTTGCTCGAGTGTTGGAAGAGAAGAAAGAAGCAAGTGCATTCCAGGTTTCTCTTGATGTCTTGCATCCCTTGACATGAGGTAAAAGAAAATCAGAGATTGAGTTTAGAATATAGGACCTTGCAAGTGCATCCTTCGAACACCAATTCGAAAGTCCTTCCACTTCTTCATGTGATGGTTGCCCTTTGTTCCTCATGGTTGGCATTGCTTCATCTCCGGATATGAATCCATATAGATTCCTCCCTTGAAGGTAAGCCTCCATCCTTAGAGACCATGCCGGATAGTTGTTTCGATCCAATTTGTCAATTGTTGATGGAAATCCATCTCCCATGTTGCTTGACTATGCTCTGATACCACTGTGAAGAGAGATGGTGGATGCAATCCAAAGATGAGTAGGTGCCGCTACAACCAGCTTCACACCAGCCAACTGAGACTTCAGAGTTGATTAGTAGACCCTTTGAGCTTCCTAAATCCACCAAAATATCAGCCAAGTACTTTGGAACATGTATCCCAAAAGTTTAAGTCAAGACAGGCTAGTTGCGAAATGACTAGCTCCCAAAACTTGCTATTTTTGGACATACACCTGCTGGAAAAAATGAACAGTGCTCTCAACCTGGAAGGAATTAGAAAAATTCCTTTTGGGCATAGCAAATAGACTTAGCAAGCTTCCTATTCCAAGTTAAAACACTTCAAATGATGGACTGAGCACTGAGAACAAGTTTCATCAAGTTCTGGAACATTCCCACAATTCTCGGGGCTCTGCAGAGATAGACCAGTAAGCAGTAAAATGCAGATATCTCCAAAAGTATAAATCCAATGACCTTGAAAATTTATAGGTACAAACTAGACAGTGAGAGCTATCCAACGCACTTTAAAACACTGAAAAAGGTTCAGTAAAACTCGAGATATGACCTTCTGAAGTTACTGCTCTGAGTGAGTATAGCAGAGAACAAAACAGAGAGGTAGATGATAATAAATGTATAGATTCACATATGATTACAACCACATTGGCAATGAATCTTTGCACAATGGGAGTAGAATGATAGAGCTATGGAGTAAGCTCTTCAATCTCTACAAAATGACATGAAGTGGTCACGTACAAGGCTTGCTAATCGCCTCTTCCTTCTTGCTCCTTTTATAGCAATTCTTGGAGGGAGTTTTGAATTCGAATTCGAATGGCTCCACCTAAAAGTGATCCCCAAAGTTAGGAGAGATTCCCTCAGCTCAAAAATTCGTGATTTTGGTAGTTGGAGCCACGAATTTGCTTTTACATCATGGATGAGGTAAGCCATCCTTTTCCTTTTTTCTTTTTCCATTTACAAGAGATAAAATGTACTCTTTTACAAGAGGTGTTCACATGACTACTCATGTGACTTACAAATGAGGATAATATCAAGCATATCAAGCATGTAGGCTTGGGCAAAATGCACCAACACTCCTTGCTCTAGGTCTCTTATCTCGTTCTCAAGAATGACATTTGCAAACTCATATGTCCTGTCTGGTAAGCTCTTAACCACATATATGGTTCTTTGCTTATCAATATAAGAACCCTCTTCAAACTTGACCATTAGTTGTTCAAGTTTGAAGGGTCAATCTAGATTTGTGAGTTGGACAATTGATTGCTTCATACCATCCTCATAGATGCATGCACCTAATCAGTTAGTCCTAATATACTCCAACTGTCTCTTATAGGGACCTTTTGGTGTCTTTAAATAGGTAGTGCCTAAGCTACCTATGGGTCTCTCCATGCTAAAGGACATTTTTGATTTTTTTTTTGAACTTAGCATCTAGGGATAATCACTAAGTTGTTGTGCCCATGACCTAATTGTGTGATTGACACTTGCTTCTGTGATGAGATGGTTTGATTTAGTCCACAGATGAGCCGATATTGCACAAAACCTGCTCTACACCTGCCAAGTTGACTCCAAGGATAATTAGTAGAATCCTTTGGCTTCACAATAATGCATTTAAACCCACTATGTGCTTTGGATCATCATTCCCAAAAGTTTGTATCAAAACAAGTAACTTGCATGTACTAGAAGTGTGAAGAAACCTTCTATTTTGGGAATAGAAGTACTCAACATTTTGCTCAGAGCTCGAAACTTGGTATGAATTGACGAGAGATCTTTTGTACACATCTAGTTCACATGTAACGCTAACTAAAACAAGTTATTTCATGAATTTAGAGGCACTATACACTAAGAACTAAGTTTAGCAACTCAAAGGGGTCATCGCAACATTTCAAGAGCAAGATGAAGTGTAGACATAGTTGACTTCATCAGTTCATATCTCGAGATTAGTTCAACCAAAAATAATGAAACTTTGTAGGTATATAGTAGATACTTTGCTATAACTATATCAGCAAGTTAAAGTGGAGTAAATGATCAAGTACATATAGAGAAATCATTTCTCCAAGATCACTAAAATAATGAAGATATGACAAAGAACAATAGACTGAAATGATCATGAAGACATGTATCAATTAGTATCTGATAATGCACATATGATACATGGGAAGTGTAGAGGGCTATGCTTACATACATTGAGCTCAAGGAATGCTCAATAGTGTAGCTCAAAGACTCTCAGTAATGGCACGTATCCCCATGACTAAAGTCTCCTCTTTTTATACTCATTTCTTGAGTTCAAATTTTGAATTTCCCTCACCTAAAAGTGTTCCTACACTTTAGGGGGTGATTTCTTTGATTCTTTCTACCACCTAAGTCATGGGTTCTAGCTTCCTAACTTCAGGAGATTCTTATCTCTCTTCGATTTTACATTTTATCCATGGAGAATACAATTAAATTTATAAGTACAGGTTTGCATGTGATCCTCTATGTGAGATACATAAATCAAGGTGTAGTCTTGCAATAATAGCTAAGCACTTAGGTTGGTATTTGTACCAATAGCTCCCCCTCAAGCCTAATCTCCTTGAGTTTTTAGTCTTTTAAAATTTCTTGCAAACCAGTCATTGATTTAAACCTATTCAGTTTGCTTCCATCCAATGCCTTTGTCATCATATCTGCACATTGTTGATGTGTGGATACATAAAGAGTTGTATCTCCTTACTCATGATCTTTTCTCTAACATAATGGAAGTGAAATTGAATGTGTTTGGTCTTGTCATGAATGATAGGGTTAGAAGCAAGATGCAATGAACTAATGTTGTCTCCAAATATGTGCAGAGTTGAAGTATTCAACCTTAAATTAGAGTATAGGGTCTTGATCCACATAGCTTCTTGAGTAGCGTTTGCAAGTCCTCTGTATTCAGCTTTAGTTGATGAGAGAGCAATTGTAGGTTGCTTCTTTGATGACCAAGAAATCAATTTTGTACCTGCAAAGGTGAGATAGCCTGATGTGCTTCTCCTATCATCTTTGGAACCTACCCAATATACATCAAAAAATAGTTTGACATCTAAATCAGAGTTATAAGGGTAGTATAACCCTTCATTAATTGTTCCCTTCAAATATTTCAAGATTCTTTTAGCTGCTTCCATGTGAGGCTTCCTTGGAGTGTGCATAAATTGACTTAGAACACTAACTCCATAGCATATATCAACCCTAGTTAGGACAGCATAATTCAAGCTTCCAACAAGACTTTGGTAACTAGTCACATCTTCAATTAGCTCAGCTTCATGAGCACTTAGCTTATGATTTACTTCCATTGGTGTACGTGCAACCTTTGTATTTTCCATCTTGAACTTGGATAGCATATCTCCAATGTACTTTCTCTGAGTTAGGAACATACCTCTTTCTGTGTATACCACTTCCAAACCTATGAAGTAAGTGAGTAGGCCAAGGCCATTGATCTTGAACTCTTCTTTCATCAGAGCTTTACTTCTCTTGATTCCATCTACATCATTTCCTGTAATGATTATATCATCCACATATCCACAAAGGTATATGACCTCTAAATCATTCCTCTTTATGAAGAGGGAAAGATCTACCTTGCTAACCATAAATCCTTTATCCTGCAAATAAGTGACCAAGCTATGATTCCAAGCTCTAGGAGCTTGCTTCACACCATATAAGGCTTTCTTCAGCCTGCATACATGTTCTAGACATGATTTATCTTCAAATATAGGAGGTTGAGCCATGTATACTTCCTCTGAAATCCAACCACTAAGAAAAGCATTTTTAACATCCATTTGATGGGTATTCCAATTCTTAGAAGATGCTACACTCACGAATACTCTAAGCGTAGGCATCTTTGCCACAGGTGAGAGTGTCTCTTCATAATCTATACCTTGGGTTTGAGCAAACCCTTTAGCCACAAGCCTTGCTTTGTACCTATTAATTCAGCCATCAAAACTTCTTTACATTGTAAATCCACCTTGATCTAATGACCTTCACAGATGGTTTCTTGGGAACCAATTCCTAAGTTTGATTCTCTTGAAGAGCTTCTATATCTTATTCCATGGCATCTCTCCATTCTGGTTTCTTCTTGGCCTCTTCATATGTTGATGGTTCTTCTGAGTTTGTATCTTGAGCATATAAATTGAATGCTTAGTCACTAAGGATGTGTCATAACCATACCTTTTTAGCTTCCTTTTCTCTCTAATAGATCTTCTTATATTTGATTGAGATGATTCTACCACATCTCTCATCTCTTGCACTTTAGCTTTTCCTTTGGAGTTCCAAGAATCGATTTCTCTTCTTGCAGTCTTCTGATCATCCTTAGAATCACTTGAGTCTTCATGTGTATGCTCATTCCTCTTTGTCACTATTGGAAAGTCTCCCTCTAGGTCATAAGGAAGCTTGATTTTCCTCCAATCATGATCTTCAAATGAAGATTTTTTTTCATAAAAAACAACACCTCTACTAACAATGAAACCTTTACTGCTTGGATTATATAATCTATAACCTTTCTTATTAAGTTCATAACCAATCAATATACATTTTCCTACTTTTGGATCCAATTTGCCTCTTATTTGTGAAGGTATGTGTGCATATGCTATTGACCCAAAGATCCTACAATGATCAAGGCTAGTTCTTCTTCCATTCCATGCTTCATAAAGTGTGAGCCCATCCAATGCTTTTGATGGGAGTCTATTGATTAGATAGGTGACTGTGGACACAACCTCTGCCCATAGGTAATTGGGAATTTTTTTCTCATTTAGCATTGACCTTGCAACCTCCACTATGGTCCTATTCCTCATTTCTACTACTCCATTTTGTTCTAGAGTATTCATGGTTGTAATATCTCTTTCCATTCCTCTCTCTTGGAGATAAGCATCAAATCCATGGGAGAAATATTCTCCCCCTCCATCTTAAATCAGCCTCTTCAAGTTCTTTCCTATTTCATTTTCAACAAGTTGTAGATATTTCTTGAAACAAGAGAATACTTCATCTTTATGCTTCATGAAATATAGTATTGTCCATCTACTACAATCATCAATGAAGGACACATAATACTTGGATCTAGAGTGCTTGGCCCCCATACATCTATATGGACTAGCTCCAATAGGTCTCCATGAATATATCCCTTCTTTGTAAATGGTTGTCTATGAGACTTGCCAAACTGACAAGCACTGCATTTGTTGATCATGTGTTTCTTAGAGGTATTTGGTAGACCAAGCACACTCTGTTCCCTACAGATTTTCTTCAAATCACTTTCACCTATATGAGCTAACCTCTTGTGCCATATTTCCAATTTTGATAATTGTTGACTACCATAGTTGAACAAAGCAATGTTTCTAGTATCTTGGAGCTCAAATGTAAATAGTCTACCTGATTTTTCTCCTCTTACTATCCTCTTGAACCCCTCATGTGGGTCCTCAAGAAATGCTCCATTCTTTGTGAATCTGATGTGCAATCCTTTCTCAACAATCTAACCAACACATGAGATTTTTGGTTATGGTATACACATACAAAACCTTTCTCAATAGGTCATATTACCATATGAAGTCTTCACATTGCCAATCTTCTCCATAGGATGCCTTGTGTCATCTCTTGTTTGGACTTTGTGTCTATTCCTTGGATCCTCTAAGTCTGAGAGTTGAACTACATTCCCTACTACATTATTTGAGCAACATGGGTCTACATAGCATACATGTTCATCTGCTTTACCTTGCTTCATAGTCATCTTCATCAAAAATAATGAGTCCTCTTGATTTTGATCAGTTGCATAGTTGTTGTAGTCTCTTCCTCTTTGGTTTCTAGGGTTCTTGAAACAATTCTCAGTGATGTGGTTATCTAAGCCACATATGGCACATGAAGAGGAGCTTTCAGATCTCCTCCTATCTTGTCTTCCTCCTCTACCTCTCCCTCTTGATCCTCTACCTCTACTACTGCAAAGTTTTCTTGAGAGGTACTACCTTCATCATTAGACTTTTTACTCTTGCTTTTACCATCCTTACTCTTTTTTCTTATCTGTATATAGTGTAGAGGATTGATACCTTTTGATTTGTCTCCATTCTTCATAAGCTTTGCCTCGTGTGAACAATTGTCCCATGAGGGTGTTGAAGTCAGGAACCTGCATATCCATGTAGAGGTCCATGGCTGTGGTGAAAGCTTCGCATTTGTGAAAGCTTCCCATTTGTGATCTGTCTTTATCCCATTGATCACTTGCCTCACTATCTGCTCCATCAATGACTTCTCCTATGCTTCCAAGTCGATCTACTAGGCCCTTTATCTTAGTGACAAAATTAGTCACACTTTGTTTGGACATCTTCTTGAGTGTGGTGAACTCCATCCAGAGTTGGTTCTTCCTTGCTTTGGTACTTGATGAGAAGAATGCTTCAAGAGCATTCCAATTCTCTTGTGAATTCTTGCAGTTCTTGATGTGTGGAAGTAAAAAATCAGAGATTGAGTTAAGAATGTATGACTTGGCTAGAGCATCCTTTGAGCACCATGTGGTTAACCTCTCTTGTTCTTCTTAAGTTGGTTGTTTCTTGATTCTGAGTATGGCATCATCTCATCTCCGAAAATGTAACCATAGGGGTTTCTCCCTTGAAGATATGCTTCCATTCTAAGTGAAGAATTTGAAAAATTACCTCAATCCAACTTGACTATGGATGAAGGAAATCCATCTCCCATGTTGATTTGTTGATGCTCTGATACCACAGTGAGAAGATAGTTTGATTTAGTCTAGAGATTAGCTGGTGTTGCACAAACTTGCACTACGCCTACCAAGTTGACTCCAGAGATGCTTGGTAGTTTTTTTACCTACTAGAGTTGTTGTAGCTGTTGTGGATGGTGGTACCTACAAGAACGCTCAAGAAACATGCAAAAAAAATGCACACAAATTCTCTCTCTCTCTCTCTCTCACGCTCACTAGTGAAATGAGGAAATGGAGATGGAATGTGGAGATATGATCAAAATGGTGAAGATGATGATGGAAGGAGATGTAGAGTAGAGATGGTGGTGGTGATGATGAAGTAGGTAGAAAAGTAAAAAGTAAGAGACTACCTATGATTCCAACATCATGTCTCTACATCTTACCATCACATGCTCATCCTCAAAGCTCGATCCCCAACAATGGCACCAAGTTCAGCATCACTCTAGCACAGTGGTAAGTACCAATGTGAGGAGATCCACCTCATAATTGTCAATCTAGGAAGACGTGAGGAGGGTATGATGATTGTGAGCAAGTGATGTGCACAAGTGAGTAAGTTAGAAGCACACAAGGATGCCCACACATACACACATATGCGCACACAAGGCAAGACAAAGAGATGGAGCAATGGAATCCTTGATTATCCAAAAACAAGATTCTAAGCTCTTTTATTCACTTTGATTCCCAATTTTCTAACCTCAAAAATGAGCTCTCTAGCTCCTTTATAGTTTTTTATTAGCTTTGGCCCTGTCCAGACTGTTGGGAGTGATGGTTGGATGCACTCAAGAAATGAGTTGATGCTGCTATACCTGCTACACCAGCCCTTCTTTGATTCCAGATATGCTTAGTACACTTGCTTAGCTTCCAAGTGACACAAAGAAACCATATATGTACTTTGCAAATGGTTTGTGTAATGATCAAAACAAAACAGATAACTTTGTTCCTTCACAAATCCAAAAACTTGCTATTTTTGTAATGATACCTGCTCAGTATTATGCTCAGTGTGACCAGCACACTTGCAATTGAAACAATTCCTTTTGGGAGTATTAAAGTACCTTAATAAGCTACCATTTGCAAGTGGAATGAGCAGAAATGATAAACCACATCTAGAGAGATTGATTTAGCAAAATTATGATTACCCCCGACTTTTTAGGAGAGTTGCAGAGATAGATTAGTGGTGACTTCGAAGCCGATTTCTCGCAAATGGCTGAATGGAATCTTCTGAAATTTTGTATGCTTGTAGAATACCTTGAGTTGGTTCCAACGAGCTATTAAACTCTTGATTTGGTTCAGTGAGCACTGAGAAATGCTCCTTGGAAGTTGACAGACTTGGAGTAGAAGACTCAGACAAAACAGAGATGATGAATGTAAGTATTTGTATTATATCATATGAATGTACATTCCCATTGGCATGATAGACATAGCACAATGGTACTCAGAGGTGTAAGCTATGGAGTAAGCCTTACACACTCAATGAATGGTACAGAATAGCCTCGGGATTGATGATGGACACCCGCGACTTTTTCCTTGTAGTTTTTATAGGAGTTGTATTATGATTTGAATTTGAAATTCAAATGTAGGCTCCCTAGAATATCTCTACTAAAAGTAGGGAGATATTCTCTCCATTAATTCAACTAAGAATCCATGACTAATCAAGTTGGTATGATTACATGAGATGCCAAGTCATTCTAGACTTTTACAAAAGAGTAAATGGTAAGAAACTTTAAGCATAAGTTTCTATGGGTCTTCCCTTATGTGGAGTCTTCAAATCAATTGTCCTAGCCAAGTGTGATGGCTTGAATTGCACCAACAGCTCCCCCTCAAGCCAAACACTTTGGCTCAAATCTTCATCTTCTTCATCTTTAGTCTTCAATCACATCCTGCAATCCAATCATGGATTTAAATCTGCATAACTTGTTTCCATCCAATGCTTTAGTGAGTAAATCTGCACATTGCATATTGGTAGACACATATGTCAATTGAATCTCTTTGCTAAGTAACTTCTCTCTCACATAGTGGTAATGAACCTCTATGTGTTTGGTTCTGGCATGATAAATTGGATTAGCTGCAAGGTGAAGAGAGCTAGTGTTATCTCCAAAGATAATTGGTGGACTTGTGTATAGGCCTAACTCTGTATATAGAAGCTTCAACCAGATAGCTTCTTGAGTGGCATTGGCGAGCCCTCTATACTCTGCTTCAGTGGATGACAATGCCACTGTAGGTTGTTTCTTGGCTGACCAAGAAATAGGCTTATCCCTTGCAAAACAAATATATCCTGAGGTGCTTCTCCTATCATCCTTGCATCCTGCCCAATCTGCATCTGAGTAAACTTTAATGTCAATATCTGATGTATAAGGAAAGTACAAACCATGACTTTGAGTTCCCTTCAGATACTTCAAGATCTTCTTTGCTGCCTCTAGGTGAGGTACCCTTGGTTTGTGCATGAATTGACTAAGCACACTAACTCCATATGCTATGTCAATTCTTGTCAATGTAGCATAGTTCAAACTTCCTACCATACTTTGGTATCCTGTGATGTCTTGGACTTCTTCTCCTTCATGAGCACTTAGCTTTAGGTTGACCTCCATTGGAGTAGTAGATACTTTAGCATCCTGCAAGCCAAACTTCTTGACCATATCCTGCACATACTTCTTTTGAGTGATATATATACCGGAGTTGGTGTAGACTAACTCAAGACCTAAGAAATACTTCAATTATCCAAGATCACTAATCTTGAATTCTTTCATCATCTGTCCTTTGATGTGTCTAATCCCATTTACATCATTTCCTGTAATGATGATGTCATCAACATAAACACACAAGTAGATTACCTCTGTACTACTTCTCTTTATAAACAGAGAAGTGTCTGCTTTGCTCATCACAAATCCTTGGTCTTGGAGGTAGGTTGTCAATCTGTAATTCCATGCTCTAGGTGCCTGCTTCAAACCATACAGAGCCTTCTTCAATTTACAAACATAATGTACCTTTTTTGGATCTTCATAGCCAGGTGGTTGTGACATGTAGACTTCTTCAGATATCCATCCATTCAAGAAAGCATTCTTGACATCTAATTGGTACATATTCCAATTCTTGGATGCAGCTACACTCACCAAAATTCTGATAGTGGGCATCTTAGCCACAGGAGAAAATGTCTCCTCATAATCAATGCCTTGGGTTTGTGCAAAACCCTTGGCTACCAACCTAGCTTTGTACCTGTTTATTGTTCCATCTGAATTCTTCTTTAGTTTGTAGATCCATCTGGATCCTATTACCTTCATAGAGTCTTTCTTGGGTACCAAGTCCCAAGTATCACTTTCCTTGAGAGCTTCCATCTCTTCATCCATGGCTTCTTTCCATTCTGGTTTGGTAATTGCTTCTTCATAGGTACCTGGTTCTTCATTCAACAAGTCCTTTGCAAGATATACAGAATGTTTAGTTACAAGTGATGTGTCATACCCAAATCTGATAGGCTTCTTCTTTTCTCTCTGAGATCTCCTCATTGCTTGAGTTGAGGATTCTGGTTTATCTTCTAGTTGCTTCATCTTCATCTTCCCTTTGGACTTCCAAGCCTTGAACTCTTCAATATTTATTGTATCATCATCATCTGAGCTTGAATCTTCTTTCTGAATTGATTCCTCCTTGGTGAGCTTTGGGAAATCCTCTTCCATGTCATAGGGTAGACTAATCTTCCTGCATTCATTCTCATACCATGAGTCATTCTCATCAAAGATGACATCTCTGCTTACCTTGAAACCTTTGTTTGTTGGGTTGTAGAATCTGTATCCCTTTTGGTTTAAATCATAACCAATGAAGATACATTTTTCAGCCTTGGGGTCTAGCTTTCCCCTTACCTGTGAGGGAATATGCACATATGCTACACAACCAAAGATTTTACAATGATCCAGAGAGGGTCTCTTACCATGCCAAGCTTCATATGGTGTCATGCCATCAAGTGATTTGGATGGCAACCTATTGATGAGATAGGTGGCAGTGGATACACTCTCTGCCCAAAGATAATTTGGCAACTTCTTTTCATTAAGCATAGACCTAGCTGTTTCTACTATGAGTCTATTCCTTCTTTCAGCTACCCCATTTTGTTCAGGTGAGTACCTTGTAGTAATCTCCCTTTTGATGCCTCTTTCCTACAAAAAATCTTCAAACTCATTGGAGAAGTACTCTCCTCCACCATCTGACCTTAGCCTCTTCAAGCTTCTTCCTGTTTGATTTTCAACAAGTGCAAGATACCTCTTGAAACAATTAAACACTTCATCTTTATGCTTCATAAAGTATAAAATGGTCCACCTGCTATAATCATCAATGAAGGACACATAATACCTTGAACCTGAAATGGAAGGGTCCTTGCTAGGTCCCCAAACATCTGTGTGTACCAAGTCTAGGTAGTCCTCATGCATGAAACCTTTTCTTGAATAGGGTAACATGTGAGACTTACCAAATTGACATGATCCACACTTGTAAATCATGTGTTGCTTGGACACATTAGGTATCCCAAGCACACATTGATCCCTGCACATTTGCTTTAGGGTTCTTTCACCTATGTGCCCTAATCTCTTGTGCCATATTTCTAACTCTGAAAGTGTCTGATCCTTGTAATTATACAAAGCAATGTTCTTGGTGTCTTCTAGTTCAAAAGTAAACAATCTACCTGATTTCTCCCCTTTGGCTATCCTTCTGAATCCATGTCTTGGGTCCTCCACATATGCTCCATGTTGTGTGAATCTGACCTGCAAACCTTTCTCCACAATCTGACCAACACTCATTAGATTCTTGGTGATGGTTGGTACATAGAGTACCCTGCTCAATAGATTCTGGTTTCCATCACATGTCTTCACATTTCCAATCTTAACAACAAAATGTTTAGTGTCATCACCTGTTTGTACCTGATGTTTGCCCTTGGGCTCTTCCAAATCAGAAAGTAGTGACACATTGCCAGCTACATGGTTAGAACATCCTGAGTCAATATAAAATAAATGATCATCATTTGTACCTGCCTTGGAGGTCATATTCATGATCAATAGGGAGTCATCTTGCTCCTCTGTGTAGTTGTTGTAGTCTCTTCTATTTCTGAATCCACCTTGGTAGTTACCATTGTGGTTGTTGTTGTAGTTGTTGTTGTATTGGTTGTTGTATCCATTGTAGCCTTGGTGTTGATTGAATCTGCCTCTCCCTTGAGAGTATCCACCTCTTGAGTAGCCTCTTCCTCTCTGATTTTTGTAGTTCTTGTAGCATTCATCTGTGGTATGATTGGACAATCCACAAATGTTGCATGGTGATGAGTTGTAGGGTCTCCCCCTACCTGACTTACCTCCTCTGCCTCTTCCTCTAGATGATCTACCTCTCCCTGCATAATTAGCTTGAGAGGTAGAGCCTTCTTCTTCCTGTTTCTTCCCTTTACCTTTATCTTTAACTTTTTTATCAGTATAGAGAGCAGAGGGGTTGTTACCTTTTGATTGATCTCCTGCTTTTGTAAACTTTGCTTCATGTGTGAAAAGTTGGCCCATAAGTGTTGTGAGATCTGGGGTATGCATGTCCATATAGAGGTCCATTGCAGTGGTGAAACTTTCCCACTTATCATCTGCCTTGAGTCCATTTGTTACTTGCCTGACTATTTGCTCCTCTTCAATCTCCTCTCCAATGCTTGCTAATTGGTCTGCCACATCTTTAATCTTAGTCACATACTCTGAGACTGGTTGCTTGGGCTGCTTCCTAAGGGTTGTGAATTCAATCCATAATTGATTCTTCCTAGCCCTTGTGTTTGAAGAAAAGTATGTTGACAAGGTTTCCCAAGTCTCTTGGGAAGTCTTACAGTTCCTTACATGAGGTAAAAGAAAGTCAGATATAGAGTTAAGAATGTAAGACCTTGCCAGAGCATCCTTTGCACACCATTGGTTGAGTTTCTCATGTTCATCCTTTGTGGGTAGTCCCCTAGTTTTGAATGAGGGCAATTCCTCATCTCCCGATATGTATCCAAATAAGCTCCTTCCTTGTAGATAGGTCTTCATCCTCAGAGACCAAGCTTGGTAGTTGTTCCTGTCCAATTTGTCAATGAATGAAGGAAATCCATCACCCATGTTTACCTTTTTTGCTCTAATACCACTGTTGGGAGTGATGGTTGGATGCACTCAAGAAATGAGTTGATGCTGCTATACCTGCTTCACACCAGCCCTCCTTTGATTCCAGATATGCTTAGTACACTTGCTTAGCTTCCAAGTGACACAAAGAAACCATATATGTACTTTGCAAATGGTTTGTCTAATGATCAAACCAAAACAGATAACTTGGTTCCTTCACAAATCCAAAAACTTGCTATTTTTGTAATGATACCTGCTCGGTATTATGCTCAGTGTGACCAGCACACTTGCAATTGAAACAATTCCTTTTGGGAGTATTAAAGTACATTAATAAGCTACCATTTGCAAGTGGAATGAGCAGAAATGATAAACCACATCCAGAGAAATTGATTTAGCAAAATTATGATTACCCCTGACTTTTTAGGAGAGTTGCAGAGATAGACCAATGGTGACTTCGAAGCCGATTTCTCGCAAATGGCTGAATGGAATCTTCTGAAATTTTGTATGCTTGTAGAATACCTTGAGCTGGTTCCAACGAGCTATTAAACTCTTGATTTGGTTCAGTGAGCACTGAGAAATGCTCCTTGGAAGTTGATAGACTTGGAGTAGAAGACTCAGACAAAACAGAGATGATGAATGTAAGTATTTGTATTATATCATATGAATGTACATTCCCATTGGCATGATAGACATAGCACAATGGTACTCAGAGGTGTAAGCTATGGAGTAAGCCTTACACACTCAATGAATGGTACAGAATAGCCTCGGGATTGATGATGGACACCCGCGACTTTTTCTTTGTAGTTTTTATAGGAGTTGTATTATGATTTGAATTTGAAATTCAAATGTAGGCTCCCTAGAATATCTCTACTAAAAGTAGGGAGATATTCTCTCCATTAATTCAACTAAGAATCCACGACTAATCAAGTTGGTATGATTACATGAGATGCCAAGTCATTCTAGACTTTTACAAAAGAGTAAATGGTAAGAAACTTTAAGCATAAGTTTCTATGGGTCTTCCCTTATGTGGAGTCTTCAAATCAATTTTCCTAGCCAAGTGTGATGGCTTGAATTGCACCAACACAGACATAGTGTCTGGCCTACTTAAAAAATACGTTCATATGCTAATTTAAAGGCTTAAACAAGCTCTAAAAGATATGAACTTGGTACATACTTAGATCTAATACTCCTCAAGCTCAAGGACTCTTTGGCTTGAACAAAATGGAGTTGCAAAAGTATGAAATCATATTTAAAATGGTTTTTAGTGATCAAAATCATTATTTTTAAAGGGTTTTCTTTTGAAAATTTGACATATGCTTCTTGGAGCTCCCTACATGCTCCCTCTTCTTGTGTGTCCACTTCTTTGATGCATTTCCATGCTTTGTGCTTGACCTTCAATGCCAGTAGTTCCTACCATACTTCAAGGTCTAAGCAATAATGCATTAAGCCTAATTCTGTCTTTTGAAATTCTAAACTTGGGGCATCTTTTGTTTATTGAAGAAGTGCATCATCATTTTCTATAATCACAAGCTCAGATACATAGAGTACAATCACAATTGTATTATCTCCTCTCTTAAGAACATACAACTTAGCAACAAAAGCCCATTCTTTGAAACCTATAACTGAGAGATACTTATCCATCCATTGGTACCATGCTCTAGGGGATTTTTTTAGTCTAGATAATGCTTTCTTCAGCTTACATAGCTTGCTTTCTGAATGGGAAGCTGCAATGCTTGGTGAATGAGACATATATATATATATATATATATATATATATATATATATATATATATATATATATATATATATATATATATATATATATATATATATATATATATATATATATATATATATCTTCTCTTTGAAGTCTCCATTTAGGAACACTTATTTGATATCTATGTGATAGACTAGCCATTATTTGTGTTTAGCCACATCTAGTACTACTTGGATATTATTCATCCTTGTAGTCGAGGAAAATGATTGTTGCAGAGCTAGAGAGCGCACAAAGCAGAGAAAAAGACGGGCCCCAAAATTTTTCCGATTTGGACTTCATATTTTTGTATCATAATCATTCTTGTAATATATTTTCCCTTGTAAAGGCACTAGAGGAGTCCTCTAGATGCATCCCCTCAGAAGATTAGAAGCTTACCCATGTAAAATAGTAGAAATTTAGTCTTTTAGTGAATAAAGTGCCGGTCTCTTGTGTGAAAGGACCAAACTTAGGGCACTAGTATATAAGTCAAAAGTGACTCTTTGTAAAGAACTTTTTGCCATTGTGAGAAGAGAGAGCACAGAAATTCGAATTTGTGTCTTCTTCCCTCCTTATCTTCTTCTTCGTGAGCTTGTATGCATGTGTATTGCTTGGAAAGGGTGCTTGTGAGTGTTGTCTATCCTTGAAAGTGTTTCTTTGCTGTAGGAAAGGCGTGTGCGAAGTGTAGGAAGTGCTGAAGTGTAGGAAAGTATTCCCGCGACTCAGTATTTCACGCATAACTTGAAGTAGGAGCGTCGGAATTGAGTGAAACCACTGCCATTGGATGCGTCTTCTCGAGAGCTTCGAAACGCATATGCTATTCGCTATATTTGGAGTTCGGAGCTGGGAGAAAAGTCCAAAATACTGACGGCTGCTGCACCAAGTATCGTTTCGCCTTGACCAACAGTTGGAGCTTGTTTGGATAAGTCTTTGCCTCATTTACATTCTTTGAGTAGTTCATTTGCATTGATCATTACATGATTGCATGTCCTCATACACTCGGCTAGGTTTGTATACTCTTTGGATTGATATTTAAAAGCGTGTATCCCCACTATATGCACTTGTGAGGGGATTGAGGTATCGTCTCTTTCTCCGCAAGTCCCTAAGTTGATACTTAGGTCAACACAATGATCCAAATTGAAGCCCTTTTACTTGTGAGTAGTATGCAACAAGTCTTGCTTTCTGATTCTCCAAAGTACCATCAACCTTGTACTTTAACTTTGACACCCACTTGGTGCCAATGACTTTGTGCACAAGGAGTCGATCCCCTAGCTCAGAAGTTCCATTCTTTATGATATTGTCAAATTCTATTTTTCATGGAAGCCCTCAAATTGGGATCATGGAGTGCCTCTCCCACATTTGTTGGCTCCTTTGCTTATTCTTGAATGATCTCAACTATCAAGGCTGTGTTTACAATATGGGTGCTAGCTCATCTCTACTTCGTTATTCTATGTAATCATCTAAGTTCATCTGCAATGTCTTTTAGTAACTCTGAAATTGTGTTTTCTCAATCATAGGGCTGCCTCACCCAATGTGGCAATGCTTGTTTGCTTGAATGACAACATGTTGGTGACTCTTATCATCTAAACATGATGCATCCTTCTCTTGTATAGAAGGGATAGCTCTTGGTCCAAGTTCATAGTGGATTTCCCCTTCATTTGATGATAAACTGGAAATTTTCTAGCCTCAAGTCATAAAACTTATGAGCCTTCTTATCCTCACCATACCCTAAGAAGATACATTGCTTTTTGGTTGATGATTGTTTCTCTCCATCTTTGGGACACAACATCACTTCCAAATGCTTTGAAGGAACATATTGCTTTTTACTAGTGTGTATCTCTTATGGGGTCTTTCCCTCAAGTTCCTTGATGTAAAATTGATTTAAGATGGAGATAGCAATGTTGCTGGAATCTACTCAAAATTGATTTGCAAAACCTTTTCCCTTGAACATGCACTTAGCCATCTTTATGGTGTTTTGATTTTAACATTCTGCAACACTATTTTGTTGAGGGCTATGTGCCACTATCATTTGATGCTTGATTCCTTTACTCCTGTAGAAATCTTCAATCTTTGTTGATGTAAATCCACCACCAACATTTTCCTAAATTTCTTAATCTTCTTCACTAATTCGATCTCAACAAGTTGAAACCATTCTTTAAATTTACTGAAAGCTTGATCCTTATTGCAAACAAAGTACACTCACATCTCACTAATATAGTCATCAACATGAAATATGAACTAGGAAGATCCACCCAAGGCTTGTATAGGGATTTTTTTTGTACAAGTCAACATGCACCAACTCTAGAGGATAGCTTATTTTTTTCTTGCATTCTTGTGGAAATGCCTTCATCTATTCTATTGCATGTTCATCATGCATGCTACACATGGTTCCTTCATGTCTAAAATCGATGGTAGATATGCAACCACACCCCTACAATACATCTCCTTTAGTAGAGGGTATCTGATACGACCAAACCTCTCATGCCATATCTTACTCATGCCCATGTTTCTAGTGGTTGTAAGAGTAGAAAACTCGTACACGTTGTTTCTTGTTATGCCAACCCCAATAATGTTGTTATTACAATCCATAATCTTAACTCATGTCTTGTTCAAAGATACTTCATGAACTTGATCAATTACAGAAGCTACTAAAAGAAAATTTCTTTTGATTCATGGAACATTCAACACATTTGAAAGTTTTCTAATATCCCCATTAGAATAAATGAATGAAACTATTTCTTCACCCTCTGCAAGACATCTTGCATAATTGCCTACATTTATTGTAATGGGTTCCTTTAGAGGTTATAAGGAAATATAAAGGTACTTTTTGCTCATCATGTGAGGAGAGGAACCACTTTAAAATAGCCATGAGTCATCTGTTCCTAAATCTTCAGTTGAAGAGCATACCTTCTCTATCCTAAAAAATAAATCAAGCTTTGTTTCTGCAATGTTGGTAGACTCCTTGTCCTCAAACTTTTAGAGAATCGTTCTTCTCTTTTGCCTTCTTGATGCGAAAATTTTGAATTATGTGGCCTTTTTTCTTATAGTGGAAGCATTATCCTTTGAGCTTCTTTTTGTCATTCTCCTTTTTGTGTCTATCTTTTGAAGAGTCTACTTTGCCTTCTTTGGCAATTTTCGTGAATGTAGAATCTCCTTTGTTGCAACTACTCCTTGCCTTAAGTAGCAAATCCTCCTCAATATGTAAGGCATTTAATTTTTCAAAATTTAGAGGTTGAGGTCTGATTTGAGTACTCATAGTTGATACCAAACCATCAAGCTTTTTCATGGTATATTAAAGACAACATCGAGCTCCTTATTTGACTTTTGTATGCCTGCTCATGCTTTTTGATCCCATAGATTCTTTATGCAAGTGATGAACACCTTTGAAGCCTCCCCATTAACAAACCTTTCTATTGCTACATGATTCTCCAAGTTCTTAATCTGTGTCTGATTATGAGTTCCACATTGACTTCTCAATATGTTCCATGCTTCACATGCCTTGGTAGTATGTTGAATCAAAGCTAAAACACTATCAATAGTAATTGTAATGAGAGCACATAGTGCATCTATGTTTCTACATTTCCAAGCACATAGAAGATCAACATCAAGAGAATGATTTGATCGGGATTATTTAGATTAGGCGTTTCTTGAGGCTTATGATCAGTCCCAAGAAAAATCTCCAAAAGCTCATATAAATCAAGGATAGAAGTGATTTTCAACTTGCATATGGTGTAATTCATACCATCAAGCTTACCATCCATGAAGGTTGGTGATTGTATCCACTATGTTGGGATGACAAGCATCATTGTTGGTCATGTTTGTACTCCATCTAATCTTATTGATGAACCACCTTGAGTCCTAGTTGTAAATGATGAAAACCACTTGACATCTTCTATATCCCTTTATGAATGAAACCCATGTTTCTTCTTTTATGTCACTCACAGCCTCTTGATCTCTGATACCATGTAAGAAATAATAGCACAACATAATAGACCAATAGATAGAGTGGAGAAAAATGCAGATTATATCTTCACCTTGCAAGACACTTTTATATCCTTACTATGTCTTAGCTCATAAAGCACATCTTGTGATATTTTGAGATCGAGATGGGATTCTAGCATTTATACCCTTTTTGTTCAAGAGAAAAAAAAATTAGAAATACACACTACTTAAGATCAAGCTTGCATGTAAGATTATGAGATATCTGAATACAACATACACAACCAAATGTTCTTAAATGTAAGGACTTTGGTTACCTCCCACTCCATGCTTCCTCTTGTTTTAGAAAGTGTATATAGAGATTGGATACCTATTCATGATGTACGATGCTACATATGATAATCCCCCAATAGAGTCATTACATATTCGTCTGGTTCAGCATTTAATGTAGCAATCCATGCAAGATACCTATTTTGCTCCCTACTACTCACTTTGTTGTGGAGTATACTTGCATGTGAATTTCCTTTTGATGCCTTGGTCTTGCTTGCAAGAAGTCACTAAATTCATCCAAGAATTATACTCCGCTTGGCCATCTAATATGGTCACCTTTCTCTCGCCCCTCCATTCGACCTTGGACATTCGATATGATCACCTCATTGCTTCTCTACTCAGGCGTGGAACCTTTTGAAGTGACACACATCTACTTCGCTTTTGATAAATACTATCAAGTCCTTCTTGAATTCTCATAAATAAAGGTTACAAATTATCTTTTATCTCCAAGAAATGAGCTTCTAGTAGGCCCACATGCATCTATACGTATCGGATCCAACATGGTTATGACATATAGTTGCTTCTTTTGAAAGGTAACCTTGCATTTTTCCCCAATAGACAAAGGTTCACACGTATTGTAGTATTGGAGTTTAGAAATGTGGAAAACCTCTTAACACTTACTTCCTTTGTATGAACTTTAACCTTTGAATGTTGATATTTCTTGTCCTTTTTGCACTAGAGGTCCAACTATGTTATCTTCTTATCTCCATAGATGATAAACATGGCTTCAGTGTGGTCTGATTGATGTACATTTTGAGCTTTCTTCCTTCTTCCTCACACCTGGCTATTAATTCATATCCATTCAGCCTTTATGAGTAAATATATCTTGATATCCCTTCTCAAGAAATTTTCAAACTTACATCAAACAAACTCCTAGTAATATTGGAAGATGCAATACATCTATTATTCCTTTGGCCTTGTGTCCTCTACCCAACGACACATGTTTGACATGTTGTATACAATGTTTGGTGTCCTCTCAAAGTGGCATTGATGGTTTGGTGTCTTACTAAATAGGACCTCCTTGCATTACATGTGGTTGCTACAACCACTATCTATAAACCACACTTCTTCATTTTCTTGCTTAGCTTCATGACTATGCCTCACTTTTAAAAGATGCTCATTTTTAATGATTGATGTGATTATTTTGACCTTTATAATTGTGATTCACCAACCTTGAGTCTCTTAAATAGCATTCATTTTCACAATACCATGATTTGCCACAAACATGAAATTTAGTGCTTTGTATCTTCCTCCATGTTTGCATCATCTTGCTTTGAACCTGCCACTTCTTTTTGTTAATTGGCTCAAATCTTGTTGGTTGGACTGTCTTTGGCTTCCTTGAATGTTGGAGTTTGTGTTTGACCTTCCTCTTCCTCTTGATCCCCCTCTTTTCGATTTTCCTCTATCACCTCTACCTAGATAGAAGATTTGTCTCAACTACCTTTTAATTTGGATCCTTCCGATTTCAACTTACCCACTTTTTATCCTTGCTTATCCTATTCAAAGTGTGGGCAACTAAATCGTCCTCACCCCATTATTAGATTCCCTATGGAGCTAGGGGATCTAACAACTACGTAATCTTAAGCATATAATAATTTATTATTTGGATAGGACTCTTACTCATATTATGAAGCTCATTCTTGAGCTAAATCATCCTAGCCTTGACGTGTGGAACAGAGCCTTTCTAGACACACCCATACCCTTCTAGAGGTATCTAGGTCTTGTATATGTCCTATCATAAAATTGGTTGTGTATTGGGATACTATAAAAATTATCATCCTATCACTTTATTCTCACTATTTTGAAACCTCTTTTGGTCGCACATAATGCCACTATCATCTTCATAGAGCCTTGGTTCACTTTCGTTCATTAAGCCCCATATCCTTTCCCATGAGGATATAAACAATCCTAAACCTTTAAGGTTGGTAGTTTCTTTTTTCTAAATCATTATAATTTAGCTATTCTCTACTCCTAAATCTTCCCCTTTGTATGTAATGGAGTGACATGTAACGAAAGTTTAACCCTGCATCATGCGAACACCAATTTGAAAGTCCTTCCACTTCTTCATGTGATGGTTGCCCTTTGTTCCTCATGGTTGGCATTGCTTCATCTCCGGATATGAATCCATATAGATTCCTCCCTTAAAGGTAAGCCTCCATCCTTAGAAACCATGCCGGGTAGTTGTTTCGATCCAATTTGTCAATTATTGATGGAAATCCATCTCCCATGTTGCTTGACTATGCTCTGATACCACTGTGAAGAGAGATGGTGGATGCAATCCAAAGATGAGTAGGTGCTGCTACAACCAGCTTCACACCAGCCAAATGAGACTTCAGAGTTGATTATTAGACCTTTTAGCTTCCTAAATCCACCAAAATATCAGCCAAGTACTTTGGAACATGTATCCCAAAAGTTTAAGTCAAGACAGACTAATTGCAAGATGACTAGCTCCCAAAACTTGCTATTTTTGGACATACACCTGCTAGAAAAATTGGACAGTGCTCTAACCTGGTACAAATTAGATACATTCCTTTTGGGCATAGCAAATAGACTTAGCAAGCTTCCCAATCCAAGTTAAAACACTTCAAATGATGGACTGAGCACTAAGAACAAGATTCATCAATTTCTGGAACATGCCCACCATTCTCGGGGCTCTGCAGAGATAGACCAGTGAGTAGTAAAATGCATATATCTCCAAAACGGTAAATACAATGACCATAAAAATTTATATGAAAAAACTAGACAGTACGAGCTATCAAACGCATGTTAAAACACTGAAAAGGGTTGCCTACAACTCAAGATATGACCTTCTGAAGTTACTGCTCTGAGTGAGTATAGCAGAGAACAAAACAGAGAAGTAGATGATGATAAATGTATAGATTCACATATGATTACAACCACATTGGCAATGAAACTTTGCACAATGGGAGTAGAATGATAGAGCTATGGAGTAAGCTCTTCAATCTCTACAAAATGGCATGAAGCGGTCACGTACAAGGCTTGCTAATCGCCTCTTCCTTCTTGCTCTTTTTATAGCTATTCTTGGAGGGAGTTTTGAATTCGAATTCGAATGGCTCCACCTAAAAGTGATCCCCAAAGTTAGGAGATATTCCCTCAGCTCAAAAATTTGTGGTTTTAGGTAGATAGAGCCACGACTTTGCTTTTACATCATGCATGAGGTAAGACATCTTTTTCGTTTTTTCTTTTTTCAAATACAAGAGATAAAAAGAACTCTTTTACAAGAGGTGTTCACATGACTACACATGTGACTTACAAATGAGCATAATATCAAGCATATCAAGCATGTAGGCTTGGGTAAAATGCACCAATAGCTCCCCCTCAAGCCTAACATGCTTGACCTCCAAATAAGTCTTCAATTGTCCTTGATTTCCTACAAGCCAATCATCAACTTGAATCTACTTAACTTTGTACCATCAAGAGATTTAGTCAACATGTCTGCACATTGCATATCTGTAGAGACATAGGATAGTTGAATATCCTTGCTCATTAGCTTCTCCCTTACATAATGGTAGTGGACTTCAATATGCTTGGTTCTAGCATGGTATACCGGATTAGCTGCTAGATGTAGTGAGCTTGTGTTGTCACAAAAAATGTGAGGTGTTGAAGAATGAAGTCCAAGATCTGTTACAAAGACTTTAACCACATGATTTCTTGAGTTGCATTAGCCAAACCTCTATATTCCGCTTCAGTAGAAGATAATGCCACGGTTGGTTGCTTCTTCGATGACCAAGAAATGATTTTTGAACCTGCAAATGCTATATACCTGGATGTGCTTCTTCTATCATCTCTAGATCCGGCCCAATCTGCATCTGAGTAGACCTTTAGCTCAATATTTGAAGTATATGAATAGAACAAACCTTCATTCATGGTCCCCTTTAGGTACTTGAGGACTCTCTTGGCCGCTTCCATATGTGGTCTTCTCGGCTTATGCATAAACTGACTCAATATGCTAACACTATAGCATATATCCAACCTTGTGAGAGTTGCATAATTCAAACTTCCAACCAAGCTTTGATAGCTTGTGATGTCTTCAATTGGATCTCCTTCATAAGCTTATGATTTTTCTCCATAGGGTACCTGCACACTTGGTATTTTCCATCTTGAATTTGACGAGCATGTCATGCACATACTTCCTTTGTGTGATGTATATACCTGAATCTGTGTAGATTAACTCCAATCCAAGAAAATAAGTGAGTGGTCCGAGGTCACTTATTTTGTAACTCCTCCTTCATTTGACTCTTCACCTGTTTGATTCCTTCAAGATCATTGCCTGTGATAATAATATCATCAACATACACACATAAATAGATCACTTCAGATCCATTCCTCTTTATGAACAAAGAGGTATCCGCGTTGCTAGCTTTGAATCCTTGGTCCTACAAATAAGTCACCAATCTGAAATTCCAAGCTCTTGGAGCTTGCTTCAATCCATACAAAGCTTTCTTTAGTTTGCATACATAGTTAGGATGATGTGCATCCTCATATCCAGGAGGTTGTGCCATATACACTTCCTCAGAAATCCATCCATTCAACAAAGCATTCTTTACATCAAGTTGATAGAGATTCCAATTTCTAGATGCAACGAGACTAATGAGAACCCTAATTGTAGGCATTTTTGCAACAGGAGAGAAATTCTCCTCATAATCAATACCATGGGTTTGAGCAAACCCTTTAGCAACTAACCTTGCTTTGTGTCTATTTATACTTTCATCTGGATTCCTCTTGATTTTGTATATCCATCGAGATCCAATTACCTTCATAGATGGCTTGTTAGGTACAAGCTCCCAAGTGTCATTCTCCTTCAAGGCTTCCATTTCTTCATCCATTGCATCTCTCCAAGCTTTCTTGCTTTGTGCTTCTTCGAATGTGGTAGGTTCTTCATTGGTTGAATCCTTTGCAATGTAGATTGAGTGCTTGGTGACCAAAGAAGTATCATAACCAAACCTCTCTGGTTTCTTCTTCTCCCTTGAAGACCTTCTAAGTGGTTGATGTGAGCTCTCAGGTCCATATGTAGCATCCTGCATCTTTGCTTTACCTTTGTTCTTCCATAGCTTTAGTCTTTCCAAGTCTTCTAGGTCAATCTCCGAATCACTTTCTTCAATCTGCTTTGGCTCCTTTGGTTGAAGTGATGGAAAGTCTTCATCCAAGTCATAAGGCAGCTTCACTTTCCTGTCATCATCAAACCATGATTTGTTTTCATAAAAAATTACATCTCTACTCACAAAAAATCCTTTATTGGTTGGATTGTATAATCTATATCCTTTCTGGTTTTGATCATAACGAATGAATACACACTTCTCTGCCTTGGGATCCAATTTCCCTCTTACTTGAGAAGGAATGTGAGCATAGGCTACGCATCCAAAGATTTTACAATGCTCTAGACTAGGTCTTCTTCCATTCCACACTTAGTATGGAGTGATTCCATCTAGTGACTTAGATGGAAGTCTATTTATGAGATATGTGGCTGTAGACACAGCCTCTGCCCATAGGTAGTTTGGCAATCCCTTTTCGTTGAGCATGGACCTTGCAGCTTGGACAATAGCTCTGTTTCTCCTCTCTGCTACACCATTGAGTTCGGGTGTATACCTTGTAGTGACTTCCCTTTTAGTGCGTCTTTCATGCAAGAAGGCATCAAATTCAGAAGAGAAGTATTCTCCTCCACCATCTGATCTGAGTCTTTTCAAAGTCCTACCTGTTTGGTTTTCAACAAGAGCAATATACTTCTTAAAGCAATTAAACACTTCATCCTTGTGCTTCATGAAAAACAGAATGGTCCACCTACTAGAATCATCTATGAAAGACACATAATATCTTGAGCCTGATATAGATGGCTCCTTACTTGGACCCCACACATCCGTGTGCACTAGATCCAAAGGATTTTTATACATATATCCTTTCTTATTGAAAGGTTGTCTATGAGCCTTGCCGAGTTGACAAGCTTCTCACTTATAAATCATGTGTTGCCTTGTGATATTAGGCAAACCAAGTACACTTTGGTCCCTGCAAATTTGTTTGAGTGTCCTCTCACCAATGTAAGCAAGCCTCTTGTGCCATATCTCCAACTCTGTTAGAGTTTGAGATCCATAGCTAAACAAAGCCATGTTCTTTGTATCTTCCACTTCAAAAGTGAAAAGCCTTCCTGTCTTTTCTCCTTTGGAAATCCTTTTAAAGCCTTGCCTTGGATCTTCAACATATGCTCCAAATCGATTGAATCTAACCTGCAATCCTTTTTCAACAATCTGTCCAACACTTATTAAATTTTTGGTAATTGTAGGGACATACAAGACTTTGCTTAAGAGGTTCATATTCCCATCTGATGTCTTCACATTACCTATCTTCTCCACTGAGTGCTTTGTGTCATCTCCTATCTGCACTTCATGCTTGTTATGAGGATCTTCCAAATCAGAAAGTAAAGCCACATTTCCTGCTACATGGTTTGAGCATCCCGAATCAATGTAAAATATGTGATCATCATCCTTACCCTTCTTCATTGATAGATTCATAATCAACAATGAATCTTCTTGACTTTGGTCCTCTGCATAGTTATTGTAGTCTCTTCTTCCTCTATGGCCACTTTGATAGTTGTTGTTGTTGTAATTGTTGTTGTAGTAGTTGTTGTTGTAGCCTCCATTGTACCTGCCTCTATTTGATCCATAGCCACCTCTATTGAATCCTCTTCCTCTTGAGTTCATTGGGTTCCTGAAACATTCTTCAGTAGTATGATTAGATAAGCCACATATATTGCAAGGTTGAGATGATTGGAATCTCCCCCTGCCTTGCTTTCCACCTCTGCCTCTTCCTCTAGCTCTTCCTCTACCTGCAAAGTTTGCTTGGAAAGAGCTACCTTCGTCTTCATTCTTCCTATTCTTTGACTTGTCCTTGACCTTAGCTTTATCAAAATATAAGGCAGAAGTTTGATTACCTCTTGAGGACTCACCACCTTTGCTAATCTTTGCTTCATGAGTGAAGAGTTGGCCATGAGCGTGTTGAGGTCGGGTACATGCATATCCATGTATAAATCCATGGCTGTTGTGAATGACTCCCACTTGTCGTCTGCGTTGATTCCATTTATGATTTGTCTAATGATTTGCTCCTCTTCAATTACATCTCCAATGCTTCCAAGTTGGTCGGAAATCTCGTTCATCTTTGTGACATAATCAGTCACATTTTGCTTCGGGCTTTTCTTCATTGTTGTGAACTCCATCCACAATTGGTTCTTCCTTGCTAGAGTGTTGGAAGAGAAGAAAGAGGCAACTGCATTCCAGGTCTCTCTTGATGTCTTGCATCCCTTGACATGAGGTAAAAGAAAATCAGAGATTCAGTTTAGAATATAGGACCTTGCAAGTGCATCCTTCGAACACCAATTTGAAAGTCCTTCCACTTCTTCATGTGATGGTTGCCCTTTGTTCCTCATGGTTGGCATTGCTTCATCTCCGGATATGAATCCATATAGATTCCTCCCTTAAAGGTAAGCCTCCATCCTTAGAGACCATGCCGGGTAGTTGTTTCGATCCAATTTGTCAATTGTTGATGGAAATACATCTCCCATGTTGCTTGACTATGCTCTAATACCACTGTGAAGAGAGATGGTGGATGCAATCCAAAGATGAGTAGGTGCTGCTACAACCAGCTTCACACCAGCCAAATGAGACTTCAGAGTTGATTAGTAGACCCTTTGAGCTTCCTAAATCCACCAAAAATATCAGCCAGGTACTTTGGAACATGTATCCCAAAAGTTTAAGTCAAGACAGACTAATTGCAAGATGACTAGCTCCCAAAACTTGCTATTTTTGGACATACACCTGCAAGAAAAATTAAACAGTGCTCTCAACCTGGTAAGAATTAGATAAATTCCTTTTGGGCATAGAAAATAGACGTAGCAAGCTTTCCAATCCAATTTAAAACACTTCAAATGATGGACTGAGCACTGAGAACAAGATTCATCAATTTTTGGAACATGCCCACCATTCTCGGGGCTTTGCAAAGATAGACCAGTGAGTAGTAAAATGCAGATATCTCCAAAACTATAAATACAATGACCATGAAAATGTATATGACAAAACTAGACCGTACGAGCTATCCAACGCACGTTAAAACACTGAAAATGGTTGCCTACAACTCGAGATATGACCTTCTGAAGTTACTGCTCTAAGTGAGTATAGCAGAGAACAAAACAGAGAAGTAGATGATGATAAATGTATAGATTCACATATGATTACAACCACATTGGCAATGAATCTTTGCACAATGGGAGTAGAATGATAGAGCTATGGAGTAAGCTCTTAAATCTCTACAAAATGGCATGAAGTGGTCACGTACAAGGCTTGCTAATCACCTCTTCCTTCTTGCTCTTTTTATAGCTATTCTTGGAGGGAGTTTTGAATTCGAATTCGAATGGCTCCACCTAAAAGTGATCCCCAAAGTTAGGAGATATTCCCTCAGCTCAAAAATTCGTGGTTTTAGGTAGATAGAGCCACGACTTTGCTTTTACATCATGCATGAGGTAAGCCATCCTTTTCCTTTTTTCTTTTTTCAAATACAAGAGATAAAAATGAACTCTTTTACAAGAGGTGTTCACATGACTACACATGTGACTTACAAATGAGCATAATATCAAGCATATCAAGCATGTAGGCTTGGGTAAAATGCACCAACATCCAACTCCAACAATTGGTGTCAAAGCAGGTTGCCGCTTCATCTAGGGCATCGTTGACACCCCTCTGGTCATAGTCTTTGAATCGCATGAAGTTTGGTGAGCATGCTCAGGGTGATTGGTAGCTTTGAGCTTGTTTCGGCCTTCGAATGCACTATTACTACGCTTGTGCAGGCAATTTCATCTTTTTGTGCCAAAGATATATACAAGTTTCGGTTTGTTAGTATAAGTGCCTCAAAGTCTGCTACAAGTTTAGTGAGACTCATCAAGGTAGTTTTGTTCAACTTTTTTAGGTACAATCATTTTTTCTGCATCAGGGTATTTTAGTTGGTGGCCATCGCTGAAAGTAGTGATGTATTACGTATGTTGTGTTGAGGATAAGTGGGACAATACCAATTACCCATTATGGGCTTATATGATGCATCATGTATTGGTTGCAAAAGGACTATGGAATATTGTGCAGAGTGTTGAAAACATCCTATTTCACCTACAAACATAGTTAAGGTAATGCAGATGGTGTTGAAGATGGTGATATTCTTCATGTTCCTGTAGATGTTCTAGTTCTTGTTGCACCTACTATAGAGAAAATTCATTGGGATGGCAAGGATGCTTAGGCACATGCATTGATAGCTTTGTCTGTCAAGCGTGTCAGTATTCCCTCACATTCGCTCTTGCAAAATAGCGAATGATGCTTGGAATACACTTACCACTTTATACCAGGCAAGGAATGAGGCTCGTGTTGCTTACCTTTGAAAATAGTTGGAGAGTGAGCACATGAATGAAGGAGATTCCATGGATATTTTACTGACGAAGATCAAAGATTTGAAGGAACAATTGATTTTTCTTGATAAAGTCTTGCCTAACAGTTCACTTGTGCACACTGTTTTGAATGGTCTTCTCAATTCATATAAGAGTTTTGCTTCTACTCTTTGGTTGATGATGAAAGGCAATCCAAATGCCTTAACATTTGAGGAGTTAGTCTCTATATTGTTGCAGGAAGATGAGTCTAGGTAGAACAGGTCCATTATGCATGTTGTAGATTAAGCTTTCCTGGCTAGTCAAAAGGGCTAAGGTAAATGGAGCTCTTCTACTAGTAAGCAGAAATCTATAAATTTTGCATAATAAAAGAAGGATAATAGAGACGAGAAGAAAACAGAAAAGCAGAAATTGTTTTGCAAATATGGTAAAGGAAATGATCATGTCATAAAGAGTTGTCCAAAACTGATTGCTAAAGAGGCAAGGAGGAAAGAGGTTGGAATGGTTGTCGTAGAGGCCTCTACACCCAAAACAGAGTCTTCTAATCTTGTGCATAATGAAGAATGGGCATTTATCACTCTTTTTAGTTATGAACCATCTTCTCATGAATAGTGTATGTCTATACTAGACTCAAATGTTTGGTACTCTGATAGTGGGGCGACCAAACATATTACCTCGTAGCGTGGTTTCTTCACTTCACTCGAGCCTGCCCTATAGGAAATATTGTCACATGTGCCAACAACTCCTCTTATCTTGTTCTGTGAGTTAGTAAGATCATTTTGACTACTGCTGATGTCATTTCTTTTACATTGTCAGATGCTTTATTTATGCTAGGGATCAAGAAAAATATGTTATCAGGTTTAGCATTAGTCAAGATTGACTTGGTTGTGAAATTTATTGATGATAGATGTACAATTCATGATCTGTCAAATGGCGATGTTATTATTGCTCCTAGCATTTTATATTGTGGGTTGAATAAGCTCATGCACTACATGATTCTCAGGCTTTATCAGATTCAATGCTTTGGCATGCACACTTTGTTCATCTAAAATTTTCTAGTTTGCTATGCCTCTAGAAATCTAAAAATGGTGTTCTCTCTGCTCAAACTTGAGGCACCTAGTAAACGTGTCTGTGAAGGTTGTATTTTGGGCAAAATGCAGCGTTCATCATTCCCAAAAGATGGTTCAGTTTGAGCTACTCAGAAATTGCAGCTTGTTCACAATGATGTCTGTGGTTCTATGCAGGCACTCTCTTTCGGAAACTATCTTTACTTCATGACTTTCATTGATGATTTTTCCAAGCATGCATGGGTATATCCATTGAAAGCACAGTATGAAGTGTTTATGTGCTTCAAATAGTTTTTGGTTTTGGCTGAAAAATTGTTAACATGTAAAATAGGCACCCTCCATTCTGATCGAGAGGGGGAATATATGTCTTCTGAATTTAATGGATTTCTGGCTGAACGTGGGATAAAACATCAGTGTAAAGTGCCATATACACCTCAACATAATGGAGTTGTTGAATGGAAGAACATGTCACTCATGGAGATGGCAAGGTGTATGGTCAAGAGTTAGGCTTTACCACACAGTTTCTAGCTTGAGGTTATGTGTGCAACATATGTACTTAACAGGTGTCCCACTAAAGCATTATTATCTATCACTCCATATGAGGCTTGGCATGGTTGTAAGCTGTCTGTTACTCACCTACATGTTTTTGGTTATCTAGCATATGCATTACTACCTAAATAATAGAGGAGATTGGTTCATAACACAATGAATAATTTTTGTTGGGTACAGTTTTGAAAGCTCTCAGAGTTTTTCTTTTGCATCATATTGCTATGTTATGTCTGCCTCTAGTCTTTGTAATGAGAATAAGCCTGTCACGTTTTATGAAGCACAAAGTTCTGAAAATTGGATGGATGCTATGCAATCCGAATATGATGCTATTATGGAAAATGGTACTTGGCCTTCATGTGACTCGCATTATGGCATGAAGGCGATTGGCACTAAGAGGGTATACAAGCTGAAGTGTAAACCTCAAGGAACAGTTGACAGGTATAAGGCCAAGCTTGTTGCAAAGGGTTATGCTCAGGTAAGAGGCATTGATTTTGATAAGACCTTTGCTGTTACATGTTGAATGACTACTATTCGTAGCATATGTGCACTTGCAGCTCATCATGGTAAGAATGTACATCAGTTGGACATTAAAAATGCATTTATGAATGGTGACTTGCATGAAGGAGTGTATTTTTCAGCTTCATGGCTTTGTACAAAAAGGGCGTGAAAACCAAGTGTGCAGGTTGGAAAAGGCATTATATGGTCTAAAGCAAGCACCTCGTGCTTGGTATGAAAAGATACATGCCTATCTGATTTCACATGCCTAAATGAAACAAGCGGATTAGTGGAATAACACACAGTGACATTATGATATTCGTACTATCAAAAGATAAGTAACTCTTTAGTGCTATCTCAATATATGTAAGCCAAGGGGAAAAGGATAAATATCAGTGTAAGAGGGAAAAAATTGGCATATACTTATGTTCACATACATTATTCCTGGAGTTTATAAACAGCATAAATAGATGGAGTATAATTGGGTGTATAATGAGGAATTGTGTATGCACCTATACTAATTGTTGAGAGCTTCGGCCATCATTAGAAATTTAAGTAGGTAGAAAATTTAGATTGGAATTTTCCTACCACGATAGACCAAAAGGCCCCTTGCTAACATTAGGGAAATACGCATAGTTAAGGATGCATCCTCATATTGAATGAATGGCATACGCTCCCATCACTTTGCATGTTATCCAACGAGGACCATCGTTGCAAGAAAATAATTTATGCAAGTTATAAAGTCTAGAAAGCTTAAGTATAAGAGAGTCTACCATACAAATTGAATAATCCATATCCTATCACCTTCACTTTTCAAGAATGACAACGAGAGTCTAGGATAATAGTTCTCTCGCCAAATCTATCTTTCTCACACTGAGCTCTTGCAATGTAAAGCTCCCTTCCGTAGACAGAATGTCAATTTTTTGGGAATCCAAAGGAGTCTGTAGACTATATTCGTACTACTCTTTGAAGCATTGAACGGATTGTGCGTTTATTTGAAGGTCTCCATACAAATTAAATAAACTTTATCCCCGTCAACTTCACTTTCAAGGAGGAGAACATGGGTAGGATTCACTAATTCTTCATCTTGAAACTCTAGTACACTCATCGAGTCTGCAAATTTAGTGAATACAAGTGTTTGTCAATATTGTTCATGTTCAATCTCAATGATCACTATCCACTCAAACGACAACATGATACGAGAAATAATTTGCTAAATCAAGATTTCCTTTTTCAAATAAAAGGATTCGCTATTCTCTAATCGTCGCATTCCGAATTTAAATATTTCCTAACAACAACATTCATGACCTCATTACATGTAAATAAACAGTCCTTGTGCATGTTCTTTGAATACAACTTTCAGATACATACAAGCCATCATTTTCTTAGAAGTAGCCATCATTGTGCGGATTTATTAGGCAACAGCAAATACGTGCTCTCTTCCAGTTAAAGGTAAATGTCAATGTACAGCCCTTAACGTCAATCAAAGCAAGTCTATGGTCATCTACTTCGAGAGATCTTGCACCAACTGTATATCGTAAAGAGATGTACATGTACATAACATTTGGAATGGAAAGATGCAGCAGAGGTATTTTAAGCAGAAGACGGTATCTACAGTACAATAGCCACATGCGTTGAGCTAATGAAAATAGACGCATCTGTAATGGATTTCGGTTGAACCGACTTTTAGAGTAACCAGAAGGGATGAGGTAGAGAGGAATTGTAGCAACGTGTAACTAAAGAATGCTGCAAGAATGTCTCCAACATCCTGAACATACCTTGCGCAAATAATGAATTTCAAGATGCCCACCCCTTACAGTCAATGGCAGCCGTGGGTTCAATGCACAGGAGAGACTCTATGTTCACTCCTTTCAGTGGTTCACATCATGATATACATACGATTGTTCATGATAGAACCTGGGATTACCTCTCGACCAAAGCCCTTATGGGCGAGATGAAGTGACTGTAACGCCCATCTACATGGCTCACTGGAAAGTTGTGTGACGCAAAAGCCTTTCGGTGTCATATACATACATATACACAGATAGACCCTCAGGTACAACTACACATGAGGAGAACAGCTGCTGTTTACATTTGAAGAGGTATTGCAGAAAGCTCCTACGACTTTCACATTCCAAATAATCGAGTGAAGAAATTTCCGGTGCTGGACTTCTCTTTCTCCTTCTCCAGGCAAGTGACGTGAGCGTAACGCCCATACCTATCTACAGTGCGTGGCTCTGACGCCGTGTCCTTCTTACAGAATCTGCAACTCTTGTCGACCCAACCTTCATCCACAAAATCTCCTTCGACTGCAGCAGAAATCAGAGTTCATGACTATGTGTATGTACAGACAATATACGAGTGTTCATAGAGAGAGAGAGAGAGAGAGACCTTCGATGGAGTCTTTGAAGAAATCTCTGTAAGTTCCACCGATCTTCCGTCTTAAAGCAGCATACTGGAGACGCACGATACGTTTTTTTCAGCACCAGATAATAAATTTTATTCCAACGAAGTGCTAATCGTGCATTCATATTTTGTTAGGAAGCGAGACTACCTGCTCCCGGCTCATCTTCTCGCCCATGCTCGTGGCGTAGCGGGCGTCTTCCAGAAGTTGAGCGTCATCAGCTGAACGTACTTCAGAAAAATCAAGAGCTTCAAGTACGCTCTGCTGGGGTACCGGTCGCGATGGAGGTTCCGACTCCGATGTCTCAGATGGGGGAGGCGGGGGATCGGTAGCCGCTGTGTGTACGAGATGCAGACGAGGACGACCCATCAAACAACATCCAGAGGCATGGCGACGTACAAGAGGGAAGGAAGTGCTGGAGAACACCGCGGTGCGGGACGTTGTGGCGGGTCTCGTGGACGTTACGAGCGCGGTGGAAGGTGGCGCCGCCATACGCGCCTCTGTGAGGAGGGGTAGGCGCGGGGGCGATCTGAAAAACTGAGAATGAACAAGACTCGAGAGGCCGTGGTGGTACTTGGACGTGGAGGCTTGGAAGCCACACCACAGCCGACGAGCCATCTCCACCACACTCCTTAATTTCATTTTAAAATGCACGCTTTTACATCCTCCAATAATCATTTGCAATGATCTAACTGGAAATAGAGGCTGATATTATTCATGTGCTGTTCCATCGTTCACCCATTCACATGAGGTAGATTCCAGAAGCAATGCTCGAGAAACCCATAATCACAATGCTCGAGAACACATTTAGGGTAGTGGGGGCACTTTTTTTCATCTTTAAGAGGTTTTTTTCTTCCGATTGTATATTCACCTATAACCCTAATAGGCCACTTAGTCAGTTATCTTTGTACATTCACTTGGTAATACATTTAGTATTGTGTTGTTCTTCAAGCTTCTTCTCCTTCTTCCTTCTGTTGTTCGTGCACTTTTGTAGGCCTCGAACTCCAACAATTGGTATCAGAGTGGGTTGTCGCTTTCTCTAAGCATCGTTGATGGAAATTTTGACTTGAGATCGTTTCAACCTCTGAATACATTTGTACATGTTTTGTGACAAACATTGTACATGTTTTGGTTCGCGAGTACAAGTGCCTCATATAGATGTAGAAGAGCTGGATACGATATTTTTGTTCAACTTTATTAGTTTGTCCAATCCAAAATTCTTTAGTGAAAGCAAGGGAACTAGTGGTTGCACGTAGCTCTTCCTTCCTAAAAACAACTTTCAAGTTAATAATTCAATGAAGACGTGGGAGGAAAATGGTGATAAGAGTTAACCATGGATCACTCCATCCAAGTGATTGATTTGTTCATAATCATCCTTCTACTATACCTTACTTCTCTAGCCAACTCTTTGTAAAAGCTGACAACTTTTTTAATGTGAAAAAAGATTATGCTTTTAAGTGTTTGAGGACAAGTTGTAATATTGTCTAACCCTTGCTTTGTACGATACGGAGGTCCTGCAGGTACTATGTCCATTCACATGTACAATTGTTCTTTCAAAGTTAAAGCTCAAGAGAGTAGGCACTTGCCGAACCTTCATTTTAAAAAAAAAAAGTGTTTGAGGACAAGTGATCCCAAAATTGTACATCTTCAATGTAATATTTTCCTCTCAAAAGTGATTCCAAGCCCTCGTTTATTCACATGAGCATGGGACAATCTAGGAACCAGCTTTGAAACAACATTTTCATATAAATATGCAAGAAAAACAAGCTTAATAGGCAATGCACCCTTCTGCATGTGTGACTAGATGAAATTTTCGCTTTGTGATCACATGTTTTGCCATTACCTATGTGGAATATTCTTCGTACTCTCCCTCTAGTTTTTCATTCATGTTCCATATTCTACTTGCAACTTGGAAACTCCATTCCAAATATACTTATCTTTTAAAACAGACAATAAGTTCATTTGTTTAGAAGGGAAATTAGGGTGAGGGAACACACAAGAGCTATCAATCACCAAATCCCACTAAAAACATCAATTGAATTTTTAAAGATTTTAATATATACACATTTGATCTATAAACCTTATTATATATATATATTGAAGAAGAGGATCATCAACTCTTTTTTCTTTTCTTCTACTAAATTCATGCTCTAGCACACTATAATTTGAAAAGAAAAATGCAATCACATGTGAAAAGAGATGGAAATATTTGCACTTCCTAGAAAAAACCACTTTCTATCATAAAAAATATCATAGCCACTTAACCTACTACTTATAACTAAAAAGTTCAAAGAGAAATCATCATTCCTTGCTTATCTTCTCCATAGGAATCATGTTCATGATTTCTACAAATAAAGAGATCATGGTTGCAGAGCTATTAGTTGAAAGGGTATTGGGAATCGAACTCACAACCTCCCGGTTAGGAGTGCGATGGACTAACCACTCACCCCAAAAGCCATGGTTGAGGATTACTTCCTAATCCTCTCTCGTAAGGCATGGTTCAACCATCTCCTACTAGGATTATGTGACATTCCTTCCCCTTAGACTCAGCATTGTCCTCAATGTTCACTTGTGAATCCTTCTAACTCTTGGATCCACTATCCATGCATGAGTGCTTCCACCAACCTCAAACTCCAGCACATGGAACAAATTTGGACCTATCCCACTCTCCATGGGTGCCCAAATGCCCATGTGCCTTCATCCAAGGCTAGTTTCACACTCACCATAGATAAGTGCTTTTTCCAAGTGCCCACGAATGAGGCGCGAACATCCGTCTCGCCCAATTTCTCAACTAGGCTCTAATACCAATGTTTGGAAATTGAACTGACAACCTTCCGGTTAGGAGTGCGATGGGCTAACCACTTGCCCCAAAAGCCATGGTTGAGGATTACTTCCTAATCCTCTCTCTTAAGGCATGATTCAACCATCTCCTACTAGGATTATGTGACAAAGGAGGTGCATCATGCATCATTTAAACACAAACAACAAGATAAAATATGGATAGAAAGTAATGTCTCTTTTTAAGTAGCTAAAAAAAATAGACATGAAAAGTACATGAATGTCCTAGACGACATTGAATTTCAATCAAAGACTTTATAATGTTCGGAATGTAATGTGTGTTTCTTTGTATGTGTATAAGTGTGTGCGTGTGTCACATACATGAGTGTCCATGATTGTGTGTGCACAATATAATTCACATATATTATAATTTATGGATCTCCTATAGACCAATTCCTCTAAGGACCTTGTGTATGTGTTTATTACTTGTGTTGATGTGGGTAGGAAGAGTGACTTGTCTAATGAATTATTTCCATAGTCAAATCAAACAAACGGCCCACTATCTTTAAATATATTAAAAATTGATGGGAGGGGAGATTCAATCATCCCCTATGGAACATGACGCATGGATGGCCACACATGTACACTAATTCACTTAGAAAAAATCTTTACGTTCTTTGAGGTGAAATCGAATGAACCAAAGAGATTTTGCAAACCCTAACTAAACCCAGTGAAGAACTCAATACAAGTTATATAACTCAAAATGCTCTCTCACACTCTGAGAAACAATGCCAAAAAAACATGCAATTCGATTCCCTATCCTTTGTATGCAGACAATCCTCACTTTCCATTTCAAGGACAATTGCTTCTAGACTGTGCAAAGTCAATAACAAAAAAATGAGACAGCTATATGGTGTTGCTCTAGCACAATGGTAAGTACCACGTTAAGAAGCTTCACCTCCTTAATGTCAATCCGTGGGAGAGGTAGGAGTGATATGAAGATCGTGAACGTGAGATGATGTGAGAGTGAAGGTGAGAAGCACGAAGATGCACACACACATACACACACACAATGAAGAGACAAGCAAGACACAATGGAAGGTGGGAAATTAGCTCTCTTACTCAAGAATACTCTTACAAGCTCAAAATGACTCTAATCTCAAACAAGCTACAATGAACCAACCTCAAAAATGAGCTCTCTAGCTCTTTTTATAGTTTCTAGACTAGTTTTGACCGGTTTCACATCTAGTGACCGGCCTAGTTAAAAAATAGGTCCTAGAGGCTATTTGGAAGGGTAAACGATGTCTAAAAATAACGAAAATTGGTACGAGCATTCTACCTAAGCTCCTCAAGCTCGAGGACTCCTCGGCTTGCACAAAATGGAGCTATGGATTACAAAATGTGGTTTTCTATGATACATATGTTACAATTAGTGATAATAATCACTGTTTGAATGTTTGGAGAATTAATAAGAAATATATTTGTTTGAAAAATTGATCCGCCTGGTTCCCTGCTTCGTCTTCACATGCTTCCGTGGCGTCTGTGCCTCTGGCTACTTCCAACACCCCCCTCCCTCTCGCTTCTGTCGTCCCTGACAGAACCTTGTTGTGAGGTCTGCCGGATGTAATTCTGTAGGAGGTCTTGAGCGAGGGTGTGCTCTGATACACGAATACCTCGGGCTAGATCAGCCTCGAGTTTCTCCCAGTCGATAGGTTGCGGCTCGTCTGGTGGTGGGAGCTGATAATGTGTGGAGTACACCATTCGTTCACAGGCAAATAATTGCAATAAGTGTGTGGGCCTGCTTATAAATACTTCGGAATGGTACTCCCAAAAACCGGTGGTGAACATTTCTTCGAATGTCTGCTTGTAACATGCCGGTAGATATTTGATCCTGCAGTGCCAGGCGTAACACACCCGTAGCGATGGCGTTGTGCTCATATCATAGACTAAATCAAAGTTGCCATGCTCAAAGCCCGGGGTGTTGACATGGGGAGCCTTGATGCGTCGGAAGACTTTAAAGACCATCTGCATCATGTCAAAGATTTTGACAGTCATGTGTGCGGCAATATCATCCATGTGTTTTAATCTAGGGAGCCAGTGGCGGATCGTCGCCATCATGTAGCCTACTGTGGGTAACGCGACTGGTGGCTTGAAGTAGGGATAGTTCAACCAGTCTTGGCACTGCTTATTGTTCTGTAGCTTTATAGCGAAGGCAGTCCAAGAGCGGCGTCGTGGTACTGGTCCCCAGCACGGATTAAATTTTAAGTGAAGCGGCGCTTTTACCCACGTGCTCATCATCTCTGGATAATTTTGCAATAAATCTTTGCGCCAGTCTGGTTGAAGGATTTCACCTCTCTTCGCCCTTGGTGGCAAGTCCTCTGGCTCGAATTGAGTGGCATGCGTTGGTTTCATGCCTGTTTCTTTCTCTATGGTTAACTGGTATTCGGCCATTAACATGAAGTACGGTTTATATTGGAGCTCATGCCCGGATATGTATCGTCGCGGGGCCAATTGAGCAAAGAATGGTGACTGTAAAATTTTCTCTTCAATTATGGCCATGGCATGTAGCTGTGCCTCTACTCTGGCCGAGTGTGTCGTTCCGAGTTCTTCAACTGTCTTCATCCACGCGGGGGTAGGTAATTCGTAGGTCATCTGGCCTTCGACCGTGACACGTCCGCCTGGGATGGGTATCGGTTCATATGCCTCTTCGAATGTCTCCTCCACCGGGATAGTGACGGTTTCTTCCTCAGCTGGGAGCTCAGGTGGGGAGTCTGGCCTTGGTGGTGCTTCATAGATTGCAATTCTAGATTCAAGATTTGTTACCTGGGCCCGGAGTGCGTTGAGTTCCTCTAAAACTTCAGGGGCAGGGTCCACAGGCGCTGGTAATCCCGCTGCTACTTGTACTTGTTGTGTTGCTGGTTCTCTGAGTTGTAGCAGTTTGTGATCTTCCTTTAACTTTTGATGTTCTTCGTTCATACGATCATAGTCCTCGAGCAATCTAACATGGTCGTCTAGCAGCATCCGCATCGACTCGGATGGGATTGCCTTGAATCTGCTCGGACTTAGTGGCTGTTCTGGATGATCTAAAGCCGCTTCCAAGTTCTCTCTATTTTGCTCTTGGAGTCTCTGGTTCTCCTCTTTTGCTGCGGCTAAGTGTCTTCTTAGTAAGCCCATATTTCTAGTAAGCGTTGCATTGCGGACAGTCTGGGCTCTAAGTAGGTTATCCAAATCCGCGGTGGCCTCTTTGGTTTTCTCCTCACTTTCTAGTTCTAACTTGTGATAGGCCTCTCGTAAATCTTGGTATCGGCTGTTCAGTGAGGCGTTCTCAATTGATAACAAATTAAGCTGCGTTTGTAATTCGTTCGTCGTTTTCTGCAGCTGTTGATAGTTGGTGCCGAGTGATGCAAATTCATCGCGGACTTGCGTCATGCATGCGAACATGTGTTGAAATGCGGTGTCTATGGTGGGCGATAGTAGTAGTGAAGTGCTAAATGAGGATGTAGTGGGAGTAGATGCAGTGGGAATGGGGAGTGGGGTTGGGACAGTGGATGCAGTGGTGATTGTGGAAAATTGTGAAGTGCCTAAATATGAGGGTGCTGTGAGTGGAGTGGGTGGTGGTGAGGTGGATGGTGATATGTCCATGCCATTGGACGTGTTTAGTGTTGTGACTGTGAAAAGTGGTGTGATTGTGGGTGGTTGTGTAGGTGTGAATACGGGATTTACAAACGTAGAGTAGTTTACAGGGGGGATGGTTGGAACAGCTTGGTGAAACGGGGAAATAGGGGTTATGGTAGGTTGGGGAGGTGAGACTGGTGAGAAGGTTAGTGGGGTTAGGAAGGGGAATGGGGGTCTTAGAGGTGGGGGAAACGCTGGGAAGGATGAAGGGGTGAAGGGGTTAACATATGGATGCGGAGGGTTGGGTGTGGGCAGGGTGGTATGAATGGGTAAGGAAGAGGTTGTGGCTATGTTGCTTTGTACAGGTGTGGATGTGGGGAAAGCCGGTGGGTGTGCGGGTGATACTGGATGGGTTGGTGAAAGATGAGGTGAGAGAGGAGTCGAAGGGGTGGATGTTATTTCGAGGATAGTAGTGGTATGTACAATGGTGGTACGGGGTGGCGAATCTACAAGGATGGTTTCTGCGGTTAATGAACGTTCGGGGGCGAGGCGTGCCTCCCTGGCTTGTGCTGAAGATTGAGCTCCTGTTGGTACACGAATATACTCTCCGGGCTTTGAAAGTAGTCGCACTCGGCGGGGGTCGAACTGTGGTAACTGCTTTCTTTGTAAAAACCGGAGTGCTTCATGGGAGCCTACTGATTTGACTAACTCTCTGAACCCTCTGATGTAGGCATCTTCGAATCCTCCGGAGATGAGTTCCTGTTCAATTAATGCCTCGCTCTCCTCTTCCGTTAACTTCTTTCGTGCCCAGACTTTCTCCATGGTACGATATAATTTCTTTATAGCCAGTGTGTACGCTGCGGCTTCGAATGTCTCATCTTCATATGTGCTGGTGTCGCCGTGTGTGTCGGTTTGTTGGCCTTGGCCCTCTGTCTGTTCGTCATGTGAGCCCTGGCTGGCTTCATCGTCGCCTTGATCGTCGTCTGTTTCGGTTCTTTCTTCTTCAGAGCCCGACACAGCTTGTCCCTGTGGCAAATCTCGCGGCGTAGTAGGGTAGCTGGGACGTTCATATTCCTGGGAGAACAGTTGTGCTTCTGAATACTGGAATTCGTTTGAGAATGCGTCAGGCATCTCAAAATCAAATGTCGTGTTTATGGGGTCAGCCTCCATATGTGGTATCGGGAAAGAAAACGCTTCCGCACCAATGGTGGTGGGAGCTTCTGCTGTTGTGGTGGTGGGTTCTGAGGTGGTAGCTGCCTGAGGTGCAGCGGTACTAGTGGTGGCCTCTGTAATCACTGGTCTGGACAACCGTATGCGAATAGGTTGTACAGTGGGAGCAGCTTCTGTCTGTGGTCGCTCTGGAGATGGTTGTGGTGATGGCGACTCTGGCACTTGAAGGCAGGGGATGGTGCCTCGCATGCGCTTACCTGCCCGTGTCCTACTGGGCTTCCTGGCTTTCTTCGTTGTGCCCTTGAATGCCTTCAGTTCTTCTCCTGTTAGTGCACGCTCAATTGGCAAGTCATAAGCCAAACACATATACACAATTCTAGTGAGCGCACAACATCCGTTAAGCACCTTCTTGCGCTCCCATCTGTGCTGTGCCAGATACATTTGATCTATGATCCAGCTTGCCAGATCAACTGTTTGAGGTCCCGTACATGCCAAATACAATCCGAACCAGATTCGTTTATGGGGCATGGTAAATCTGTCCTGAGCTGGAAATGCGAAATGTTGCATGCATATCCTTAGTGGCTTTGACAGCTCAGGTGTAATGGCCGAAATCTCCTCCCACTTCGTGACATCCCCACGTTTCATCGGTTCTGGAATTAATCTCTCTCGATCTGTGGGTGTGTGGGTTCCATGAATCTTGATGGCTGCTCTGATTAAGTCTTTAGAGAGATAAAATCTCTTGTAAGGTGGATCATCCACTAGGGTAGGCAATATGAAGGTTCCTGGGATGTCCTTATTCTCTGATGCCAGCAATGTAGTGATTAAATAATAGCACCTATAAAAATCCGGTTTGGGCAGAGGATCACTGAAATACTCTGTGAAGCCTGCTCTGGCCCAAACATGAGTTAAATCCTGGGTGCTTTGTAGGGCTTCGAACTCTCTGGAGAAAAACTGGTACTTCCCCCACGTGCGGTCATCAAAAGTCAGAGAGGATTCAAATATAAAGTCCGCGTCCGCAAGGGGTCCTGCAAGGCCCTGAAACCAATGAGAGTTCCTGTGTATCTTTTCGGTGTAGCCCATAGGGGGGTTATCGATAGGCATGGGCCCTGGAAATCCCTGAAATTCCGGCGGTGGAGCAGTCGGGTGTGATTCTGCTCGTAGCACGTTGAGTGGCACAGCCGCTACACTGGGGCCTGCTCCTGATGTTCCGTCGTCGGTTTGCATGGTGGCTGGTGCGCTAGTGAGAAAGATCTGCTACAAAAGATTAACACATTAGCATGGAAATTAATCATGATCCCAGTAAAGTGAGACCGCAATCCCTTTCCATAACTGATGCGTAACCCGTGTAGCCAAGTGCTGTGATGTGGTGGATGCAATGTTTTCTTGCAGCACTAGTGCAGGTCTCTAGACTCCTACACGTTTCAGATCATGCATACATTTCTTGATGAGATGAGATTACGAGTGGTGTGTGATGATGGTGGGTGAATTATTACAAGGTTTAAAGGTTAGTAATTTAGTACAAGGTTGTATGTTAGTCGGGGGGTAGTTAGACAATGGGTTAGGGGAAGACTGTTGGACACGTTTCGGTATCCATTTCCTAAGGATCTTTGAATGGGTGGTGGGTTTCTGCTGAGGGGTAAAAGGTGGTGTCGGGTTTGGTGGTATCGAGGGATGAGATGAGTTATGGGGGTTATATATTACATGGCTTATGGGTTGAGCTATGATACATGGTTTGGGTACCCAAATCTGCGTGGGCGTGGGTCTATGGGTAAGGTACTTCTTGGCGATCCACATTTGTCGGATGTTTGGACCTGTAGAAGAAGGTCGAAGGGGTGGTGGAGATCGATTCTGTTTCTGTTCGGCCTTTTGCTTGTTGATCTCGGCTTGGTTGGAGTCCTTCGGTGCTTTTTGTCCTTTAGGCACCCATATTTGTCTGGTGCCGCGTCCTTTGGGAGGCCTAAACTGCCTTCCTGGTCGTGTCTTCTGATACTGTCGTCGATCTGGGTTCCTTTGTCGTGGTTGACTCTGTTGTGGCTGGGGTTGAGAGGTCGGATGGACACTCTGCTTTGGAAAAGAAGGGAGTTCCAACACTTGCGTGACCTGCCCATTAGGAAGTGATGCCTTTTGTAACTTTAATCTAGGCCAGTCCGCAACAAGTTTGGGAGGATGAGCACCGCAGGGAGTCGTGCTCATTTGGCCGCTGATGCAACCCACCTGACCTCTGATTGTGCCCTTCTGTCCTTGCATTTGGGTAACTGTCGCTTCTAGTTTGCAGGAAGTCCCAGGGAAGATCTCCTGTCGTTCTTCTGACTGACAACTGTCTATAGCCAAACCCGAGTGGGTTGGTGTAGACGTAACGTGACTGGTCTGCCCAAAAATCTTCCTGTCTTCCGTCGCATGCGTTTCATAGGGTCTAGGGTCAACCGTCAAGCGGAATGCCGTTAGGGAAGTCAAGCGATATCACTCGCTTCTGCTCTAAGGTTCCAATCTGTAAGGAGCCTTGTCTAAGATTTAGGTCCACTGAGTGATCGTATAGCCAATCTTGGCCAAGGATTAGGGGTTCTATCAGGTCGTCATCATGGCACACTAGTAGCTTTGCCGTCATGGTCACATCCTTAATGAGGATAGGAAGGTCCACCTCACCCATGCAAGGGGTTTCCATGCCTCCTAGGCCTATGAGGTATGCCTCAATTGGCCGCATTTCTATTCCTGAAGCCTTATAGTGGGACCATCTAATCGCACTAGTCGCAGCACCTGAGTCAATCAAAGCCATGAGTTCTTGGCTATGGTTACCGTGCGCTAGCCTCACTGTAATGAATGGTCTCCTGTCCACTATGCTCGGATGAGTGGTTGACTTTACTTGACACATGGCCATGGGATATCTGGGTGATGTTTCCAGATGGTTATAATGTTCTCTCCCTAGTCCTTGTCTTCTTAGCTTCATGCGCTTAATGCGTTCTATGGCTTCTGCCTGAGCTTCTGCTCGTATTCTATTTTCTTCCTCCTTACGCTTCTTTGCCAACGTGAGTCGTCTAAGCATATCCTCAGTAAGAGGTTCTTGATATAGCCTGACTCTACAGCCACTAAGGTAATTAGGCATTATATCTCCTTCTAAGGTGGCTAACTGTACTGCTCCGCTCGTCGAGAGTTTGTTAATGATCATAGGTCCATAACCTCGCTTTTCTAACTTCCGTGCGTGCTGTTTCAGTGTATACACTAGAACTAAATCTCCTTCTTTTAGGCCTTTATCTTTCACATGTGCATCAAAATATGCTTTCTGTCGCTTCTTTGCTGCGTATATTCCTGCTGTTGCCTTTAGCCTGGTTTCTCCTAATCGTTCCAAGTCCATTATTCTCGCTGATAATTCACGGCCGGTCCACTGATGTTCTTGTGCAACCTTAAGGGTCGGTATCAAGAAGTCCAAGGGAAGCACTGCATTCTGACCAAAAACCATCTGAAAGGGAGTTGCATTGAGTACGGTCTTGTAGGCCACTCTATATGCCCAAACAGCGTGGTGTAGCTGTTTGTCCCAATCTGAACGTTTATTGTTCACGAGTTTCGTCAGTACGGTACAAAGTATCTTGTTAGTGCTTTCAGCCTGACCATTGGCCTGAGGATGATATGGTGCAGATTTCTTGTGAATCACCATAAAATCCTGTAACAAATATTCAATGACTTGGTTTAGAAAGTGGGTGCCTCGGTCGCTCACTAACTCTATAGGCAATCCATATCTTGTAAAGACATTTTCAAATAAGAATTTTGCAGTCGTGTGAGCATCATTCTTTTTTGTGGCTTTTGCCTCTACCCATTTCGTCAGATAATCTGTAGCAACAATAATGTATTCCGCATGTGTACCTTTTGCAGGGGGGTTAATGGGTCCTACAAAGTCTATACCCCACTTAGAAAATGCACGTCCGCCCATCATGGGTTTCAATGGCATTTCATCTCTGCGAGTAGGAAACTGAGTTCTCTGGCACACATCACATCTCTTTACATAGGTATGAGCATCCATGTGAAGAGTGGGCCACCATAATCCTGCAAAGAGAATGGCTTTGATTATCCTATCCGGTCCAAAGTGACCTCCTGCAACACCTTGGTGTGCAGTCTCTAATATGCTAAGATAATCGCTTTCATGAACACATTGTCTTAGATATCCATCTCGTCCTCTTTTGTATAGATTATCGCCAATAAGTGAGTAGCCTTGAGCTTCCTGCTCTAGACTGCGTTGTCGAGCTAAGGTCATGCCTTGAGGGAATGTGTTCGTCCTCAAGTATGTCACTAATGGTTCACTCCAGTCTGGTGTGAGAGACACATGATATAATGTAGCATGCTCTACTGGTGGTCTTTCACAACAAACATGGCATTCCTTACACAACTTGTAGACATCTGCTTCCATTGTAGGCCAATATACTCCTAATCTTTGCAGAGTCTGTAGTGTTCTAAGTTTTGAATGATGTTGCTTTAGTGCACCTATGTGTGCTAATTGCAACCAATTCGCATGTTCTGATTCATCTACACAACAAGCAAGAATCTTTCGATTATCTTGTTTATATATGCTTCCTGCCATTATTTGGTACCTCTGAGACTTGGTAATCTCTCCTTCTTTGATCTTTATCCTAGGACTCTTGGGTCCGTATGTCAGAATAGGGACTAATGGCGTAGTCCATTCCGGTGCTATTTCGAGGTTGAACAAGTATGCATCTGGTAATTCATCGGCTTCTCCTTGAGGAGCTTCTCCTGAGGTTAATCTTGAAAGGTGGTCGGCTCTAAGATGCGTCTTTCCTTTCCTAACTACCACTTCAAAATCATACTCCATGAGCAGTAGAAACCAACGTATCAGTCGTCCTGTGTTACATGGTTTGTTGACTAAATATAATAGGGCTTGATGATCCGTAAAGAACTTGAACTTGTTGGCCAACAAGTAGTGCCTGAATTTCTTTACTGCGTAGATCATCCCTAATCCTTCTCGTTCCGTCGTGGTGTAATTTCTCTCTGCTGCGTTCAGTTGTCTGCTAGCGTAAGCTATGGGGAGATCTATGTTACCTTCATTCGTGGGTTGTGCTAATACACATCCTATGGCGTAATTGGATGCATCCACATGTACATGAAATGGCTTACTCCAATCTGGAGTGGTTAATATAGGTGCTGAGCACAAGCGTCGTTTAAGTTCATTGAATGAATGTTCACATTCATCTGTCCACTCAAAATTGGTTAAAAGAGAGTACAGAGGCTTGGCTATGATTGCATACATGTGTATGAATCTCCTATAATAACCGCAATGGCCCATAAATGCCTGTACCTCTTTCACATTAGTTGGTCTAGGTAATTCTGCAATTACCTTCACCTTTTCCTCGTCCGTAGAGATTCCATTTTTTGACACAATGTGTCCTAGAATTTTGCCTTGTTTGACCATGAAAACGCATTTTTCTGGGTTCAAACAAACCTGATATTCTCGACATTTGTCAAATATTTGTCTTAACTCTGGAATATGTGTCTGTCTTACATTTGAATGAGCACATAAGTCATCGACATAAACTTCCAAGCTCTTGCGTAAAAATTCCTTAAAAACATGACACATGAGTCGCTGGAAAGTGGCGGGTGCATTTGTTAAGCCAAATGGCATCACACGAAATGCAAATATGCCCCATTCTGTGGCAAAAGCCGTCTTGTGTTGGTCCTCTGGAGCAATGGCTACTTGATTATAGCCTGAAAAACCATCAAGAAAGCTGTAAACTTCCTTGCCCGCAACCCTTTCCAATAGGTGTTCCGTGATAGGAAGAGGATAACTATCTCTAATTGTGGCGGCATTAACTTTTTTAAGGTTAATACACACATGCAATTTTCCATTCTTCTTGGGCACAACCACAATGGGGGATACCCATTCGGTATGCTCAATTTCGTAAATGAATCCTGCTTCTATCAATCGATCTATCTCCTCTTTAATCTTCGCAGCGTAATTATCATTGTACGTGTAAGGTTTCTGTTTTGTCGGTTTCGCATCTGGAGTCATAGGGATTCTATGAGAACATATATCTGGGTCTACTCCTTTCAAATCTTTGTAACTCCAAGCAAAAACATCTCTATATTCGCGCAATAGGGCAACTAACTCTTCTTCTTCTTCAGTCGTCAAATCGTGCCCTATGTAGGTGCATTTTTCTTCTTCTCCTTCTATGGCAACTATTATTTTCTTGGTTTTCTCTCGGTTATCATATACTTGTCCATCATTCTCTTTTCTATTAGGCATTCGTACCATGATTCTTCTATCTTCAATTTCATATTTCTTGAAATTCTCGGGTACTTCAAATAAAGATTCTTCTTTTTCTGTCATGGTGTCTTTCTTCTTTCTTTTCTTGCCTTCACTCTTAGTAGTCACTTCCGTGGCTAATCTCACTTCATTCGTAATTTCCTCGTGTTTCTGAGTGTGAGTCTCTACTTCGTAGAAATATTCTTCCTCTGATGCAAAGGGAGAGTCCATGATAATTGATTCTAAATCAACATCGCTTGCATCCTCAAATGCATCAGTGCCTGGTTCACACTCTTCTAAAATTGCATCGCCCATGATTGGCTCTATCGTGAAAACTGAAATGTCATAGCCATCCTCGTCACAGTGGGGTGTCCATTGTTCTTCATTGATGGCTACATCCATGGTTGCTAGAATCTCTGCCCAACCATGGGGTTCAAACTCTTCATCTGGGAATACTACAGGTGCATAGGCTGGATCTTGAAGGGTTCGTGGATGTTGTTCTGCACCTAAGGTCCTGGCTTCTAATCGTTCTTCCTCTTGTTTGGCAACTTTACACATCCATAAATGGGTATCCTCATGCAACCAAGAAGGATCTGATTCTAATGAGTGCACGGATTCCGTCTCTACCGGTGTCTTATGGATGGTATTCCATTGTATTGGGGGTACATCTCTGTGTGAATAGTCTTTAAGGTTGACTTTGGTAGTCACTCCTAAATGTTGCAAGTACAAAGAATTAGTTCCCCAATCTTGTACAATTTGTAACTGACGCATGAATGGTCGTCCCAATATCATCTCATATGCATGATTTTTCGCAAAGTCGCAAATGGCAAAGGTATGCTCAAATTCTACACCACAAGTGGTGAGAGATATGCCTTCTAGTAAGCCTAACGGTTTTTCTATGTGTCCATCGGCCATTTGTAGCTTCATCCTGGTGGGTCTGAGTGCTGGCTTACCCCAACGTTTCCATAAAGCGGTAGTAGCGATGGCTACTCCGGCTCCTGAATCTAAGATGGCTTTCGTGGTGTAGTCCTGATGGGTTATTGGAAGATATGTGTTACCTTCCTCTCCTTCGCTTACGTCTCCAATCTTTTCCACGGGTATCTCTGGTACCTTCTTCTGTGATCCTATCTGAGAGGGTGTGGTAGCTAGCTCAGGGAATTGATTTGCTACGTGCTTCCACAATTCTGGTTTTACCTTTAACAATTCCTCCAGAGTGAGATTACATTGTACTTTGGTATTCTTGATCACTTCCGTATTTCTAGGGATCACTGATTCTTCCTCACTATTATCGTGGGTGCTCTCATACTGATAGACTTTGCTTCCCAAGGTCCTGTGAACTGAGGTAATTCTTGTAAAGAATTAGATTCAAATCCTGTGGGTTCACTCAGTTGCTCCACCTCTACCTCATCATATATAGAGGGGATGTCTTGGGGAAATTGTTCCTGCAAGTCGTCTATTTCTCGAATAGGAGGATGAGTTCCTTGTTCTTTTCTCCATTTCTCTTCTTGGATTTCCCTCAAAAATTCATGTGAGTACCTATGTATGGAAGATAAATTGTCTTGACTTTCTGTATTAGGTACTTGAGACAGGGATGGTGCATTCCTTTCCTGTGTCTCTGGGACAATAGGGTTCCTATGTTGATCCTTTTTCTCTTTGCTTTCTATCAAGTGTTCTAGCCTCTCCATTAGTCCTTGAAAGTGTAATTCTGGTTTTGCCATGTTATTCCAATTAAGATATCTAGAGGCTTCGAACAAAGCTTGGGCTAGTTCTACCATCTTCATGCAAAGTTTAGTTCTCTCAATTTCTAGATCAGCTCGAGGGTAGTTTTTACTCATTTCCGTGACCTGAGGTCCCTCTTTTATCCTAGCCTGATATGCACGAAATATCATGTCTAGATCTTCCGGTATGGGTTCCGCTAAAACTGATCCTGATTCTTGAGCTGGATTTTCTTGGTTTAATTCTTGTGAGGTCAATTCTTGTATTTTGGCTCTAGATTCTCTTAGACTTCCTTCCAACTCACTTATCTTTTTACTCCACTTTCTCTTGATTCTTTCCCTGGAATCTTTCCAAGATTTTGTCTTTTTACTGCTAGATTCTGCAACTTCACTAGTTCCTGCTACTTTCTCTTGATTAAGCTGTTGGTTTTGTGAGAGCGCCTGGGCTCTGGTTATAGCTTGGATAGGCACGTACATAGTATTGGATCCATCTGCGTTGTTTACAATATCTATCACGTTGATTGGTGTCACATTCGAAGCATTAACTGGGTTCTTAGGACAATCTTTGATTATGTGCTCTTTGCCACAATCAGCACAAAAGCCTTGTATGCTATAGTACTGTGATTGCCTTGCTATTGGAGGATGTGGACAATCCTTTATGAAATGATCTCCTTGGCACCTAAAGCATGGTCCTCTAGGGCCCTGTGGTCTCTGTTGTCTCAATTGGGGCCGTGGGTTTGGGTTTGCGTACATCACATTAGTATAATCTGGCTCCCAACTAGGTTCCATTGGTGGACTATCATAAGGATATGTCTCCACATGTTCTGGTGACTCCGTGTAATAAGCGGGTGGACTAGTTACATGAGTAGAGTCAAAACTGTTTGAGTTTGGGTCACTTTCGGTGATCAGGGGTGAAGAAGGCACTAAGGCCCTACTTAGGTTCTCTTCTGCAGTAGCGTATTTGACTGAGATGACATTCGCTGGTGGGGGTGGCTGCTGAGCTAAGACGGGTTGAGGTCTCTGTTGAGCCTGGTATGGGTAGTTCTTAGGAGGCCTATAGTAATAAGGTTGAGCATTGTATTGGCCTTGATACCTACCTGGCTGCTGGTATGTTTGCGGGTAGTTCTGTCTCACGGTTTGTTTGTTGTATGGGCAGTCCTGAGCCGTATGATTCGTGTATCTTCTCTCAATTGTGCAATATTGGCCACTAGGGTTGGCTTGAGGTTGAGGTGCATTGGGGCACATGTTTGCCAAATGATTTCCACCACAAGTGTAACAACGTACGTTCATCGGTAGCTTGGGCACCTGTTTACTAGAAACTCCTAGTTTTTGGGCCACTTTTTCTGCTAGGTCCTCTATCGAATTGGACAATTTTGTGGATGCTAGAGAAGAACAATCTGAGTCCTTATAGACCTTTGAGAGTTCTAATTCATCTCCTAAGTTGTCCTCAATGTCTATACATATTCTTACACACTCCTCTAGCGTTCTGGGTTCTTTTAGGTACACATAAGAGCGTAGTTTAGCGCTCAACAAGCCATCTAGGAACAGTGATACTTGTTTGGCTTGTGAGGGTAGCTCTTGCATTGGACATCGCTCAACATATTGTCTGAATCTACGACCTGCCAGTCTTACTGTTTCCTGAGGGGTTTGTTTAAAACTATGAATCAGCGAAGACGTGTCATGTCTAACCCCACTTTTAGAGAATTCAGTAATGAATGACTCTAAAAAGTGATGGATGTCTCTAAATTGCCTTTGTTGCAGTGGTTGGAACCAAGTTAAAGCGGTATTCTTTAACGTTAGTCCAAATGCGTTGTACTGCGTGAACATGTCCTCGACTTGTTCTACTCTTAGTACTTGCTTGAACTCTGCGACGTGGTCATAGGGATCTCCTGTCCCATCGAAATAATTTTTCATTGATTTTACTAATTGTGTAGGTCTCAATACTCTTGCGTGTTCGCGTGGTCTAGGTAGAGGAAAATCATCTCTACCACCTGGCATTCCATGTTCTCTTTGTCTATCCGTCCTATTAGTGTTCCTGGTTGTTCTATCTCTCCCTATGGGGTGATTGAAACTTACTTCCGGTTTCTCGTGATTTCCTTCTCTTTGATTTCCATGGGTTGAGGATGTTCCTGCCCCTTGTTGACTTGTATTCATGTTTGTTCGAGATGGAGGGAATATCAATTCACCTCTCCATGTGTATGTGTTTTTAGCGCGTTCAGGCACCACAAAGACTCTTTCTGAAGTCTCATCCAGGTATACAACCTTTCCAGGTGTATCTGGGTCCTTGAATTCATAGATTGTGATGATGCCTTCCTCACTGGGGTTTTCCTTTCTGTACCTCCAAAAGGCTTCATCTGTCTCTTTATTTACGAACAACTCGGTGCTCCTGTTATCTTGAGGGATCCACTCTGGGATGATTACTCTTGTTAATACGGATTTCCCTCTCGGTGTTCTAGGTTCTTCTAACGGTTCTTTTCCTTGAAATTTCCCTTCTGTCTCTAATTGGATTGTGCCAAACTCATTAGTATCGTTTGGCTGCGTACTCAGGACGTACATGGTTCCTTCTTTGTCTATGTAAGCGTCTCTCTCAAATTTCACCACTGGTCTTTCCAATCCAATGGGTTGATCAGGGTTGTGCAGTTGCACCACTTGCCTTTGCAAACCATCCTCATAGATGCGAGCACCTAATCGGTTGGTTCGGAGAAACTCTAGCTGCGTTCTATAGGGTCCTTCTGGTTTTTCTAGGTAAGCTACATGAGACCCTCCTTCTGGTCTGTCTGCACTAAATGCCATTTCTGATTCGCTAGTTTCTGAGCTCTCGTAGGGGTACTTACTATTCAACTGCTGAGCCCACGATCGAGCAGTAGTTCTTACACTAGCCTCTGATGATCTAAGGCTTCTTCTGTCCGACTTACCTATATGTTTGCCCGATCTAAGGTTCATTAATTTCCTTCCTTGCTCACTCAATTACACACTCAGATCGTCACTGGTCCTTTGTGATTATTCTCTTGATTCTTTTTAATTTTCTTTGGATTCTTGTCGTAATATATGCGTCAGGAATTCGACTTTCGTTATGATTTTTGAGTTCTCGTTCCGTCAGACTTAGGTTCGTTTCTTTAGGTTTTCGCGTCACACACACCTTTACTTTAAGTCTTAAACTTGATAGAATTAGGTATCCTGAACTTGAGGCGTTCCTATCGACTTAAATCCACAATGCTAACGTTTAGCCTAAGCTAAGAATTGACTGAGGGGGTTGAGTAATCTTCCAACCTCGAGTCGGCTTTTCTGTTGCTCTGATGCCCTGTTGCCCAAGAAGCCGTGCTTCCCAAGCTCTGCTGTCTTCACTGCCTTGCTTGCTTGCCTTGGATTGCCCTTGCTAGACCTGGAAAATTCCAATGTTAGACCATTTCACAAGGTGATCAAGCACTTGAGTATATACACCTTTTATGTCCCTTCTCTTTTTTGCCCAAATTTTCAATGTGTGCCCCCTGGCTTCCTAGTCCCAAACTAGGTGAACCTCAAAATAGCATATCCAAAGATAGATGTATCCTTTATGAAAAAAACAGTTGAGGTCACGTAGTACTCGTCACGAGCTTTCTAACGAGCTATTAAGCTCAAAAAACGGACTTCGGATGAGAAAGTTACACGCGTTCAGGCCCTGGGGGGTAAAAATTGACAATCCAGTTTTCCCTCAAATATGAGCTAAGGGGTCTCCTATGAGTCTAATGGTCCAAAAATTTTTCAAAAATACCCTCAAATTTGGTCAAAAATTGAAGTCCAAAATTTTGCGATGGGGGTGGGCAATCGCGATGGTCTGGGACCGTCGCGATGGTCCGAGCGAACCGTCGCGATGGCGTGGGATTTGGACAATCGCGATGGCCCGAAAAGGCGAACAATCGCGATGGCGCGGGTCAACGGTCAAAGTTGGACAATCGCGATGGCGCGAAAAGGTGAACCGTCGCGATGGCGCGGGTCAACGGTCAAAGTTGGACAATCGCGATGGCGCGAAAAGGTGAACCGTCGCGATGGCTCGAAGTGAACGATCGCGATGGCGTGAGAATGGACCGTCGCGATGGTCCGAAAATTGAACCGTCGCGATGGCGTGATCGGGCGGACAATCGCGATGGCGCGGTCAACGGTCAACGGTCAACGGTGGACAATCGCGATGGTCTGAAATGAACCGTCGCGATGGTCCGCGATGCGATGGCTTGAGCCAATCGCGATGGTCCGATTTTGGGCTGTCGCGATGGTCCAAAAAATGAACCGTCGCGATGGTCTATCGTGACACGTGGCACTGTCGTGGCGATGGCATAAGCCAATCGCGATGGTCCGGGGTCAGCTGAACCGTCGCGATGGTCCAAGTGGACCGTCGCGATGGCTCAAGTGAACCGTCGCGATGGTCCGAAAAAGCGAACCGTCGCGATGGTCCGGCCGAGCCGTCGCGATGGCGTGAGCCTATCGCGATGGTGCGACACAATCGCGATGGTCCGAGCCAATCGCGATGGTCCACCAAATAACGAATTTTTGGAATGCAACTATGGTGCCGTGCGTGCGCAAGGATCGCCTACCTCGTGGTGTGGTCGCCTACCTCAAAATCCGAAAATTGCAGACCATCGCGATGGTCCGCCACACTCGGAAATCTCTGACAGAAAGTACATTTTTTACCTTTTGGAAGCTTTCCTGATGCTCTGAAGCTCTGTACCTGCAAGAAAACTCAAGAAAAAGCAAGCACATACAATCGCAAAAACTCTCTCTCGCTCTCTCGCATGCACAAATGAGGGGAAATGAGGTTAATGGGTGGATGTGGTGAATTTTCTGATTTTTTTGGAAATGGAGATGATGATGCGATGATGAAGATGGAGTATGGGGAAGGTGAAAAACACTAAAAACTAAGTAAAAACAACAACAAAAACTGAAATTTTTACCTTCCAACGCCACTTCTTGCTATACTCTTACCATCACACATTCGTCCTAGACTCGATCCCCGGCAACGGCGCCAAATTTGGTGTTGCTCTAGCACAATGGTAAGTACCACGTTAAGAAGCTTCACCTCCTTAATGTCAATCCGTGGGAGAGGTAGGAGTGATATGAAGATCGTGAACGTGAGATGATGTGAGAGTGAAGGTGAGAAGCACGAAGATGCACACACACATACACACACACAATGAAGAGACAAGCAAGACACAATGGAAGGTGGGAAATTAGCTCTCTTACTCAAGAATACTCTTACAAGCTCAAAATGACTCTAATCTCAAACAAGCTACAATGAACCAACCTCAAAAATGAGCTCTCTAGCTCTTTTTATAGTTTCTAGACTAGTTTTGACCGGTTTCACATCTAGTGACCGGCCTAGTTAAAAAATAGGTCCTAGAGGCTATTTGGAAGGGTAAACGATGTCTAAAAATAACGAAAATTGGTACGAGCATTCTACCTAAGCTCCTCAAGCTCGAGGACTCCTCGGCTTGCACAAAATGGAGCTATGGATTACAAAATGTGGTTTTCTATGATACATATGTTACAATTAGTGATAATAATCACTGTTTGAATGTTTGGAGAATTAATAAGAAATATATTTGTTTGAAAAATTGATCCGCCTGGTTCCCTGCTTCGTCTTCACATGCTTCCGTGGCGTCTGTGCCTCTGGCTACTTCCAACACTATATATCACTATATTATCTGATTTACAAGTCATATGACATAAGAAATAGATACAAGATGAACTAGAAACCCTGAATGCAACTCAAAGATTAGTTAAATGACTGGTCAAAGAGGCTACCTAAAGTTCACTTGGAAGTAGGTAGGGGGTTGCGTGCTTCCTTAACCAATGACTAATACACCAAAACCCACTTGGAAACTTACAATTTCAAAGAAACCTTTCACTACATACAAGTAGAAAAGATTCTCTACCAGTTTGGATCACTTTTCCTAGTTTCTAGAAAAATACACCTAAGTGTGATTGGTTGAAATAATTGAGGAGGATTCAAATTTGAACTTGGGTGGATGAAAATGGTATTTTCTGCTTTTTCAATGAGCTTGCAATTAGCAGAAATGATTGATCAATTAAAGCTCCTAAAGTTAGAGCTTGATTTCCAACACTCCCCTTGAATCTTCAACCTTACCATTCCAATAGAGCTCTTGAACCTTGACAACTTGGTGATGTCCAAAGCTTTAGTGAGCGTTTGTTGTACTTTGGTGTTTTCCTCTCCAATCATCATAACATAAGGGATAAACAAGCTCAAAATGCTTAAAGTATCAATCCCGAGAGCATGCTAAGAGCCTAGCCCCTTCTTTATCAATGAACTCCAAGATGTATCATCAAACGATCAGTAAAATCAGAGAGTTCACAAAAGTTCTTGATAATTCTTCTTTTTCATGTAGAATTAAATAGAGGTAATATTTATCCATCTTTCTTATGCCTAAGTGTGATATTTTTCATAACAAAGACAATGCTGAAGTAAAACTCAACTTTCAGTATCTATACCCTTGTGATGAGAGAATCAGGATTCTAACATATTCACATAGTCATTAAGAAATAGTACTTTGCCTGATTAATGGAACTTAAAAGGTAGGTTTAAACTCGTAGAAGTATGAAACACTCAAAGAACCATTGATCACAAAGACAAATCCATTAAAAAATATTGATATATTTTGGTAGTGATGTGTGCGAATGCACTTAGGACCACGAGAGCCCATTTTTCCCCTCTTTAGGAGGTTTTTTTCCCTCAGCTTGTATATACACCTATAGCCGTAAAGGATTATTCATTCTTGTAAATTCACTTGGTAATTCATTCAGTGTTGCATTGTGCTCCAATCTTCTTCTTCTTCCTTGTGTTGTTCGTGTGCATCTGTAGACTTCAAACTCCAATAGTTGGTATCAGAGCAGGTCGCCGCTTCATCTAGGGAATTGTCAACACCCCTCTAATAACAATCTCAGAATCACACGAAAAATGGTGAACATACTCAAGGCAATTAGGAGCTCAAAACAAATTTGCTTTGTGGCATCAAAATTTTGATATGAGCTTGTTTCAACCTTCGAACACAGTATCACAATGCTTATACAGGCAATTTCTTCCTTTCGTGCCAAACATATATATAGTTTTTGGTTCTCTAGTAAAAGCACCTTGAAGTCTGATATAGGTTTAGTAAACTTTGAGAGGGTGGTTTTGTTCAACTTTGTGAGATACAATCATTTTTTGCATCAGAGTATTTAGTAAGTGACCATGGCAAGAAATGATGTATACCATATGTTGGCTGATGAGGACAAGTTGGATGGTATTAATTACCTGTTATGGGAATACATGATGTGTTATGTATTGGTAGCAAAAGGGTTGTGGAATATTGTGTAAGATATTGGAAAACACCCTACTACACTGACAAATATAATATTGAAGGTGATGCGGGTGGTATTGAAGATGATGATCTTCAAATTCTTGTTCATGCTATGGTTCTTATTGCATCTACTATAGAGCAACTTTTTTGGGATGGTAATGCTCATGCACATGCATTGATCAAACATGCCATTACAATCACTCTTGCAAGACATCAAAGGATGCTTGCGATAGACTTACAACCTTATACAAGGCAAGAAATGAGGCTCATGTTGCTTAGCTCCAAAAATAGTTGGGGAGTGAGCACATGAATGAAGGAGATTCCTTGGATAGTTTCTTGAAAAATATCAAAGATTTGAAGGATCACTTGATTTACGCTTATGAAATCTTACCATATAGTTCACTTATGTAATTTGTTCTTAATGGTCTTCTAGATTCATATTAGAGTTTTGCTTCTACTCTTTGCTTGATGATGAAAGGCAATCCAAATGCCTTAACATTTAAGGAGTTAGTCTCTGTTTTGTTGCACAAAGATTAGTGCGGTCAAAACATTACGCATGTTGTAGATCCAGTTTTTTAAGCTAGTCAGAAGGGCAAAGGTAAATGGATCTTATCTAATAATAAGTAGAAATTTGCTAATGCTACATAATTGAAGAGAGAAGACAAAGATGAGAAGAAAACAAAAAAGTAGAGATAGTTTTGCAAAAATTGTAAAGGAAATGATCATGTCATAAAGAATTATCCAAAACTAGCTGCAAAAGAGGCAAAAAGAAGAAAGAGGAATGGTTGTTGTAGAGGCGTCTATGCCTAAAAGAAAGGTTGCTAATCTTGTGCAGAATGGAGAATGGGTGTTCACTATTTTTTGTAGCTATGATCCATCTTCTCATGAGTAGTATATGTCTACAGTAGACTCAAATGTTTTGTGCTTTGATAGTGAGGCAATAAACATATTACCTCGCATCATAGTTTCTCAGTTGACTTGAACCTACCCCTAGAGGAAATACTATCACATGTGCTAACAACTCCTCTTATCTTGTAATGGGAGTTGGTAAGATCATTCTGACTACTACTTATGGTAGGTCTTTCACATAGTTAGATGATTTTTATGTGCTATGGATAAAAAAAATTTGTTGTCAATTTCAACATTAGCCAAAATTGGATTGGTTGTAAAATTTGTTGATGATAGATGTACAATTCATGATCTCTCAAATGGCAATGTTATTATTCCTTCTAGTATTTTATGTCATGGGTTGTATAAGCTCATCCGACTATGTAAAATTTATGAATTATTCAACATGTGTAGTTCAATTCTCAGGCTATCTCAAATGCAAAGCTTTGGCATGCATGCTTTGGTACTCTAAATTTTTCTAGTTTGCTACACCTGCAGAAATTTAAAATGGTGTCCTCTCTACCCGAAACTGAGGCACCTTCTAAACATGTATGTGAAGGCTGCATTTTTGGAAAAATGTAGCATTCATCCTTCCCAAAAATTGATTCAGTTTGAGCTGCTCACAAATTGCAGCTTGTTCATAGTGATGTCTATGGTCCTATGCAGACACCTTCTTTCAAGAACTACCTTTACTTCATGAATTTTATTGATGATTTCTCCAAGCACGCATGGGTGTATACATTGAAATCAAAGTCTTAAGTTTTTATGTGCTTCAAATAGTTTCTGGTTATGGCTTAAAAATCTGTAAGCATTTGAATTGTGCATCCTCCATTCTGAACAAGAGGAGGAATACATGTCTTCTAATTTTAATGAATTTCTAGATGAGTGTGGGATAAAACATCAGTGTATAATGCCATATAAACCTCAATAAAATGGATTTTTAAAAAGAAAGAATAGGTCTCATGGAGGTGGTGACGTGTATGTTCAAAATTCAAGTTTTACCACATAGCTTTCGGCTTGAGGCCGTCGTGTGTGCAACATATGTACTTAATAGGTGTCCCACCAAAGCAATGCAATCTATCGCCCCATATGATTCTTGACATGGTCACAAGCCATCTTTTCTCATCTACATTTCTTTGGTTTTTTGGCATATGTATAAGTGCCTAAACAAAAACATAGGAAATTGGATGATAAAGTAGTGAAATGTATTTTTGTTGGGTATAGTTCTGAAAGCAAAGGCTATTGTCTATATCATCCACATACTAACACATTTTGGTTAGCCATGATGTTTTTTTTGTGGAAGATGCAATTGAGATATTACTTTCATGTACCAAGGAGACTTCATTTAGCTCTAGAGATGTGTATGACACTTTTTTGTCTCTTTTCACAGGTGGATAGTCAAGTATTGGTCTAAATGAGGCAATATCACAGCCTTTACACATCCCACATGATGATGTAGATCATTCCATTTCTTATGCAGATTTACATGATGCACTCACTGATGAGAGGATTGATATAGAGGAGGTAAAAACTATGCTTAAATGGTTGGTGCAAACTTTGAGAGATAGTGAATTAGATGTCCCTCTATCATATCATACCCGACTACTTGGATTGTTTTATCCCAAGGGGGGATCATTACCACGAGATTTACATGCTTTTTTTGACATAGACTGGCCTGGTTGTTTTGACACTCATGTGTCCACCAATGGTCTTTGTTTCATGCTTGGTAGCTCATACATGTCTTGGATGAGCAAGAAGCAACCTACTATGGCCACTTCGAGTCGTGCGGTTGAGTATAGGGTAGCTTTCACAGCAATTGTTGAGTGTGTGTGGCTCAGATGCCTTTTAGTTGATTTGGCCATTGGTCAGTCTTCTGCCACCACAATCTTCAATGATAGTTAGAGTGCATGGTAGTTGTGAGGAACCGTATGTTACATGCTTGCACAAAGCACATTGAGGTGGACTATCATTATGTTTGGAAGAGGTTCTCAGCTGGAGGATCAGTTTGGCATATGTGCCCACATAGAATAAGGTTGCCGACCTTTTCACAAAAGCTCTACCTAGGGAGAGGTTTGAAGCTTTTTGGAAAGCTTTTCACTTACTTCGTTTGTGGATTGACCTCTTTCCACATAGCTTTGAACTTCCTTATTCATGATTTCCAGCTCCGTCTTCACTACATCACTCCAAGGGGGGATTTGTTGATATATTTTGGTAGTGATATGTGAACACACTTAGGACCACCAGGGCACTCTTTTCCTTCTTTAAGAGGTTTTTCTCCCATGGCTTGTATATATGCCTATAACCTAAGAGGGTTATTCATTCTTCTACATTCGCTTGGTAATTCATTCAGTGTTGTGTTGTGCTCCAAGCTCCTTTCTTCTTCCTTGTGTTGTTCATGTGCTTTTGTACACCTCAAACTCCAACAGAAACACTCACAAATCCACTTGAAATCACCATTAAAGCTTGATGATGAGAATTGTAAGAAAAAATAGCTCTAAAGTTCTCACTAACTCCCTAAATACAAGATCTCTCTACAAATGAGATGACTTTTATACCCTTTTTAGTGTCCCATTTCACACTTAAAATAGGTCCATCAAACTTTCTCTTCTAAAAATTTACTATCTGGAGAGCTCTAAAAATTCTATAAAAATTATATAAGTTACAACTACTTATTAGGAAGACTCTTCCTCATTTCACAAATATTGGGATATTCTATTCTAGTATAAAACAATGTTTTCCATGTTTTCCTTTACAAAAAGTTACTTCCCAACAATGAGCATGTCAACGTATTGATCCTTGGTATTTACATGGACATGTGATTGATAGATAAGTACACACAACTCATATTGTCAAAATAAATGTGAAATTGTTGAATTTACATATTGAGATCACACATGAGTTTCTTGACAACATAAATTCACATGTCACTTGGGCTAGTTCTTTGTATTCAACTTTAGTTGATGACAAAGCAACTATGGGTTGCTTCTTCAAAAGCCAAGAGACGAGTTTCCTTCCCATTATTGGATATCCACTTATAGTTCTCCTATCTTCATTTGTTCCATCCCAATTAGCATCTATATATATGCTTTCACCTACAAATCATCTTCAGGTTATTATAAAATTTCATTAATCGTACCCTTAAGATACCTAAACACTCTCTTGTCTAGTTGAGGATGGGGGACTCTTGGATCATGCATGGATTAAGAGAATAACCCCACTGTATCTACTAACTCAATTCTAGTTATAGTTTGATATATCAAGGATCTAATTTTATACCTATACAATGTGACATCTTTCACTTAATTGCCTTCTATGGATGGCTGTTTGAGATTAGTTTTCATTGGATTACCCAATGTTTTGGAGCCTGTAAGTCCATATTTCTTCAAGATATCTAAGATATACCTTCTCTACATAAGTCACCATTGATCTTACAAACAACTTCAATTTCAAAGGAAATACCTTAGATCTCTTAAATGCGAGATCTCAAAGTCTATTCCAAGATTTCTCTTTTGATGTCCTTAATGCCTACTTTATGGTCTATTGTGATCATTAGATCATCAACATATACACACAAATTAACATATATATCACCTTTTCTCTTGAATAATAGAAATGGGTATGATTTTCTTTGATGGTAGCCATAAATAATAAATTAATCTATCAAACTTTGATCTCATGCTCTTTATGCTTGCTCAAGAACATATAGGGCCTTCTTCAACTTACAAACACAACTGAATTTCCTTTTTCCTTCAAACCTTAGAGGTTGATCCATATTGCCCTTGTTCATATGGTCTAGGTACTCCTTGTGGGCCTAGATATGCGTTGTATCTTGGGGTCTCTCTTCCTGGCTCTCTAGGAGGATATCCATAAGGCCTATATTGAGGTTGAATCATGGTTGATTGCCTGTTAAATGGGCAGTTTTCTGTAGTATGATTAGTTTATTTTTGCTCTATATTGCAGTACTGGTTGGTTCCTTGAGGTGGCTGACTATTGTATGGATAAGCTTGAGGCATGCCTATTCCTCCTCTTATGCACATGTGAGATGGGTGATCTCCACCACATAGACTACATCGTCGTAACCTAGGGATCCTCATTGTTGGGTGCTGGTAATTCCTGTATTCATGGACTCCTGACTTCTTGGCTACCAATTCTTCTAGCTTCTCTACATTACTAGAGCTAGATGTCATTGTACTTCTAGTGTCTTCCGATTTAGTAGGGCTTGGTATACTTTTGAGGTCATCAGCTAGGTTGTCTTCTAGGTTAATACATTCTTGAAGACACTCACTCAATGTCTGGAGTTGTTTCATGTAAACTAGGGTTCTCAATGTCCCATTAGTCAATCCATCCAAGAAAAGTGATATCATTTTTTGCTCGAAGGGTCTTTCTATTGTTGGGCATCTATTGACATATTGATTAAATCTTCGTGTAGTTATTTTCACGATTTCATTTGGGTTCTGTTTGAAGCTATGGATTAAGGATGATGAGTTGTGTTTAATCCCTCTCTTGGTGAATTCTCCAATGAACTCTTGAAAAAATTGCTCAAAATTTCCAAACTGATTTGGATGCAATGGTTGGAACCAAGTCAAAGTTGTCCCTGTGAGGGTAAGTCCAAAGGATTCATACTGCACAAAGAAGTCATCCACTTGCTTGGTTCTTAATACTTGTTTAAACTCTGCTATGTGATCGTATGGTTCTCCCATTCCATCATAGTGATTTCTCATGCATTTGGCAACTTGAATTGGTCTCAGCCTTCTTATCGGTTTTGGTGGTCTGGGCATCACAAGAATTAGTGGTCTAAATGGAGGTATTCCAGGTTGCACTCCTGGTTGTGGCCTTGGTCTAATGGGTGGCCAATTCATGTTGCCTATTCCTAGGTGGGTTGGGTTGTGTGACTTCCCTCTTGGCATTGTGAATTGCACATGAGTTCGATTGGGAACACTTCGTTGGCTTGTTTGTCCTAACATTGTATTCTCTGGCTCTTGATGCATTCCAAAAGGATTGTGGGAGGTGTTTCCTGTTCTTGAGGAGGGGATACAGGCAACCCCACATACTTCAATTGAGATCTATCTACTGGCCAATACCTTCTTTGGTTCTGGTCTAGGCATGTGACTCTAGACTCATCTTCAGGATCCTTCAACTCATAGAAAGTCATTGGGCTTACTACCTGACCTCGTGTGGGTGAATCGGTGGATCAGGTATACGTCGAGGTGCACTATCATTATGTCAAGGAGAGATTCTCTACTAGAGGGATCAACTTGGCTTATTTCCCACAGAATATAATGTTTCACACCTTTTCAGAAAGGCTTTACCTAGGGAAATGTTTGAAGCTTTTTGTAATGCTTTGGGCTTAGCTCCTCTTGTGGATTGATTTCTTGCCACATATTTTTCCCACTCTCTTATAGATGAATGTCAACTCCTTTTTCACTATATCACTCCTAGGGGAGTTTTTTTATTTATTTTGATAGTAATTTGTGGGAACGATCTTAGAACCATAGGGCACTTTTTTACCTTGTTAAGATGATAGTACTAGAAGAATGACCAACACCCAAAGCATATAAAAGGCATCTAAGTCACACACACACACACACTCAATAGTTGTTGTGAAAGTTGCCCTATACTTAGCATCACAACTAGAGGTGGCCATGATAGGTTGCTTCTTGCTCAAACAAGATATACATGAGCTACCAAGCATGAAGCAAAAACCACTGGTGGACACACGAGTGTCATACCAACGAACCCAATTTGAGCCAAAAAAAGCATGAAAATTTGGCAGTAATGATCCCCCCTTGGGATAAAACAATCCAAGTAGCTGGATACCACTCAGATAGTGAAAGATGCAAGAACATGCATCAATCCAAGTGTGAATATAGGTGATACACACATAGGGGTCATAGTCTAGCCATACTAGGATCATGTGTCTTTGACCATACTAACATGTATTTTCCTTGTCTTAGTAGATAAAGAGTTAGCATCAATAAAAAAGCACCATGGTGGCAACATGACCTAGTTCCATGCTTTTTGACTATAGGACCATATCAGTTGAGGAATATCCTCTACTCTCAACACCTAAGTTCATTGAATTTTAAGGAGAGATTTCAATTGAAGACCTCCCCGTCGAATGCATAGAACATGTTCACTCAAAGTACCATTGGTTCCAAGGCCTAGTAAGGCCACTAGCTACTACAAGGTATATCTAGGAATTAGAATTGGAGTTTCATCACCACTGGGTTTGATTCCAATTTTTTTCACAAGATTTGGAAGCATTATAAAACTTTGACAAACTATGCCCTCTTTAGGAGAAGTTTGGGCTTGAGAACTAGTTTTTTTCTCCATTACCAAAGGCCAAATTCTATTGATATTATTATTTGATTCACACATTGTAGGAAGGAATAGATGAGGATGTGCTAGGTTATTTTGTATTGCCATCCTTAGTTCTAGAGTAGTCCTTAAAAAAGTTTCACCTCTTGAAAGTTGGATAAACTAAACATTAAAGATGTTTGGCACTCACATACCCTCAGATAAAGAGACATTAATGCCAGACAAAATGAAAAAGAGTGAAGTGTTTAAGTGCCCTCAAATGTCTACCATCACACTACATTTGTCCATATTATTATGCATGTGTATGTAGCATTTTGCATTCCTAAACCAAGATAGATTCTCCCAACTACATAAGAAGATTTGGTTTAGTCTCTACCTTGCACAAAATGATTCATTTCAAATTGATCTTCCTCATTGGATCATGGATCAATTGTATGCAACCAATACTGGATGGCACATAAAAAAAGTTCTTAATGGATGTTGTTTCATCATGTGCATTTTATATATGTGTCTATCTTATGATGTATTGTGGAAAGACCACTGAGCCAAGCCCAACTTCAAACATTTAAGGAGGGTAGAGGTTCCACGTCCCATCAAACCAAGAGAATGTGAGGTACAATACCATGTTTGTAGCCCACAGAGACATCAGCAATCCTTACCTTGACCATCAAGGCTACCATCCATCATTCCCCTATTCATCATCTACCTCTCACAGACTGGATTGTCCATCAATAATCAATATTGTTGAACAAACCACCATGGAAGAAATAGTAATAGAACCATAACCAACTCAAGAGATAACTATAACGACAAAATCATTTTTTTTCCTTATCAATGAGATGACCACACACAATGGGGGCCCTCCTTTGATTTTGAAATACTTAGTCCAATGCTTGACTTCAAGTTTTTCAATACCCAATTTGTCTCTAAAGAGTATGAATGACAAAGCTATCTAGGATCACAAAACAAACAAAGAAGAGGAAGAAGAATGAGAACAAGAGAAACAACAAGATGAGGAGGAAGAAGAAGAGAAATCATACCATCCAACATATAAAAAATATCTACAAAAATTCTATTCATGTGTGGAAGAGGTGCAAGAAGGAACCAAGTCAACATAGAGGAGCCATGCATTCCCACACCATCCCACCCAACCTCTTGAGACACTCAGTTCTCCACGGACAAACATACCGCCAATTTTGCCCATAGAAACCTCCTCCTCTTGCGCCATCGCCAATTCACCTCTTTTGTTGATGGATGCACCAAGAATTCCAATAAATTTTTGAAACCCTCCTCGATCCGCCTCTCCATTAACCATGACTACCTCTTCACCATTCTTACTCGAATCTCCCATTGTTTCATCACCCATAATTACTCAACAATAGACAACCCAACCTTCGTTCCCTATCTTCCCTCTCATAGATCCAAGGCACTCTTCTATGACCACATAGCCGCTCCCCCATTATTTCCACCATTTTTATCCTTCATGAATTTGGGAGTGTATATAATTTTCACCCCATTCCCTAACCCTATCCTCTAACATCACTCTTTGGCACCACGTTCAAACAACCACTACATGGATTGGTACCAATTTTCACTATTTCCACCACACATTAGTCACTGAACCAATGGATATTTTCACCACCAACCATAGGCCCCCCACCCCCTCTATATACTACTCCACTCCCCTATCCCTCATTCCCCTTCCACCACCACCACCACCACCACTCACAAGCATAGCCACTCCCCAGCCCCCTTCTTGGCTCCCCCCCCTGCATTCCAAATTCAAAGCCTTGCATCAATTCACATAAATCCTACTTTTTCTACCACCAAGATAGAAAATGTGCTTGCACAAATGGTCTCGTGCATGAATCATATTTGAGAGGAATATGCCTTACTAGGCACCTAAATGAGAGTCTTCAAGCACAAAAAACAACATCTTCAAGCACAAAAAACAACACTACAGAAACAAGTAAATCTATTGATGGTCAAGAATGATTCCCTCAACCCTCGATACACGACATTTAAGCGTGCACACAATACTTTAGAGACGCAATTGGAAAATCAAAATTGTGAAACCATTCAAGAGTTGGAGAATCACCTATGAACCCTGATGGAAAGAAACACCAAACTAAACACCAAACTAAGCAAACATATGGGTCTAGTATGCAATCACCTTGCTGTAGCACACAAGGAAAATACATGACTTCAATAACAAAATATTGAAAACCTAGAGGCAGCGATGGATATAACAATCATAATGTTGGTCATTCCATCCAAATTTTAGGTTGTACCATTAAAATCTATTAAGATCATGCTTGAAGATTACACTACGTTATTAGGAGCACGTGAAAAAGTTACCAAGGAAACTTCCCATTAAAAGCCTCATAAGCATCTAGAGCCACAACATTAACCCACCAAATAGCTCCACATTAGGCATCACCTGGGAGACCATGAGCGAATTAGAAGAGCTTTGATGATAGGTTCTAGATATGTTCATCCAGATACAAAAATATGAAGTAACCCTAAAGCTAGCTCAAGAAAGACCTTCCTCAACTCCAAACCAATCCAAAGCAAGGTAGATGGTACAAATACACATGGACCCCGTGTATGAGTATGATCCACAACGAGAAGTTGGTGGTCGTGTTACAAAAGAAGGAAAATATGTATTTGAACATTAATGTGCAGCTTGGGTAAAACAAAGAGAAGAAATATAAAAAAGTTGCATTATGCTAGAGTGGAAGTCCAACAAGCAGCTTTGACACTATTTGAGTAGACCATTCTAAAATCAAAATACTTCCAACAACTAGCTCCAAAGAGGGAAATATTGTCCTATTTTGTCTTCTTTGGAGAATACAATTTCGAGGTATACCAGCTAGTAGGAAAATCACAGACATTTTCGACACAATTTGAGCATGAAGAATTACCCACAATTGTAAGGAGAGGCACTATCTTTCAACCAAATTGAGATACCTAGGTACTAAAAGATTATCTAGAGATGTTGCAAACTTGGATTAAAGATTCTCTACATATAATATACAATCCCAACTACAACCTAGTTCCTCATCTATGGAATTGGAAATCCTTTGCAATCAAGGTCCCAATTATAGCGATTGGCTAAACTACCCATACCTAGCACCTCCACATGGGACATCCACAATTGGGTACATGATTGCAACGATAAGACATTGGCTCCCATGCCTCTCAAAGATGCTAGACATCACAGATCGCATGAGTGTAAAAGTTTTCAACATGATGTTAACAATCTTCAAAGTCTTCAAGAAGGTCAAATCTCCACATTTGAATGCATCATGCTTCAAAAGGGGCAATCTAGATATAGTGTACAACATGAGTACCACTCCATCTATCAAAATATGCTACACATGGCACCATCGCATTAAATACCTCCCTACCTATTATAAACAAACTCTCCAAGATATATTCACAACAAGTTTCTAGGAATGTCATTCTAATGTGTTCAACTTGAAGCCCACTAATTTATTTCATATGTTCACGTGTGAAACCATGCAATGCTCTAAACGCTATTGAAGCTGAAAACCAGATACTTCACACACTATTGAGTGGAAAAACCATAAGGAAGACACAACCTGTGGCTTACATGTTGTTGAGCACACTTTGGCTATAGATGTTCTCCAGAATTATATCGACCACTCCTAACCACAAAGGCCTCTCAAGGATGATAGATGTGAGAGGGAGAAGGGTGTTTATGGTTAGCAAGTATACCAAAATAGAAGAGCAACAAGTGGAGGACATGGCTCAAGTAGTCATAGGAGAAGAGGAAGTAAGGAAAGCCCCACAAATCAACCTTGAAACAAGCATACATATTTCTATAAAATAGTTATTCTTATCACTAATGCATTGTACAAAAATCCCACATTTGTACATATTTGTGTTGGAGTTAGACGTCTGCGGAAACACGCAAATAGCACAAGGAAGAAGAAGAAGCTTGGAGCACAACACACAATACTGAATGTATTACTAGAGAATGTACAAAGATAAGTAGCCCATTAGGGCAATAGGCAAATATACAAAGGGGGGGGACCTCCTAAAGAGGGAAAAAAGTGCCCCGGCAGTCCTAGAGTGTTCACACACATCACTACCTAAATATATCAACAAATCCCCCATGGGAGTGATGCGGTGAACAAGTAGCTGGCACTCATGTATAAGGAAGTGCCAAGCTATGTGGAAATCACTCCACAAAAGGAAGTAAGCCCAAAGCTTTGCGGAAAGCTTAAAACTTCTCCCTAGGCAGAGCCTTCATGAAAAGGTCTGCAATGTTCTCCTGCGTGGGCACATATGCCAAGCTGATCTCCCCAACAGAGAACCTCTCCCTGACATAATGATAATGCACCTCAATGTGCTTAGTGTGAGCATGGAACACAGGGTTCCTCGCAACTGCCAATGCGCTCTGACTATCAGTGAAGATGGTGGTGGCAGAAGACTGACCAACACCCAAATCAGCCATAAGGCGTCTCAGCCACACACACTCAACAGTAGCTGTGAAAGCTGCCCTATACTCAGCCTCACAACTAGAAGTGGCCACAGTAGGCTACTTCTTGCTCAACCAAGATATACATGAGCTACCAAGCATGAAGCAAAAGCCACTAGTGGACACACGAGTGTCATAGCAACCAGCCCAGTCTGAGTTAGAAAAAGCATGCAAATATGGCGGTAGTGATTCCCCCCTTGGGATAAAACAACCCAAGTAGCTGAGTACCACTCAAGTAGCGAAAGATGCGCTTAACCGCTTGCCAATGCTTGACACCTGGGCAATGCATAAACCTACTCATCTGTGAGATAGAAAATTAAATATCTCGCCTAGTAATGCATAAGTAAATCAGGCATCCAACAGCTTGCTGATAGAGGACATCATCAAATGCATCTCCAGCATCATGAAGGCTCAATCATAAACCTGTCTCCATAGGAGTGGCAATAGGCTTACAGTCTTCAAGGCCAAAATGCTGCAATAATGTGTCAATATATTTCATTTGACACAAAGCCATTCCAGCATCAACTTGCATAAATTGAATGCCCAAATAGTGATGCAAATGCCCCAAACCAGACATCTCAAATGAGGCATGTAAAATCAGCCTTAAAATCAGCCATATGCTTCTCAATAGGACTAGTGAGCAGCATGTCGTCAACATAGACAACAATGATCAAAAGCACATCATTAGCACGCTTAACATATAAGGTGCTTTCAGTTGGACTGTTCTCAAAACCATGTGCAATCAGATAGGCATGTATCTTCTCATACCAAGCACGTGGTGCTTGCTTTAAACCATATAATGCCTTCTTTAACCTGCACACATGGTTTTCATGCCCTTTCTGCACAAAGCCACGGGGCTAAAAAACATACACTTCTTCATGCAAGTCACCATTCAAAAATGTAGTTTTAATGTCCAACTGATGTACATTCCAACCATGATGGGCTGCAAGTGCACAAATGCTCCGAACAGTAGTCATACGACATGTAGGTGCAAAGGTCTCATCAAAATCAATGCCTCTTTCCTGTGCATAACCCTTTGCAACAAGCCTAACCTTATACTTGTCAACTGCACCATCAGGTTTACGCTTCAGCTTGTATACTTAGTGCCAATGGCCTTCTTGCCAAGAGGCAAGTCACATAAAGACCAAGTACCATTCTTCATTATTGCATCATATTCAGATTGTATAGCAGCCATCCAATTTTCTGAATTTTGTGCTTCATCAAACGAAACAGGCTCATTCTCATCACAGAGACTAGATGCAGCCATAGCATAGCAATCTGATGCAAAAGAGGCACTATGAGAGCCTGATCGAGTACGATATGATAGAGGTGCATCTAATTTGCTGTCACGCAAGCTCTGCACTAGCCATTTTGGCATAGTTCTTGCCTGCTCAATATCAGCTCTCTCATCAATAAGTGCATCATGTACATCTGCATCAGAAATGGAATTATCTGCATCATCACACGAAACCTGCAAAGGCTGAGAAGTTGCCTCATTAGGACCAACACTAGAGTGTCCACTTGTAAAAAGAGGCAGCAAAGTATCATACATGTCTTTGGAGCTAACAGATGTCTCCTTAGTACATGAAAGAAATGGCTAAATAACATCTTCCACAAAAACAACATCACGGCTAACCAGAATGTGTTTAGTTTGTGGATGATACAGACAATAGCCTTTACTTTCAGAATTATACCCAACAAAAATACATTTTACTGCTTTATCATCCCATTTTCTGTGATGTTGTTCAGGCACTAATGCATATGCCAAACAACCAAAAACACACAGATGAGCAACAAATGGTTTGCGGTCATGTCAAGCCTCATATGGAGTGACTATGTGGTAAAGCTTGACTCTTGACCATACACCTCGCCATCTCCATGAGTGACCTGTTCTTTCATTCAACAACTCCATTCTCTTGAGGTGTATACGGCACTGTACACTAGTGTTTTATCCCACATTGAGCCAGAAATGTATTAAAATCAGAAGACATATACTCCCCCCCTCGATCGAAATGGAGGGTGCCCATTTTACATGCTGATAGATTTTCAGCCAAAACCAAAAACTATTTGAAGCACATGAACACTTCGGACTTTGCCTTCAATGGATATACCCATGCATGCCTGGAAAAATCATCGATGAAAGTCACGAAGTAAAGATAATTCCCAAAAGAAGGTGTCTGCATAGGACCACAGACATCACTATGTACAAGCTGTAATTTCTGAGTAGCCCAAACTGAACCATCTTTTGGAAAGGATGGACACTCCATTTTGCCCAAAATATAGCCTTCACAAACATGTTTTCCAGGTGCCTCAAGTTTGGGCAAAGAGGATAACATTTCAAATTTCTAGAGGCGTAGCAAATTAGAAAAATTCAGATGACCAAAGCGTGCATGCCAAAGCTTTGCATCTGACATAGCCTGAGAATCATTTACTGCACATGCCAAATCATTTATAGATCTTTCATAGTCTATGAGCTTATACAGCCCACGACATAAAATGCCAGAAGCAATAATCACATCGCCATTTGACAAATCATGAACTGTACACTTGTCATCAACAAATTTCACAACCAAGCCAATCTTGGCTAATGCAGAAACTGATAACAAGTTCTTCTTGATCCGTGGCACAAATGAAGCATGACAAAGTGAAAGAACTACCATCAATAGTAGTCAAAATGATCTTAGCAACTCCCATAACAGGATAAGAGGAGCTGTTGGCGCATTTAACAGTATTCCCTATAGGGGCAGGCTCAAGTGAAGAGAAGAAACTGCACTGCGGGGTGATATGTTTGGTTGCCCCACTGTCAAAATACCAAACATCTGAGTCTATTGCAAACATGCACTGCTCATGAGAAGATGGGTCAAAACTGCAGACAGTAATAAACGCCCATTCTTCTTCCTGCACAAGATTAGCAGACTCTGTTTTTGGTGTAGAGACCTTTGCAACAACCATTCCAGCCTCTTTCTTCTTTGCCTCTTTAGCAGCCAGTTTTGAACAGTTATTTATGATATGATCATTCCCTCTACAGTACTTACAAAACAATTTCTACTTTTCTGATTTCTTCTCATCTTTATCTTCCTTCTTCGAATATGCAGAATTAGCAGATTTCTGCTTACTAGTTGAAGAGCTCCATTTTCCTTTGCCCTTCTGACTAGCCAGGAAATCTTGATCTGCAACTCACATAATGGACCTGTTTTGCCTAGGCTGATCTTCCTGCAATAGAACAAAGACTAACTCCTCAAATGATAAGGCATTTGGATTGCCTTTCATCATCAACCGAAGAGTAGAAGCAATACTCTAATATGAATCAGGAAGACCATTCAGAACGGTCTGCACAAGTGAGCTATCTGGTATAACCTCATCAGCAGAAATCAACTCTTCCTTCAAGTCTTTGATCTTTGTTAGGAAACTGTCCATAGAATCACCTTCATTCATGTGCTCACTCTCCAATTGTTTTCGGAGATAATAAACACGAGCCTCATTCCTAGCTTGGTACAATGTGGTAAGTGTATCCCAAGCATCCTTAGCTATTCTGCAAGAGCGAATGTGAGGAATAATGGCACGTTTGATAGACAAAGCTATCAATGCATGTGCCTAGGCATCTCTGCCATCTTAGCGAATCTACTCTGCAGTAGGTGCAGCAGAAACCGCAGCACAAACAGGAATATGCAGAATATCATCATCTTCGACACCTTCTGCATCAGCTTCAGTACCTACAGTTGTAACAGTTGCAAGTGTGATAGGACGTTTTTCGACACCCTACATAATGTTCCATAGTCCTTTTGCAACCAACACATGTCGCAACATATAAGCCCATAACGGGTAGTTGATACCATCCAACTTATCCTCAACAGCAAACATATGGATTACATCATTGCTTTCAGCCATGTCTAGTGACTAAAATACCTTGAGGCAGAAAACTGACTGTATCTCAAAAAGTTGAACAGAGCTGCCCATGCGAATTCCGCTAGACCTGTAGCAGACTTTGAGACGCTTATACTGGCGAACAAAAACTGGTATATACCTTTGGCACAAAAAGACGTTGAGTATGCTCACCAAAATTTGTGCGATTCTGAGACTGCAATCGGAGGAGTGTCGACGGTGCCCTAGATGAAGCGACGACCTGCTCTGATACCAATTGTTGGAGTTAGACATCTACGGAAGCATGTGAATAGCACAAGGAAGAAGAAGAAGCTTGGAGCACAACACACAATACTGAATGTATTACTAGAGAATGTACAAAGATAAGTAGCCCATTAGGGCAATAGGCATATATACAAGCTGGGGGATAAAAACCTCCTAAAGAGGGAAAAAAGTGCCCCGGTGGTCCTAGAGTGTTCACACACATCACTACCTAAATATATCAACAATTTGATCCATTTTTTCCAACATAAGGAGTCCTTGAGCTTGAGGAGCTTAGGTAGAAGCTATCTTTTTACTTTCATAATTTTTGGAGTTTTTTTGAACCTAGGTACTAGAAGATTATCTAGAGATGTTGCGAACATGGCATAAAGATCCTCTACATATGATATACAATCCCAAATACGGCCTAATTCCTCATCTACGGAATTGGAAATCCTTTGCAATCAAGATCCCAATTATAGCGATTGAACTACCCATACCTAGCACCTCCACAAGGGCCACCCACAATTGGGTGCATGATTGCAATGATAAGACATTGGCTCCCATGCCTTTTAAAGATGTTGGACATCACACCGATCGCATGGGTGTAAAAGTTTTCAACATGATGTTAACAATCTTTAAAGTCTTCTAGAAGGTCATATCTCCACATTTCAATGCATCATGCTTCAAAAGGGGCAATCTAGATATACTATACAACATGAGTACTACTCCATCAATCAAAATATGCTACGCATGGCACTATCACATTGAATAGCTCCCTACCTATTATAAACAAACTCTCCAAGATATATTCACAACAAGTTTCTAGGAATGTCACTCTGAGCTATTCAAGTTGAAGCCCACTAATTTATTGCATATGTTCACATGTGAAACCATGCAATACCCTGAACACTATTGAAGCTGACAACCAGATACTTCATGCACTATTGAGTGGAAAAAACATAAGGAAGACACAACCTGTGGCTTACATGTTGTTGAGCACACGTTGGCTATAGATGTTCTCCAAAAAGTATATCAAAGGTCTCTTAGGGATGATAGAAGTGAGAGGGAGAAGAGTGTTTCTGGTTATCAAGTATAGCAAACTGGAAGAGCAACAAGTGGAGGACATGGCTCCAGTAGTCATAGGAGAAGAGGAAGTAAGGAAATCCCCATAAATCAACCTTGAAACAAGCATACATATTTCTATAAAATTGTTATTCTTATCACTAATGCATTGTACAAAAATCCCACATTTGTACATATATGATCCATTTTGTCCAAGATAAGGAGTCCTTGAGCTTGACGAGCTTAGGTATAAGCTATGTTTTTACTTTCATAATTGCTGGAGTTTGTTTGAGCCTTCAAATTAGCATTAGAACCCAGGTACTAGAAGATTATCTAGAGATGTTGCAAACTTGGAGTAGCAATTAAGATATTCCATTGTTCCACTCTATCTCCTCTACTTTGTGTGTGTGCATCTTGCATGCTTCTCACATTCACATCCACACACATTAGTTGCACATGATCATCATATCACCTCACTTCTCAATGGATTGAAAATTATGAGGTGTATCTCCATCGGTGTTGATACTCATCATTGTTCTTTGAGTGACAATGATGAATAATTTGAGCTATATTCTTGGACTCACATACTGGTTACTATGGATGTGTGCATCCATGAATGAATGGAAGAAGAATTATGTGATGAGAATCGATATCATTCAAACCTTTCCATGATCATCAACTTGGAAGCAAAAAGAGTCTTGGAAGAAACCCCAACTAAATCTAGGTGCATTGAAGACTATGAGTCCATAGAAATAGACACTAGCTTCATTTATGAGATAGTGGAGTCTAGCACTCCAAAGAGTCACATGGATCATGAAAGTTGGGATATTGTTGAAGATGGGCCATTTAGCTCTAGTGATGAGTTCCTAGAAGACATAGCTAGATACTTTACCAACCAAAGAAAAGTGAGTGCATATCAAGTACAGGTGGAAGAGGAGGTAAAAAAGCAAAAACAAATCCAAGGAGAAGAGACATAAAACTCAAAGTCTAGTGGTATAGGCTTTGAAGTGCCTAAAAAATTTTAGAAGTAGAAAGTGGGAAATAAGAAAATAGTGGTTCAAATGTTGAAGCGAAAGATCACTTCAATCATAGCCTATGATAACAAGGAACATACCAAACCAATAGCAATCACAATCTAAGATGGCATAGAACTCTACACCTACATAGGAAAAGATGTCTTTCACGAGGACCAACAAGATCTACTAAGTCCACTATGCAAATATTGAGATATTTTCCCATGGATTTGTGAAGATCTAAAAACTGTAGACCCTAACATATGCATGTGTAGAATCTTGGCGGTTTCTAATGCAAAGGTCAATAAAAAGCCTACACATATAACGAATTTTACTATACCAAGGTTAAAGAAGAGATTGATAAACTTTTGGAAGTATGACTCATCTATGAAATAAAAAACATGGAGTGGGTGTCAACAATTATGATAGTGCCAAAGAAGAATGAAAAGCCTCAAGTATGTGTAGATCTCAAAAAGGTCAATGCAATTATGATAGTTCCAAAGAAGGACGAAAAGCCTCAAGTATGTGTAGATCTCAAAAAGGTCCATGATAGCTATCCATTACCTATCACATATCATATGGTAGAAAGAGTTTGAGAACAAGAATTTTATAGCTTGCTAGATGGATTTTTAGGATAGAATCACGTAACAGTTGCTTTAGAGTACTAGCACAAAATAGCTTTTTCCATTGAATGGGATATATATGCTTTTTGCATCATACCCTTTGACTTGTAAAATACCCTGGCTACCTTTTAATGCGTAATGTGTCATGTATTCAAAGAATCCTTACGATGGTTCTTGGAAGTGTACATGGATGACCTATGCTCACACAAAAGCAATGCAACTTGCACATTCCTAATCTATATCGAATCTTTACACAATACAAAAGATATTGGGTGTGTTTAAACTTGGAGAAATGTGCCCTCATGGTGTATGAGGGTATGATTTTGGAACATGTTGTCTCCAAAAATATCATCCCAACAAATGAATGAAAAATGCAAACCATCATCAAATTGGCTAGGCCCAAAACATCAAAGAATTCCAAGCATTTATGGGCCATTGGGGTTGTTTTTATGGGCCATTGGGGTTGTTTTATGGGCCATTGTCACTTTCTTTGTTTGGATTGCAAAAAAAATTGTGAATGGACCAATGACTGTGAAAAAGCATTCTATGAGCAGAGAGTTGTATGCATTTAACACTAACCTTGAAAGCTTCAAATTGGGAAAAATTGTTCTATATGTACTTGATGTATCAAATTACACCATTTGTTTGCATCTAGCACAACCACTTGATGAAGGCAACATGGAAATAAATTCAAATTCTTTACTAATCATGAAGACCTATTGTATGTGGTCAACGTACCATGTTCTACAAGATGAATTGTGCATTGATTTCTATTCCTAAAGGATTTTGAATTCAGATTTGTAGCAAAACAAGGAAGCACACACCTTGGAGGAGACTTGTCTAGATTGAGCACTAGAAAACCATTTATAGGAGCTCTTGATGATTTTCATGACTCATATTCATTTAATCTAGAAGTTGTTCCAAAGTGTTCAAACCCTATTGTTCCAACCCTTACACATGGCACTAATCATAAATACCTAAGCAAATATCGTAAGGGAATTTTTGCTTCATGAAGATTCCACATTTTAACAAGAATCATATATTACCAAGACTCCACTAGTGTCTTGTTGTGCTATGTAGACAATCACGAAAGAATGAACCTGATGGCTCAAGCACATGAAGGTGTTTTGGGATGTCGTTTACCCGAAATTCATATGCTATGAAACTTATGAAATTTGTTTCTTATTGACCTAGAATAAAGAAAGATGTGCATACTTATGTGTCATAATGGGAAAAATCCAAGCCCTTTCTTCAACTAATCATGCTACTTTGCACCAAGTCACACTAACACCGACATGAAGCAAGCACATAATTGAATATTTACATGAACATAACTTCTCAAAAGAAGTCGATAAAGTCAAACGGAGAACTTTATGTGAAACTTTTCAAGGCCACATGCTCATAGAAAATCAACTATGTCAAAGGGGTTGAGATAGTTTCTTACAATTGTGTATTCAAGAAGATGATTGCCTGCCCATTTTAGAAATGTTACATGTGCTGATATATTTAGGTAGTGATGTGTGTGAACACACTAGGACCGTCGGGGCACTTTTTTCACTCTTTTGGAGGTTTTTTTCCCCGGCTTGTATATATGCCTATAGCCCTAATGGGTTACTTATCTTTGTACATTTTAGTGGTAATACATTCAGTATTGTGTGTTGTGCTCCAAGCTTCTTCTTCTTCCTTGTGCTGTTCGCATGCTTCTGCAGACATCTAATGCCAACAATTGGTATCAGAGCAGGTCACTGCTTCATCTAGGGCATCCTCGACACCCCTCTAGCCGTAGTCTCAGATTCGCACGAAATTTGATGAGCATACTCAGGGTGATTAGGGGATCAAAACAACTTTTCTGTGTCATGCCGAAATCAAAATATGAGCTCATTGCAGCCTTTGAGGGCACTATTGTAGTGATTATGTAGGCTATTTCATCTTTTTGTGCCAAAGATATATCGAGGTTTTAGTTCGTTAGTATAAGTGTCTTAAAGTATACTACATGTTTAGAAAACTCACTAGGGTAATTCTGTTCAACTTTTCTAGATACAATCATTTTTTGCATCAGGGTATTTTCGTCAGTGGCCATGACTGAAAGCAATGATGTATTCCATATGTTGGCTATTGAGGATAAGTTGGCTGGTACCAATTACCCATTATAGGCTTATATGATGGGACATGTATTGGTTGCAAAAGGAATGTGGAACATTGTGCAGGGTATTGAAAAACGTCCTATTACACTTGCAAATATAGGTATTGAAGCTGATGCAGATGTCATTGAAGATGTTGATATTCTTCAGATTCTTGTTCATGCTAGGTTCCTGTTGCACCTACTATAGAACAATTTTTTTGGGATGGCAGAGATGCTCATGCACCTCCATTGATAGCGTTGTCTGTCAAACGTGCCATTATTCCTCACATTTGCTCTAAACAATTAAGGATGCTTGGGATACACTTACCACATTGTACCAGGCTAGGAATGAGGCTTCTATTGCTTACCTCCAAAAACAGTTGGAGAGTGACCACATGAATGAAGGTGATTCCATGGATAGTTTTCTGACAAAGATCAAGGATTTAAAGGAATAACTGATTTCTGCTAATGAAGTTCTTCCTGACAGTTCACATGTGCAGACTGTTCTGAATGGTCTTCCCAACTCATATTAGAGTTTTTCTTCTACTCTTCATTTGATGATGAAAGGCAATCCAAATGCATTAACATTTGAAGAGTTCGCTTATGTTCTATTGTAGGAAGATCAGTCTTGGCATAACAAGTCTATTATGCATGTTGCAGATCAAACTTTCCTAGCTAGTCAAAAGGGCAAAGGAAAATGGCGCTCTTCTGCTAGTAAGCAAAAATCTACTAATTCTGCACAATCAAAGAAGGAAGACAAAGATGAGAAGAAATAAAAAAAATAGAAATTGTTTTGCAAATACTATAAAGCAAATGATCATTTCATTAAGAATTTTCCATAACTGGCTGCTAAAGAGGCAAAGAAGAAAGAGGCCATAATGGTTGTTGCAGAGACCTCTACACCAAAAACAGAGTCTGCTAATCTTGTGTAGGATGAATAATGGGCGTTTACTACTGTTTACAATTTTGACCCATCTTCTCATGAGTAGTGCATGTCTGTAGTAGACTCAAATGTTTGGTACTTTGATAGTGGGGCGACCAAATATATTACCTCTCAGTGCAGTTTCTTCTCTTCACTCGAGCCTGCCCCTATAGGGAATACTGTTACATGTGCCAACAACTCCTCTTATCTTGTTATGGGAGTTGGTAAGATCATTTTGACTACTACTGATGGTAGTTCTTTTACATTGTCAGATGCTTTATTTGTGCCAAGGATCTAGAAGAATCTCTTATCAGTTTTGGCCTTAGCTAAGATTGGTTTGGTTGTGAAATTTGTTGATGACAGATGTATAGTTCATGATCTCTCAAATGGTGATGTGATTATTGCTTGTGGCATTTTATCTCGTGGGATGTATAAGCTCATAGATTATGAAAAATTTATGAATGATTTAGCATGTGTAGTACATGATTCTAAGGCTATGTCAGATGCAAAGTTTTGGCATGCATGCTTTGGACATCTGAATTTTGCTAGTTTACTATGCCTGTAGAAATCTAAAATGGTGTCCTCTTTGCCCAAACATGAGGCACTGGTAAACATGTATGTGAAGGCTTTATTTTGGGCTAAATGCAGCATTCCTCATTCCCAAAAGATGCTTCTGTTCGAGCTACACAAAAATTGCAGCTTGTACATAGTGATGTCTGTGGTCCTATTCAGACACCTTCTTTTGGAAACTATCTTTACTTCGTGACTTTCATTGATGATTTCTCCAAGCATGCATGGGTATATCCACTCAAAGCAAAGTCAAAATTGTTCATGTGCTTCAAACAATTTTTGGTTTTGGCTGAAAATCAGTCAGCATGTAAAATGGACACCCTCCGTTCTCATCGACGGGGGGAATATATGTCTTCTGAGTTTAATGCTTTTTTGGCTGAACGTGGGATAAAACATCCGTTTACAATGTCATATACACCTCAATAGAATGGAGTTGCTGAATAGAAGAACAGATCAATCATGGAGATGGTGAGGTGTAAGGTTTGTTGGAACATCAAGCTTACACTATGCTTGAGGTGGATTTGATCTACATCAAAGGATATTGCATCGAAAGAATATCTGTTGGAGAGTTCTTTTTCTTATGCTCATTTATTGTATTTTATTGAGAGATTTCTGATGGTTCATTTACCATTGTAAAAGCCTTGAGCTTTACACATGTAAAGGTAGAAAGATAGAGCCCAAATCCCATGAATTTGTGGTGCTTGAAGTTGCATTGAATCAAGCAATCAAATCACCTAAAAGTAGATCAAACTAGATCTTCACTTTTCCTAGATTGTAGGAAAGTGAATTGATTCCCTCCAACAACCATTCCCACCTTCATTTGAATTCAAGTTCCACTTGTAGAAGTTGTGGAACACTCCTAGAGTCTATATAAAGACTTCAAATCACTTGTACATTACATGGAAGCAATATACATACACTTGTGACCATCATTGTCTTGCTCCTTCAATTGTCTGCATCATCTTCTTCACAAACAGTAATTTTGCAGAGGCTGCTGCTCTCTTTGCAGAGCTCCAAATTGAGTGCAAGATGGCTCATTGGAAAGATATAAGTGTCTAGTTTATGCCTATAAAGTCTCAAAGCATTTGATTCAGCAGATTGGGAGGAATCTGAGTTTTTCTATCTCGGGGTCAATCTCTATGTATTCCTGAAAAATAGGAAGTACCACCGGTGAATGTCTCATTCATTCCTATAGCATATTTTGCTTATTCCTTATACTTTTGTGCATTCTATACACTCAGCCCTATGTGTATCACTCCCATAAAAGGATTTTTTCTAATTGTAATCACCCTGCTTGCTATGGGCATTTGAAGTTCATTGTCTCTTCCATAGATAGTAAGTTTTTTAATCTAGTCGACCTGCGAACCTATCTGTTTTGTATCGACTCATTCTCCTTGATGTTCCAAAGTACATAGTGTGTTTCTTTGCACTTATTGCATGCCTATAAGGTCTATTTGAGTCTCCATAAGCTCAAGGGCTGGTCTTGCGCCGGTTGGCTAGACCAAACTTCGTCACTTCGAAACGCACTTTTCTACCTTCTACAAGCTTCTCTAAGTTCTTTCAGTGGTATCAGAGCTAGATCAAGATGGGTGACGGCTTTCCCTCAATGATCGAGAAGCTTGATCGACACAACTACATGGCTTGGCAAATCAGGATGGAGGCCTATTTTCAAGTTAGAAATCTTTATGGAATTGTAGCAGGTGATGAAGCTATGCCTATTCCAAGATCCAAAGGAGGACCTACACAAGAGGAGACAAATAAGCTCACAATTTGGTGTGCAAGGGATGCTCAAGCAAGGTCGTACATACTAAACTCTATCTTTGACTTTCTATTACCACACATTAGAGGATGCAAGACATCTCAAGAGACTTGGGATGCCCTCGAGACCTTCTTTTCTGCTAGTATCAAAGCAAGAAAGAATCATCCTTAAAACGAGTTCAACCAAATGAAGAAGACACCTAAACAAACCATCATAGAGTTTGTTACCAAGGTCAAGGAGGTTGCGGATCAGTTAGCACCCATTGGAGAGCTGATTGAAGAAGAGGTCATCATGAGGCAAATTCTCAACGGCATTCGAAGTGATAAGCAATGGCAATCTTTCACGACAGTTTATGATCTCATCATGGATGTGCAAACTCCAGACTTCAACATCTTTCTTGGACAACTCTTCAATCAAGAAGCCAAAAATAACATAAAGGAAGGTAACTCTTATCATGGTAATTCAACTAGTGCTCTATATGCAGATAAGAAGGATAAGAAGCAGAAAGGCAAGAAGAAGGAAGAAGATGAAGAAGAGACTTCTCAAGCCAACTTTACAAGCAAGAGCAAGTGGAAATGGAAGAAGAAATGACCAAAGCAAGACAAAACCAAAGGTCAGAATGTTCAACCTTGTGCCATATGCGATAAGACCAACCACACCACTCAGAAATGCTGATTCAATGGGAAGACCCAGAAAGGAAGTGGAAGAGGTGGATATGGTAGCAATAGAGGTAGAGGTGGACACAACTTCAACAATAACAATAGAAGCTATAATAGAAGGGACTACAACAATTATTCAGAAGATCAACCACATGAAGACTCATTGCTTCTTATGAATCTAAGCCACAAAGAAGGTAAAGAAGATGATCATTTGTTCTACATAGATTCAGGATGTTCGAATCATGTTGCAGGCAACATTGCTCTTCTATCTGATTTGGAAAGTCCAAAGCATAGACATGAAGTGCAAACAGGGGATGACACGAAGCACAATGTGGAGAAGATTGGTAATGTCAAAGCTTCCAATGGCAGGACAAACATTCTGAGTAAGGTTCTCTATGTACCCACTATCACTAAAAACCTAATAAGTATAGGCCAAATAGTTGAAAAAGGCTTGTAACTTAGGTTCACCCAACATGGAGCTTTTGTGGAAGATCCATGTCAAGGCTTCAAAAAGATAGCCCGAGGTGAGAAGCATGGTAGGCTCTTTACTTTTGAAGTAGGAGAAACCAGGAACATTGCTCTATTCAACTTTGGGTCTCAAACCCTAAGTGAGCTTGAAGTGTGGCATAAGAGACTTGCTCATGTGAATGAAAGAACCTTGAAGGATATATGCAGGGATCAAAGTGTTCTAGGAATGCCGAACATATCAAAGCAACACATGATCAACAGGTGTGATGCATGTCAGATTGGGAAGGCACAAAGACAACCATTCAACCATAAAGGCTACATCCACAACAACTTATTGGACTTAGTACATACAGATGTATGGGGACCAAGTCAAGAACCTTCATTGACAGGATCAAGGTATTATGTCTCATTTATTGATGACCATAGTAGATGGACTATTCTATACTTTATCAAGAGTAAGAATGAAGTGTTTGATTGCTTCAAGAAGTATCTTGCACATGTGGAGAATCATACAGGTAGATCACTAAAGAAGCTCAGATCTGATGGAGGGGGAGGGTACTAAGTACATAGTGTGTTTCTTTGCACTTATCACATGCCTATAAGGTTTATTTGAGTCTCCATAAGCTCAAGGACTAGTCTTGTGCCGGTTGGCTAGATCAAACTTCGTCACTTCGAAACGCACTTTTCTACCTTCTACAAGCTTCTCCATGTTCTTTCAAGGTCAAGAGTTAGGCTTTACCACATAGTTTCTGGCTTGAGGCTGTCATGTGTGTAGCATACTACTTAACAGGGGTCCCACTAAAGCACTGCAGTCTATCACTCCATATGAGGCTTGGTGTGGTCGCAAGCCATCTATTGTGTTGGAAAACATGGTTTCAATGTCCTCTTGGTCCATTTTACTCAATAATTTATAGCATATGTACAACTTCTTTTTAGTGTCTCTAGAAGATTACACCATGAGTAGGTTCTTTTAGAGTTCCTCTACATCAAAAAGCGACCAGCGCGTTTGGTAGTTCGTGATACTCTCATCCTTGCGATCAGAGTCTGAATCCCAGCACACGCGTCAGCTCTAAAACGTGAAAAAGCTTTTTATGCTTTTGAGTAAATCAACGGACGGATAAGCAAGCACGGAACGCGATTGTTTTTTTTTTAACACGTACGATTATTGGTGCTTTAACGGATACGATTTTGCTTTTCAACCCGCTTTATTCTCATGAAGGCTCTACTATATAAACACAAGCTCATGCCTCATTGTATTCATCCTTCACCTAGTATTCAACACAAGCTTGGATCTTGGACCTCAATAGAGGTGGTGTTTCGTCTAGCACATGGGGCAGCCATGGTGCTAACTTGAAACATGTTGAGGAGCAGCTATGGAGTTCTTCTTAATGATTCTTCTTGGAGAAGATGAAGGGTGTGCTCACACTCTAGCTCATGGAGAGGAGGTTATCTCTTGTTCATGGCAAGAAGACTTGGTCATTAGTAGCTTGATGGTGAGGATCGGCCATCTACATGTTGTAGTTGAAGATTGTCTTCTACATGAAGATTTCGGGCTACGTCAAAGACATTGGATGGTGGTTAACATAAGATTTACATCTTATGTTAAGTATTCAGGTACATATTCTCTTTATGCACACAGGTACCACTTGAATTTTATGGAGGCAGTAGCATTCATATCAGGAGGAGTCCTATTCGGCATAGGTACAAGAGAAACAGTACGTATATGCTTTATGCATATTTGGATGAGGTGTTTGAGAAGGTGTGTTCACATGAGTTTGAGGATTTCCGGCAGCAAACTTGTTAGCATTCATTGCTACTTTTTAAGTATGTGATCTTTTCACACACGTATCTGACTTAGGGTCTTCCATAGCCTAAGGTTAGATGAGGGTTTGTTGATTATCAGTTTCACACTGATCCTTCCTCTTTTAGTCACTCATATTCACTCTTCTATAACCTATAAGGTCACATATCTCATGTATATTCAGATTACTGCCCATACATCTGAATATATTTGTTACATTTGTACATTCACTCATTCATCTATTTCTCATCACATAGAGTGGTTGAGAGTTTTGCTCCCACATTGTACATTGAACATTGGTATATATGATACTATGAGTAAGCGATGGCTTACATAACATCTTACACATGTCGTCTATTCTTTCTCTATCTTTGCCTCATCATCTGTATGATTAAGTTGTGGTATGTTCATGTCTTGTCAATATTGAAGATTGCTGGAATTAATGTTGTATATATTGGACCTATGAAACCATGGACCTGTGACATGAGCCAAGGGCCTACCTCATTTCCAACATTTGGTATCAGAGCACTAAGGTTTTGGTTTCAGAACTTTAGGTCTTTGGCATCAATGCATTAAGGCTCATTCATATTCTCAGGTTTCCAGACTTCTAGGTTTACAACATATGATTTAAGAGGATCTTCTAACATTTGACATTTGACATACACACTTAATCTAGGTGAGTAGAGATTTGAGAATTAGACAATTCAATCACATGTGTATTCATCAATGTGGAGTATCAAGTTGATGATCTATTAGCAGCCGAATATTTTTGGAAGAGTATGCAAATACTTTACAAAAGTATTATTTGAAGACCTAGACTTGATGAAGAGAAGACTACTTCAAATTCAAGGAAGAACAATGGTTTAGAGAAGATGAAGGGATCAGATCAACATCAAATCACAGGTATCAGTTTCTACTATCAGATTATCATTTGCAGGTCATATCTTAGAAGAGCAGTTATGAAGAGATTTGAAGGTTTCAAGGAGTGCTTTTATACACTTTCATTATTTGAAAGTTAAAGGCTACATCAAAACAGGTATCTAGAGGTTTTTCTAGAGAGTTTTGAGAGATCTCTTTCATGGCAAGAAAGCTTATCTAAGAAGACAAATGTGAAGATGGGATGAGTTTTTTGTTTTCAGCCAATTTTTGTGTTATAAGTTGGTTGGATATCAAGGTACAAATGTATCTAGAGAAGGTAACTCTAGAAGGGTAATTCATCATTCAGACAACGATTGGTGAATTTAGTCGTTTCAGACATTTGAAGCAGAATTTTGATTCAGATATATGAGGAGATGATAAAACATGGTTCTATATTCGCTTCCATTTGTATGCCATGTTTGTTTTATCTCTTACTCTTAGTACTAGAGGAAGAGAGAAGTTCATTTGAAGACGTCAAGAGTGTTTGCTACTTCAAGATGAAGAGAACAAAAGGTATGGACGAGAAGTTTGAAGATGTTTACATCATCAAGTGGAAGAAAGATGCAGAAAAAGAAAGTCCATCATTTCCAAAAGAAAAGTAAGGCTTCCTTTTCTCATATATTTTCCATATACTTTTCCTATTTTATCCTCTACACCCAAAGACAAGTCTACAAAAACATCTTGTATTAAAGAAGAAGTAGTTTCTTGTTTTGCATTACACTTGGTCATGATTTAGTAGATTTGACAAAGAATTGCATTGAGAGAAAGAAAAGCAGCAGATATATATTTTGACTCATATGTATATGAGTTACAGTTGAAGTTTTTGAGCAGGCAGCTTATATGTTCCCTCAAAGAATTCTTGGACTGTCAATACAGAGCTACTTGGTATATGACAAGTTGCAGAGAAGTATATTTCTTCTTTATCTAACTCTTGAAGTAAAAGAGTTTTTTGTAGCAGATGTTGAAGACTTGGGTTGAGGTTTTATGTTTGGAAAAGGTTACCTCATATTCTGTATTTTCAGAAACTTCAGAAAATTCAGAATCTTGTTGATGTACAAGTCAATGGAGAATCTACTTTCAGTGATTGTCTTGATTTTTGGATACATGCTTGTATTCAAAAAGATGTTCCATCAGATCCTATCACTTGATTGAGAAGTGGAGTTAGCCAAAAGAAAGTCAAGCAGGTACTGTCACATTTCACCTGGGTAAAATATGAAAGTTATGAAGTATCAACTTGCAGCTTTTGGAGTTCTCAAGGTGAGAAGTTTTTCCACTTATGTTTCAAGTAGGAGTTACAAATTCTTGGAAAGGATTTGTTTGCAGAAAAGTTTTACAACTTTGTAAGAAGCATGGACACTTAGAGACATTCAGGTAGCGAATCAAACATTCAGTCATGAAGGTTTGATAAGAGCAGATTCTACACAAGAGAGATCATTGATCTTGGATAGATCTTGTATGATCTTGAGTATTTATGAGTCAGTTATCTATCCTTTGTTTGGTAAGATTCTTAACATTGGAAGAAGTAAGTCAAAGATTCAGGTTCTATCAGATTTGTCTTGCAGAGAGATAGAAGAAGATACTTGTTATGTTACAGAAGGTTATGAATCCTAAAATGCTTTCAGCAAGGTTTTGTTATGTTAGGATGCTAACCTTATTCTACAATTTGGAAAGCTGAGGAATGACATGGAAAGCTATTGGCATGTGTACAATGCTAATAAAAAGGGTTCAGAGATTTTGTTTCAGATACAGGTATTGATCACTGAAGATCAGATTTATGAAGAAGGATGTCCAAGATTTCATAAAGTCTGATATAATTTGAAGAATATTGGATACTAGTGTTAAATCATCTAGGGGGGTGATGAAACATGAAAACTTATTTTCAATCATATATAAAAGAATGCAGAATCATACCTTCAGATATTCCTATTTCAGGTATTCCTATATTTCCTTTGTCAGGTTCTCTTTATGTTCCATCTTTAAAAGAAGAAGGAAGAAGAAGAATGTTTGGAGAAAGTTCCTGTTAGGATATTCCTGTTCAGGAGAAGATTCCAAAATTCTATTGAAGAGAAGCTTGATATTTCAGAAAGGTATATTTGAGAAGTGCGCACATATATGTTTATACTAGGTTCTGAAGGAAAGAGATATGAAGGATTTAAAGGATGAAGACATGATGACATCATAGATTTTTTTACTCATATTTCAGTTGATTTCAATTGAGTTGAGTTGACTTGACTTGAGTACAGTCAGAGATGAACCAGCAATGTTCATAATACACTAAGTTGTGAGTTGTCAGTCACAGGTTCCAAGATTCAGTTCTTGATTTTCTTTAGTGTATTTACATGACGCAGCAGAAGTACGTTGAAAAACCTTTTTTGGAAGGTAAATGCAAATATATGGATCCTAGTGTATGTTTTCAGGTTTTTGAAAACAGGAGATAGCAGGTTCGAAGACAGTTCATGCTATATTTGTTGTCAAGTAGTGATTGCTTGATGGGTACACTATTGGATATCTAGTTTCCATATTTTCTCAAGTATTATGGTTCATATTCAGCAAGTTCAGATTTTTGAAGGAAAGTCAAATTCAGTTTTGAAGAAGACTTTTTCTGAAGTGCGAGAGTACAAACTTGAAGCTTGTGATAGTTTGCAGCTTATTAAGTTTGCAGATCCAGTTAAGATTGTACCAATATGACATTGCAGGGGGGATTGTTGGAAAACATGGTTTCAATGTCCTCTTGGTCCATTTTACTCAACAATTTATAGCATATGTACAACTTCTTTTTAGTGCCTCTAGAAGATTACAGCATGAGTAGGTTCTTTTAGAGTTCCTCTACATCAAAAAGCGACCAGCATGTTGGGTAGTTTGAAAATGCAAAACAACGGACGGATAAGCAAGCACGAAACGCGATTGTTTTTTTTTTTTAACACGTACGATTATTGGTGCTTTAACGGATACGATTTTGCTTTTCAACCCGCTTTATTCTCATGAAGGCTCTACTATATAAACACAAGCTCATGCCTCATTGTATTCATCCTTCACCTAGTATTCAACACAAGCTTGGATCTTGGACCTCAATAGAGGTGGTGTTTCGTCTAGCACATGGGGCAGCCATGGTGCTAACTTGAAGCATGTTGAGGAGCAGCTATGGAGTTCTTCTTAATGATTCTTCTTGGAGAAGATGAAGGGTGTGCTCACACTCTAGCTCATGGAGAGGAGGTTATCTCTTGTTCATGGCAAGAAGACTTGGTCATTAGCAGCTTGATGGTGAGGATCGGCCATCTACATGTTGTAGTTGAAGATTGTCTTCTACATGAAGATTTCGAGCTACGTCAAAGACATTGGATGGTGGTTAACATAAGATTTACATCTTCTGTTAAGTATTCAGGTACATATTCTCTTTATGCACACAGGTACTACGTGAATTTTATGGAGGCAGTAGCATTCATATCAGGAGGAGTCCTATTTGGCATAGGTACAAGAGAAACAGTACGTATATGCTTTATGCATATTTGGATGAGGTGTTTGAGAAGGTGTGTTCACATGAGTTTGAGGATTTCCGACAGCAAACTTGTTAGCATTCATTGCTACTTTTTAAGTATATGACCTTTTCACACATGTATCTGACTTAGGGTCTTCCATAGCCTAAGGTTAGATGAGGGTTTGCTGATTATCAGTTTCACACTGATTCTTCCTCTTTTAGTCACTCATATTCACTCTTCTATAACCTAGAAGGTCACACATCTCATGTATATTCAGATTACTGCCCATACATCTGAATATGTTTGTTACATTTGTACATTCACTCATTCATCTATTTCTCATCACATAGAGTGGTTGAGATTTTTGCTCCCACATTGTACATTGAACATTGGTATATATGATACTATGAGTAAGCGATGGCTTACGTAACATCTTACACATGCCATCTATTCTTTATCTATCTTTGCCTCACCATCTGTATGATTAAGTTGTGGTATGTTCATGTTTTGTCAATATTGAAGATTGCTGGAATTAATGTTGTATATACTGGACCTATGGAACCATGGACCTATGACATGAGCCAAGGGCCTACCTCACTTCCAACATATTGCTCATCTATGTCTTTTTGGTTGTCTGCCATATACATTAGTGCTTGAACAACATTGCAGGAAATTGGATGATGAAGCAGTAAAATGTATTTTTGTTGGGTACAGTTCTGAAAGCAAATGCTGTCATTTCTATCACCCATAGACTAAACACATTTTGGTTAGTTGTGGTGTTGTTTTTCTAGTAAATGCTATTCAGCCTTTACTTTCATGTACCAAGGAGACATCTGTTAGCTCCAAAGCATGTATGATACTTTGCTGCCTCTTTTTAGAGGTGGACACTCTAGTGCTTGTCCTAATGAGGTAACTTCTCAACCTTTGCAGGTTTTAGGTGATGATGCAAATCATTCCATTTCTGATGCAGATTTACATGATGCACTTGTTGATGAGAGAGAAAATATTGAGGAGGCAAAAACTATGCCAAAATGGTTGGTGTAAACTATTGGGTTGTAGGGTATGCACACACCTTCAATTGTGCATGGAAACCCTCCCTAGACCATGAAGAATAACCTTCTTTGTATATACTTAGAGTGTCACATGTGAACACTCTCCTAAAGCACAGAGTTCCCCATGTAAAAATCCCACGCATGCCCTTCATTGGGATTTGTTTGTTACAAGGTTGATCTTGGAATCTCCTAGAAGATATGTTAGTTAGAGAGATATTCCCTTTTTGACTTTCCAAAGAAGCACATGGGAAAAGGGGCTTATCCTATATATAGAGGCTCATTTTTTGTAAAGAGGAGAGCTTTTGGTCGACATGCTCTCATGTAATATCTCTTATGAATGGAAGAAGGCTCTCTTTTACTCCAAGACTATTTACATTTATGTATTGTGTCTTTGTGAGTGTGTGAGAGTGAGGTGTGTGTGTGTGTGCCTATGCATGTCTCTCCTTTGTGTGAGTAGAGTAGTTACATTGCTTGTATTTTACTCATGGACTAGGATCCTTGACTCCTTGTTCTCCTTGTTTTCAAGCATGTGGCATAGCATGGGGCTGATGCCAATGGCTTGAACATGTTGGAGGTAGTGGTGGATGAGAGGAGAGTCACTCTTGAGCCTTCCTTCTTGCTTCCATGCAAGGTGGTGAGGGTTTTGGTCTTCTACTACTACAACATCAACAAATTTTGGTGCCGTTTCCTGGGAGATCAGCCTTTCATCACTTGGAGTGCTCAAGAACATGTGGTAAAGTATTGTGTTGCAATTTTTTTGCTCATTTGCATAGGATTGAGTTCTCTTGCATGGGATTTACCCCCTTCCTTTGGACCTTTAGCTCCCCATTTTCTTTGTTTTGGTAGTGTAGTTTTAGTTCACTTTTGTTTGTTGCGCAAACACACACCCTAACCCCTCTCTCTCTCATTCTCTCTCACATACACATACCTCCACACACACATCGACGTTGGCATCACTCTCCATCTATGTCATATTCATATGATGTTGAGTGGGTGGGTGAGTGTCTTCATGGCTCCCTCCCACTTTCCATTTTTTTTATTAAAGTAAACATTATATAAAAAAAAACCATACTTTTGAGATCACGAATCACAAGAAAAGAATTTGAATAAGATAAGGCTACTTTTCTTTATGCATGCGTAAGATTTCCTCCATTTAATGTGGCTGCATTTTTGAAGATCGTGGGCTGCCTTTGGATAGAGATTGGGCAGGTGCATTGGAATCCTCAAATGCTTGGAGTTAAGTCTATTCATTGCACCATGCGCATGCGAGCTGGAGGTTTGGGGTTGCATTATAATTTTATTGCCCTCCTTTGCTCTCTCCTCCTTTGAAAGAGTTGGCAGATCCGTGCTTAGGAAGGGGGGGGGACATCATCCTTTCCCTCCCTCCCTCTCTCATCGTGGGAGACACTCGATTCTCCCCCCATCTAACCGTGCATCTCACTTTTGTGGCTGCGTGTGCCTTTGGTGCTTCCCCATCACTATGATCTATGAAGGGTTGAGTGCCTTTGTTGCTCTGCCATCATCGTGCTCCATGTTGGGGTTGAACTTGCCAAGGATTTCCCTTCGTCTCAGAGGTTGCTACATTTTGGGGTCTGATCTCTGTGCAAGCTCACCCTTCATGGCCATCTGCTCATGCACGGAAGGGTTGTAGCTTCTCTTTTCTCCCTCCCGAACTCATTCTAGTGCCCTCGGGGTCGAGCAACCTCAAGCTCCCCCTCACCATCTGCTCTAGGTGGGTCAGTCAAGCTCTTCATGAGCAACCCTCCCATGGTCGACTCCCCCTGACAAAGGTCCAACTGCATACTCTCCGTCTAGGGACAGCAAGCATTAAAAGGTTAATTTTGGTTGTTGGGGGGTGAAAGACTTTGCAATTGCAAGGATAATTTGCCATACATATTCGGATAGTTGGTTGCTTCTCCATGATTGTCATTCTGGCTCGGGCCTCTTTCTTTGATTGCCATAGACTTGGGTTGAGGGCTAAGAGCTTCCATGGCCTCATTAATTTTCACCGCATGCTACTACCTCAGATGTTTAAGTGAACCATGACAAAAATGGGTTATATGGTTTTAGATATGGAACGCAAGGCGGGATGTTTGATCTTGAAATTGTTGATCTATCTTAGGTTACTCCTAATTCAACTTCTATGTGTCGTCTTTACCTTTTGTTTTGTCCTCCTTGGCATGCGGACTGTAATCTCAAACCTTATGTGGGTTTTGTTGTTTATCTGAGTCATGCGGTCACAATTGTTGGTAGCAGATGATGTTTTAATGGAAAATCTAGTTCGAAGAAGTGTATGCTTGACCTAGCCAATTTCATCTTCCCTTTACTTTGTTAAGTGTTGTTGTCAATGTAATGGTTGTTTTTTAGCTTACATCTATAGGTTTTGATTGGAAGATATGGAGAAGGATGTTGCCTTTTTCACCATTACCCTGAGGCGAGTATCTGAAATTTATAGCTTTGTGACTGAATATGAAAGAGAACATGCCCTTGTGACTGAATATGAAAGAGAACATGCCCAAACTGAGAAGTTCGAATATGGAAGTCAATGTATGGTCTACATAAATGAAAACTAAGTTTGTATGACGGTAATTTGTGCTCAAATAGTGGGTGGTCTTTTGTTCCCCTTTGCATAAGGTCACTTTAGGAAATATTGGTTACAACCTCCTGCATTGTGTCACTATATAATTTGAATCATGCGGATGATGGATTTCTACCATAGGAGGCCATGGGGGCTGCAATATCTCACTTCCCTTTTAGAAACATGATTGTTGGAATTTTCTTGACACAATTCGTACTTGTTCTAAACATGAAGCATTCAAACCATGATAGTCCCTTCTGCGATATCTCGGTATTACTATCTGTAATGAACTAATCGTATAATAAAGGAGGATTCCAGAGCACATTAATGTCTTCTACTTATCTACCCATCGAAATGAAGCTTGAAAACATGGGGTTACTTGTGGTCTTGAATTTTGGGTGGGAGTTACCTCTATGAGGCCTTTGATCCTAGTTAAAAATGTTGAAAACCATGTAGATGCCATTCTTGGTTGCAATATAGTTGTCTGCTTGGTAGCTTCAAGTGTATTTCAGGGTGGGATGAATTGGTGACTCGTTCTGTTGTGTAACTATCACAAAAGGGATTATGTATACCCCCTTATCACTCTATGGATATGATGGAAATAGTTGATGTTTAGAACGTATAGTTTTGTCACTACTAATTTGCAATACTCTATGACTTTTTTTGTTTAACTGTAGCTATGCATTACAACATTCAGTCCCACATCTGGATGGATTGTGCACAACTTGACTCTTGAAGTTCACCCCACATGTATCATGGGATTTTTTGGGCTGTTTCGATTGATATGCAGGTCTTGCGAGGTGGAAGGGCTCATAATCGGGCAATGCAATTTTGATGGCTAAGCATATGTGTGAGGGTAGTTCTTTGGTTGATAGCCAATGTCTTATTTAGGTGCTATATGAGAAAGTATGACAATGTGTCCCACTATGATTATGATCCACGGTATTGTTTGAAACTTCCATTTGGGATGCACACTTGCGGCAACCACCATATGTCTATCAAGAACAGGCATTTGAGCTTCATGCAGATAGTCTTTTTTGGGATGCACACTTGCGGCAACCACCATATGTCTATCAAGAACAGGCGTTTGAGCTTCATCCTTGTGGTAACTATCTCTCATCAATGGTGATTGTACACATAACACACAAGAACACACATTAATGAATAAAGGAAATATGTTATGTAATACTTGCATGAGGCATTTAAGGAACCATACCACACTCATCCTTCATTCTACAACTTGTCACACATGCACACAGTGAAAAATTTGCTCTTAGGCAGAGCCTTCATGAAAAGGTCTGCAATGTTCTCTTGTGTGGGCACATATGCCAAGCTGATCTCCCCAACAGAGAACCTCTCCCTGACATAATGATAATGCACCACAATGTGCTTAGTGTGAGCATGGAACACAGGGTTCCTCACAATTGCCAATGCGCTCTGACTGTCAGTGAAGATGGTGGTGGCAGAAGAAAGACCAACACCCAAATCAGTCATAAGGCATCTAAGCCACACACACTCAACAATCACTGTGAAAGCTTCCCTATACTCAGCCTTACAACTAGAAGTGGCCACAGTAGGCTGCTTCTTGCTCAACCAAGATATACATGAGCTACCAAGCATGAAGCAAAAGCCACTAGTGGACACACGAGTGTCATAGCAACCACTGCCAATGCGCTCTGACTGTCAGTGAAGATGGTGGTGACAAAAGACTGACCAACACCCAAATCAGCCATAAGGCATCTAAGCCACACACACTCAACAGTCACTATGAAATCTGCCCTATACTCAGCCTCACAACTAGAAGTGGCCACAGTAGGTTGCTTCTTGCTCAACCAAGATATACATGAGCTACCAAGCATGAAGCAAAATCCACTAGTACACACATGAGTGTCATAGCAACCAGCCCAATCAGAGTCAAAAAAAGCATGCAAATATGGCGGTAGTGATCCCCCCTTGGGATAAAACATCCCAAGTAGTGGAGTACCACTCAAGTAGCAAAAGATGCGCTTAACCGCCTGCCAATGCTTGACTCAAGGCCAAAACGCTGTAATAATATGTCAATATATTTTGTTTGACACAAAGCCATTCCACCATCAACGTGCATAAACTGAATGCCCAAATAATGATGCAAATGCCCCAAATAAGACATCTCAAATGAGGCATGAAAATCAGCCTTAAAATCAGCAATATGCTTCTCAATAAGACTAGTGAGCAGCATGTCATCAACATAGACAACAATGATCACAAACACATCATTAGCATGCTTAACATATAAGGTGCTTTCAGTTGGACTGTTCTCAAAACCATGTGCAATCAGATAGGTGTGTATCTTCTCATACCAAGCATGTGGTGCTTGCTTCAAACCATATAATGCCTTGTTTAACCTGCACACCTGATTTTCATGGCCTTTCTACACAAAGCCATGGGGTTGAAAAACATACACTTCTTCATGCAATTCACCATTCAGAAATGTAGTTTTAACGTCCAACTAATGTACATTCCAACCATGATGGGTTGCAAGTGCACAGATGCTTCGAACAGTAGTCATACAACATGTAGGTGCAAAGGTCTCATCAAAATCAATGCCTCTTTTCTGCACATAACCCTTTGCAACAAGCCTAGCCTTATACCTGTCAATTTTTCCAGCAGGCTTACGATTTAGCTTGTAAACCCATTTAGTGCCAATGGCCTTCTTGCCAAGAGGCAAGTCACACAAAGACCAAGTACCATTCTTCATTATAGCATCATATTCAAATTGCATAGCAGCCATCCAATTTTTTGAATTTTGTGCTTCACCAAACGAAACAGGCTCGTTCTCATCACAGAGACTAGATGCAGCCATAGCATAGCAATCTGATGCAAACGAGGCACTATGAGAGCTTGAACGAGTACGATATGACAGAGGTGCATCTAATTTGCTATCATGCAAAGTTTGCACCAACCATTTTGGCATAGTTTTTTCCTGCTCAATATTAGCTCTCTCATCAACAAGTGCATCATGTAAATCTCCATCAGAAATGGAATGATCTGCATCATCACCTGAAACCTGCAAAAGCTGAGAAGTTGCCTCATTAGGACAAGCACTAGACTGTCCGCCTGTAAAAGAGGCAACAGAGTATCATACATATCTTTGGAGCCAACAGATGTCTCCTTAGTACATGAAAGCAATGGTTGAATAGCATCTTCCACAAAAACAACATCACGGCTAACCAGAATGCGTTTAATCTGTGGATGATACAGATGATATCCTTTACTTTCAGAATTGTACCCAAAAAAAATACATTTTACTGCTTTATCATCCACTTTTCTACGATGTTGTTTGGGCACTAATGCATATTCCAAACAACCAAAAACACGTAGATGAGCAACAAATGGCCTGCGATAATGCCAAGCCTCATATGGAGTGATAGAATGCAGTGCTTTAGTGGGACACCTATTAAGTACATATGCTGCACACATGACAGGCTCTCACCTCACCATCTGCATGAGTGACTTGTTCTTTCGTTCAACAAATCCATTCTATTGAGGTGTATACGGCAGTGTACAGTGGTGTCTTATCCCACATTTAGCAAGAAATTCATTAAAATCAGAAGACATATATTTCCCCCCTGGATCGGAACGGAGGGTGCCCATTTTACATGCTGACAAGTTTTCAGCCAAAACCAAAAAATGTTTGAAGCACATGAACACTTTGGACTTTGCCTTCAATGGATATACCCATGCATGCCTAGAAAAATCATCAATGAAAGTCACGAAGTAAAGATAATTTCCAAAAGAAGGTGTTTGCATAGGACCACAGACATCACTATGTAGAAGCTTCAATTTTTTAGTAGCCCGAACTGAACCATCTTTTGGAAATGAGGAAGGCTGCATTTGCCCAAAATACAGCCTTCACAAACATGTCCTCTAGGTGCCTCAAGTTTGGGCAAAGAGGACACCATTTCAGATTTTTGCAGGTGTAGCAAACTAGCCAACTTCAGATGACCAAAGCGTGCATGCCAAAGCTTTGCATCTGACATAGCCTGAGAATCATGTACTACACATGCCAAATTATTCATAGATCTTTCATAGCCTATGAGCTTATACAGCCCACGACATAAAATTCCAGAAGCAATAATCACATCTCCATTCGACAGATCATGAACTGTACACCTGTCATCAACAAATTTCACAACGAAGCCAATCTTGGCTAATGCAGAAACTGATAATAGGTTCTTCTTGATCCCTGGCACAAATAAAGCATCTGACAAAGTGAAAGAACTACCATCAACACTAGTCAAAATGATCTTACCAACTCCCATAACAGGATAAGAGGAGTTGTTGCCGCATGTAACAATATTCCCTGTAGCGGCAGGCTAGAGTGAAGAGAAGAAATTGCGCTGCGAGGTAATATGTTTGGTCGCCCCACTGTCAAAGTACCAAACATCTCAAACTACTGCAAACATGCACTGCTCATGAGAAGATGGGTCAAAACTGCAAACAGTAGTAAACGCCCATTCTTCTTCCTGCACAAGATTAGCAGACTCTGTTTTTGGTGTAGAGGCCTCTGCAACAACCATTCCAGCCTCTTTCTTCTTTGCCTCTTTAGCAACCAGTTTTGGACAGTTCTTTATGATATGATCATTTCCTTTATAGTACTTGCAGAACAATTTTTGCTTTTCTGATTTCTTTTCATTTTTGTCTTCCCTCTTTGATTGTGCAGAATTAGCAGATTTCTGCTTACTACTTGAAGAGCTCCATTTACCTTTGCCCTTCTGACTAGCCAAGAATGCTTGATCTACAACTCGCATAATGGACCTGTTCTGCCTGGACTGATCTTCTTGCAACAGAATAGAGACTAAGTCTTCAAATGACAAGGCATTTGGATTGCCTTTCATCATCAATCGAAGAGTTGAAGCAAAACTCTGATATGAATCAGGAAGACCATTCAGAACGGTTTGCACAAGTGAGATATCCGGCATAACCTCATCAACAGAAATCAATTGTTCCTTCAAGTCTTTGATCTTTGTTAGAAAACTGTCCATAGATTTACCTTCATTCATGTGCTCACTCTCCAACTGTTTTTGGAGGTAAGCTACACAAGCCTCATTCCTAGCTTGGTACAATGTGGTAAGTGTATCCCAAGCATCCTTAGCTGTTTTCCAAGAGCGTATGTGAGGAATAATGGCACGTTTAACAGACAAAGCTATCAATGTGTGTGCCTAGGCATCTCTGCCATCCCAACGAATTTGCTCTGCAGTAGGTGGAGTAGAAACCACAGCATGAAGAGGAATATGCAGAATATCATCATCTTCTACACCTTCTGCATTAGCTTCAGTACCTGTAGTTGTAACAGTTGCAGGTATGATAGGACGTTTTTCAACACCCTACACAATGTTCCACAGTCCTTTTGCAACCAATACATGTCGCATCATATAAGCCCACAACCGGTAGTTGGTACCATCCAACTCAACAGCCAACATACGAAATACATCACTGCTTTCAGCCATGGCCAGTGACTAAAATACCTTGATGCAGAAAATTGATTGTATCTCAAAAAGTTGAACAGAATTGCCTAGATAAATTCTGCTAAACCTATAGCAGACTTCGAGACGCTTATACTGGTGCACCAAAACTGGTATATACGTTTGGCACAAAAAGACGAAATAGCCTACACAAGCATGTTAGTATATGATCAATGTCTACCCCTCATGATTGTATGCACATTTCGTAAGGCCCCCTTTATGAGGAGAAGCCAAGCGTGCATTACCCAATTGATGGGAATCTCAACTTGCATGTTGGATGAAGGTCATATTGGACCATGTAAGGTATTATAAGGAAAGGGAGTTACCAGGGTCCCCAATTGTGGGGTCCGGGGAATATTCCATGGAATATTCCCTATCAGAGTCAGAAATCATTTATATTTGTTAGGTCGGTTCAACCAGTCTAAGCCGTGTATGGCAATTACGCGGGCGGTGGCCGCCCACGCTCTACCGCCCATGTAGAGCCGTCCATCGCAGGCCACCCATGATCCTATATATACATGACTTCTGCACTACCTAAGACACTGAGTTGAGCCAGCATACCTCTACCTTGTATCTCCCTATCTAGAGTTGTCTAGATCACCATTTAAGCTCTACCTTGAGAGCGCACGGGTGGACAACGCCATCATCTTTGTACTTGTTGCTAGTAGAAAATTGTTGAGATTCTCCTATATCTGTTATCTTCTCTGCTATTGCTCCTGTGTTATATTGCGTAACTATTGTCTTTCATGGTATCAGAGCTGTAAGGTTCGAATAGCTTGAGAAGTATCATTATTTTAGCCTACTAGCAGACTAGAATATCAATAGATTATTCGAGTGATTACATGATGGCTTCATCGTCAAACACTAGTCTTGGTGCTTCAGTTAATGTTAATGCTGCACCTATTCGAATTCGTCCACCTGCATTCACTGAAGGGAAGCTGGATGGAACCAACTATACACTCTAGAAGTTCGAAATTTCTGCAATTTTGGACTCCTATGAATTACTTGACACTGTCATGGGACCAATGGGATTGGATCCAGAGCCTATACCAGTTGAAGATCCAGCAAATTCAAGATTGATGATTCAGCCAGATCCAGATCTTCTATGAGCTTGGAAGAGGCGGAATGCTGATGCATTATGTGCGATTGTCACTAGTGTAAGTGATTCTGTGCTTACTTTAGTTCAACATACTACTAAAGCACATGAGGCTTGGGGCATATTGGCTCGACAATATGAGACCAAGAACCACACTAGGATACAGAATTTAGAAAATCAGTTGGCAAATGAAAAGCATTCTGATTCTGAAAAGGCTGAAGATTTTATCAAACGGATAAAGCATCTTCAAGATCAATTGGCTGCAGTTGGTGTTGTTATAACACCAGAAGAGCTAGCTCAAAGATCTGTACGTGTTCTTCCAGCAAAGTATGATGGATTAGTAACAACCCTTAACACTCAAGTAAGGCCAACTCCTCTTACATTTGAAGAGTTTTGTGCCATGCTTTTAGAAGAAGAGATGCGGCTGAAGAATCGGCAAAGTACAACTGATGCTGCATTCTCAGCAAATGCAAAAGGTAAAGGCTCTTCAGAGGGATCAAAGAAGAAGCCAAAGAAGAAAAAGTTCACAGGAAGTTGCTTCTATTGTGAAAAGAAAGGCCATGCCATCAAGGATTGCAGAAAGAAGCAAGCTGATGAACGGAATGGGACTGTAAAATCATCATGGAAGAACAAAGAGTCTGCAAACAACACAGAGCTGGAACTTTGGGTAGCTATTGAAGAGGTATGTTCATCTGCTCAAGCTCGTGTTGATGAGCCATGGATTTTAGATAGTGGAGCTTCTCGCCATATGACTAGTAAAAAGGATTGGTATAGTTCCCTAGTGCCTCTGCGGGAATCCATCAATGTAGTGGTGGGAAATGACTCCAAGTGTCCAGCTGAAGGAACTGGAACCATCTCTTTTATCACTTCTCCAGGTGTTGAGAAAAAGTTATCCGATGTTCTCTATGTACCTACACTCAAAAGAAATTTTTTGTCAGTTTCTGCAATAACAGATCGTGGACTCGAAGTTCACTTCAATAAGAGTGGTGCGGAAATCATGGATTCATCAGGTAATGTTGTAGGTAAAGGCAAACGACGGGATAACTTGTATGAGTTAAGTGCTTTAACTGCTACAGAAGATAAAGATGTAAGCAGGTTATGGCACCAACGATTTGGGCATCTCGGATTTGCAGTTTTGAAGGAAATGCAACGAACAGGGATGGTTGCTCATTTGCCTGCATTTTCAGAGTTGCAGGAACCTTGTGAAGCTTGTATGATGGGCAAGCAACAACGAAAGGCGTTTCCAAGAGAAACCAGCAATCGATCTCAAGCTCCTCTAGAGTTGGTACATGCTGATCTCTACGGTAAAATGTCTATACCTGCTTTAGGAGGATCTTTCTACTTCTTGCTGTTAGTCGACGATTATAGTAGAAAGATGTGGGTTTATTTCATTCGAGAGAAGGCTGATGCTTTTGAAAAATTTAAAGCGTGGCATAAGTATGTAGAAAATGAATCAGGAAGGAAACTGAAGAAATTTAGAACAGATAGAGGAGGTGAATTCTTGTCAACAGAATTCAACAATTACTGTAAGGAGCATGGTGTGAAAAGGCAACTTACCACAGCTCATACACCTCAACAAAATGGCGTTGTTGAGCGTAGGAACAGGACAGTAGTTGAAATGGCTCGTTGTATGTTAAAGGCTCAAAACATGCCTGATTCATTCTGGGCAGAAGCAGTCAATACAGCAGTCTACATCTTCAATCGAAGCTACACAAAAGCTTTGAAGGGGATGACTCCTCAAGAAGCATATTCTGGTAAAAAGCCTTCAGTTTTGCATTTCAGAATTTTTGGTTGTTTCTGTTATGCACATATTCCTGATTCAACAAGATCAAAGTTGGATTCAAAAAGCAAAAAGTATGTCTTCCTAGGATATAGTGAAGAGTCTAAAGCATACAGGTTATGGGATCCTGAGGCAAGGAAGATTTTTGTCAGCCGAGATGTGGTGTTTGATGAACGACCACACTTAGTAGAAGATAAAGGTAAATCTACTATCTCATCAAACGGAGAAATATCTCACCTTGTGCCTATCAAAAGACAGGTTAAAGTTGAGGAGGAGGAAACATCTGATGGAGAAATTTCCTCAATAAAAAGCCAACCAGTTGTAGCTGCACAGCATAAGCCACTACCGAAGTGGGCACAACAGCTCTTTGATGATCACAATCCACATGTAGATGTACCAGAATCATCATCGGATGGATTACGAAGATCAAAGAGAATAGAGGAGCAAAGAAGAGCCTCAGAACACATTGTTAACATGGCTCTAATGGCAGATATCATGGGTTCGATAAAGGAACCTACCACCATTGAAGAAGCCATTGATGATCCAGGTTGGAGAGCGGCAATGCAGTCTGAGTATGATAGTATACTCAAAAATGATACATGGGATCTAGTCGACTTGCCGCCAAAGAAGAAGGTAATAGGTACTAAATGGATTTGGAAAGCTAAGTATAAAGCTGATGGAACATTAGAAAAGTATAAGGCACGATTAGTTGCACAGGGGTTTTCACAGATTGAAGGATTTGATGTTCAAGAAACTTTTGCACCAACAGCACGCATGACAACTATTCGGACGGTACTTGCAGTAGCTGCACAAAAGTCGTGGCCTATTTTCCAGATGGATGTCAAATCTGCATTTTTGAATGGTCACCTCAAGGAGGAGGTATATGTATCTCAACCACCAGGTTTTGAGGTGCCCAATTCAGAAAATAAAGTTTGCAGGTTGAAGAAAGCTTTGTATGGACTTAAGCAAGCTCCACGGGCTTGGTACCAACGAATAGATCATTTTTTCAAAAATATGGGTTTTGAAAGAAGTACTTCTGATGCTAACTTGTATGTAACAAAAAGGGATAGCAAGCTAGTTGTTGTCATTGTATATGTAGATGATTTGATCATTACAAGAGATCATCAGGAACTCATCAATCAAACTCGGATCAGCTTGGGAACTGAGTTTGAAATGACAGACTTAGGTCTACTCCATTTTTGTCTGGGAATTGAAGTATGGCAAAGGAAGGATGGCATTTTCATCTCACAACAAAAATATTCCAAAGAAATTCTCAAGGCATTTGGAATGATGGACTGCAAACCAACTAGCACACCTATGGAGGTAAATCATAAGCTATCTATGGATGATAACATGCCTGATGTAGATGCTAAGAAGTATAGGAAGCTCGTTGGAAGTCTTATTTTTCTGTGCAACACTAGACTAGACATTTGCTATGTTGTTGGAGTGTTGAGCAGGTTTTCCAACAAACCTAAGGAGAGTCACTGGAATGCTGGAATGCGAATTCTAAGGTACATTGCAGGAACCTTGGATTTTGGTATTTTGTATACCACAGGTGATACACTCCAAGGATATTGTGATTCAGATTGGGCTGGAGATTGTGATTCTAGAAAATCAGTTTCTGGATATTGTTTCTCACTTGGTTCAGGAATATTTTCTTGGGTAAGTAGGAAGCAACCAACTCTCGCACTCTCCTCCACTGAAGCAGAGTACAAAGCAGCTTGTTTTGCTTCTTGTGAGGCAGTTTGGTTAAGGAGAATTCTTGCAGATCTTGGCTTTCCATCAAATATGCCAACTGTACTCAAGTGTGATAATCAAAGTTGTATGGCTATTGCAAAGAACCCAGTATTTCATGCTCGCACCAAGCACATAGAAGTACAGTACCATTACATTCGTGAGCTAATTGAAGATGAAATTGTGGAGCTAGAATATTGCCCAACAGAGGCAAATTGTGCTGACATATTCACTAAAGCACTTGGAAGAGAGCAGCTCAACAAGCATCTTCAACAGATGGGCATAGGACCGAGACCTACTTGATTTATCATCGGTAAACATTGAGGGGGGGTGTTAGTATATGATCAATGTCTACCCCTCATGATTGTATGCACATTTTGTAAGGCCCCCTTTATGAGGAGAAGCCAAGCGTGCATTACCCAATTGATGGGAATCTCAACTTGCATGTTGGATGGTCATATTGGACCATGTAAGGTATTATAAGGAAAGGAAGTTACCAGGGTCCCTAATTGTGGGGTCCGGGGCAGCGGTGAGCAGCCCCGGTTGCGGGGTCCAAGGGGGCCAGTGGGCCCCCTAGCTGGGGGGTCCCAGGGGGCCAGCGGGCCCCCTGGTGGGGGTCCGGGGGCAGCGCCCCCGGCGCGACGGTAAAGGGAATATTCCATGGAATATTCCCTATCAGAGTCAGAAATCATTTATATTTGTTAGGTCGGTTCAACCAGTCTAAGCCGTGTATGGCAATTACGCGAGCGGTGGCCGCCCACGCTCTACCGCCCATGTAGAGCCGTCCATCGCAGGCCACCCATGATCCTATATATACATGACTTCTTCACTACCTAAGACACTGAATTGAGCCAGCATACCTCTACCTTGTATCTCCCTATCTAGAGTTGTCTAGATCACCATTTAAGCTCTACCTTGAGAGCGCCCGAGTGGACAACGCCATCATCTTTGTACTTGCTGCTAGTAGAAAATTGTTGAGATTCTCCTATATCTGTTATCTTCTCTGCTATTGCTCCTGTGTTATATTGCGTAACTATTGTCTTTCAAAGCATTGTGATAGTGTGTTCAAAAGCCAAAATGAGCTGAGTATGCTCACCAAAATTCGTGCGATTCTGAGACTACAATCGGAGAGGTGTTGACAAGGCCGTAGATGAGGCAGCGACCTGCTCTGATAGCAATTGTTGGAGTTAGACATCTGCAAAAGCATGTGAACAACACAAGGAGAAGAAGAAGCTTGGAGCACAACACACAATACTAAATATTACTAGAGAATGTACAAAGACAAGTAGCCAATTAGGGCAATAGGCGTATATACAAGCCGGGGGAAAAAAACCTCCTAAAGAGGGAAAAAATTGCCCCCCTCCCCCCCCCCCCCCCCCCCCCGGGTCCTAGTGTGTTCACACACATCACTTCCTAAATATATCAACAAACTTAAGATGCTAACGTTTGTGCTTCTTCATGAGATTCTTTGTGCAGGTGTCTTTTTTTCAAAATGCATAATTGTGTGAACATGCAGATCTTGGTATTTTTTGCAAAGCTTTTTATGTCGATTACAAGACTCTAGACGTTCACATAGGAACGATTTTAGTTGAATGTGGTTGAAGTTTGATTTTTTTTGGGTTGTTGAGCTTTAATTTGTGGATTGCATGAACATGTAGCTCTTCATGGGGACTTGTCTCTAGATGAGCAAGTCTTGAAGGACTTGATGCTTCGTGAAGTGGAAACTAAATTAGGTGTCTACTTCATTTTTAGAAGCACTCTACTTGCTTTATGTATGTCATTTCATGTTTGGAAGCTTCGTGCAAAGGCATTTCCAGCTTTACAAAGCACTGCAGAGTGGGATGTATGTTGGGTTGACTGCCCCCCAAGGGGATTGTGTCGCTCAGATTTGAAGAGTGAAGATTGAAGTGTTGTAGATTTAGAGTGTTGCAGATATGAAGATCATTGAAGACTTGGAGACTCAAGAATTGCACATTTGAAGACCTGAAGCTTTCGAGACTTGAAGACTCCAACTTGGACCAGTTCACTTGTGTATGCCCCTCATATCTTAGCTTTGTCGAGGATGACAAAGTCTAGGGGGAGGAGAGTGTTGGGTTGTAGGGTATGCACACACCTTCAATTGTGCATGGAAACCCTCCCTAGACCATGAAGAATAACCTTCTTTGTATATACTTAGAGTGTCACATAGTTGAATTACCATGATAAGAGTTACCTTCCTTTATGCTATTGTTGGCTTCTTGATTGAAGAGTTGTCCAAGAAAGATGTTGAAGTCTGGAGTCTGCACATCCATGATGAGATCGTAAGCCGTCGTGAAGGATTGCCATTGCTTATCACTTCGAATGCCATTGAGAATTTGCCTCATGATGACCTCTTCTTCAATCAGCTCTCCAATGGATGCTAACTGATCCGCAACCTCCTTGACTTTGGTAACAAACTCTGTGATGGTTTGCTTACGTGTCTTCTTCATTTGGTTGAACTCGTTCCAAAGATGATTCTTTCTTGCTTTGGTACTAGCAGAAAAGAAAGTCTCCAGGGCATCCCAAGTCTCTTGAGATGTCTTGCATCCTCTAATATGTGGTAATAGAAAGTCAGAGATAGAGTTTAGTATGTACGACCTTGCTTGAGCATCCCTTGCGCACCAAAGTGTGAGCTTATCTGTCTCCTCTTGTGTAGGTCCTCCTTTGGATCTTGGAATAGGCATAGCTTCATCACCTGCTACAATTCCATAAAGATTTCTACCTTGCAAATAGGCCTCCATTCTGATTTGCCAAGCCGCATAGTTGTGTCGATCAAGCTTCTCGATCATTGAGGGAAAGCCGTCACCCATCTTGAACTAGCTCTGATACCACTGAAAGAACTTGGAGAAGCTTGTCGAAGGTAGAAAAGTGTGTTTCGAAGCGATGAAGTTTGGTCAAGCCAACCGGCACAAGACCAGCCCTTGAGCTTTTGGAGACTCAAATAGACCTTATAGGCATGCTATAAGTGCAAAGAAACACACTTTCTACTTTGGAGCATCAAGGAGAATGAGTCGATACAAAACAGATAGGTTCGCGGGTCGACTAGCTCAAAAAACTTACTATCTACGGAAGAGACAATGAAATTCAAATGCCCATAGCGACCAGCGTGATTACAATTAGAAAAACTCCTTTTATGGGAGTGATACACATAGGGTTGAGTGTATGGAATGCACAAAAGTATAAGGAATAAGCAAAATATGCTATAGGAATGAATGCGACATTCACCGATGGTACTTCATATTTTTCAGGAATACGTAGAGATTGACCCCGAGGCAGAAAAACTGAGATTTCTCCAAATCTGCTGAACCAAATGCTTTGAAAATTTACAGGCATAAACTAGAAACTAATACCTTTCCAATGAGTCCTCTTTCACTCAATTTGAAGCTCTGAGGAGAGAGCAGCATCCTCTGCAAGAATACTGTTGGCGAAGAAGATGATGCAGAAAATTGAAGGAGCAAGACATGATGGTCACAAGTGTATGTATATTGCTTCCATGTATTTTACAAGTGATTCCAAGTCTTTATATAGACTCTAGGAGTGTTCCACGAGTTTTACAAGTTGAATTTGAATTCAAATGAAGGTGGGAATGGTTGTTGGAGGGAATCAATTCACTTTCCTACAATCTAAGAAAAGTGAAGATCTTGATTGATCTACTTTTAGGTGATTTGATTTGCTTGATTGAATGCAACTTCAACCACCAAAATTTCGTGGGATTTTGGCTCTATATTTCTACCTTTACATGTGTCAAGCTCAAGGCTTTTACAATGGTAAATGAGCCATCAAAATATTCTCAAAACATACAATAAATGAGCATATGAAAAAGAACTCTCCAACGGATATTCTTTCGACGTGATAGCCTTTGATGTAGATCAAATCCACCTCAAACATAGTGTAAGCTTGATGTTCCAACAAAGGTCCCATATATCTCCACTCTAGGCTTCAACAAAGGAAACTTTGACCTAGTCTACGATATGAGCAAGACATTGTCAATCAACACCATCTACTCGTGGCATGCAAGAATAAAATACATGTTTCATTCCTACAAGCTAACATTTGAAGAAATGTTCTCGAGAGGTTTTTGGGAATATCACTAAGAAATATTCATTCCAAGACCGATGCATCTGTTACATCTATTTGTGATGGAACAAGTCCTACATACTGAGCAACTTTGTATGCCACATCTGGACATGCCTAGTCCTGTAGATTGGGATACTTTGATGACACATTTATCACATGGACTTCACCTCAAAGAACATGACTTGGCAACTGATGTGGTTCAATATTACATATCATGCCCTCCACAACAAGGTTATGTCAAGGACGACAAACGCAAGAGAGGGGGTGTTGGAAACCAAGCAAGTGTTCCAAGTGGTTGAACATGATAAGGGATCTTATGGAAAAAAAGCCAAAGAGATCACGGGTAGAGAGAAGGTCAAGGAGGATTGAGCCAAGAAGGAATCCAACACATATCGAGCAAATAGGCCAAGTGTTCATTTTTTTAATCAAACATTTATCAACAGTGATTTTATCACTACACATACATTGTAAATATCGTTTTTAAAAATTCCAACTCCATTTTTTCCAAGCCAAGGATTCCTCAAGATTGAGGAGTAATAATCTACCTATATTCACATTTTTCATAATTCTTAGAGCTCATTTGAGCCCCCAAATTAGCTTACAAACCTAATTTTTAACTAGACCAGGGACAGACTAGTAAAAAATTATAAAAGGAGTTAGAAGGCTTATTTTTGGGGTCAAATTGTTGGATATTTAAGCAAACTAAGAAGATTTTATAGTTTCTTTTGATGAATTAAATACTTCATTGCTCTATCTCTTTGTCTTGCCATGTATGTGTGTCTGTATATGTGTGTGCATGTTAGTGTGCTTCTTAGTCACATGCTTGTGTACTCATTCACTCACGGTTGTATACCTCCTTCATGTCTCCTCAAATTCACAATTATGAGGTGGATCTTTTCACATTGATACTCATCATTGTGCTAGAGTGACATGAATGTACAAAGATAAGTGACCAGTTAGGGTTATAGGTGTATATATAATCCGGGAGGAAAAGACCTCCTAAAGAGGGAAAAAAGTGTCCCCACGGTCCTAAGTGTGTGCACACACATCACTATTCAAATATATCAACAAATTTCATGTATAAGGAAGTGTCAAGATATGTGGAAATATATCAATCCACAAAAGGAAGTAAGCCCAAATCTTTGCAGAAAGCTTCAAACTTCTCTGGAGGCAGATCCTTTGTGAAAAGCTTTGCAATGTTATCCTGTGTGGGCACATATGCCGAATTGATCTCCCCTATAGACAACCTCTCCTTAACATAATGATAATTCACTTTAATGTGCTTTGTGTGAGCATGGAAAATATGGTTCCTCGCAACTCCCAATGTGCTCTGATTATCAGTGAAGATGGTGGTGGTAGTAGATTGACCAACACTCAAATCAGCCAAAAGGATATGAGAGACACACACTCAACATTCACTGTGAAAGTAGCCTCACAACTAGAAGTATCCATAATAGGTTGTTTCTCGCTCCACCAAGATATGCATGAGGTACCAAGCATGAAGCAAAAACCACTAGTGGACACATGAGTGTCATAGCAACCAGCCGATTCAAAGTTAGTAAAAACATGTAAATCTCGTAATAGTGATCCCCCCTTGGGATAAAACAATCCAAGTAGTTGGGTACCACTCAAGTAGTGAAAGATGTGCTTAACGGCCTACCAATGCTTGAACTTAGGCAATGCATAAACATGCTCATATGAGGGACAGCAAGTTGAATATTAGGCCGATTTATGCATAAGTAAATCAAGCATCCAACAACATGCTAATAGAGAACAACATCAAATGCATCTCCAGCATCATGAAGACTCAACCGTCAACCAATTTCCATAGGGATGGCAATAGGTTTGTAGTCTTCAAGGCCAAAATGTTGCAATAATGTGTCAACATATTTTGTTTGACACAAAGCTATTCTACCATCAACTTACAGAAACTAAATGCCCAAATAATGATGCAAACACCCCAAATTTGACCTCTCAAAAGAGGCATGCAAATCAGCATTAAAATCAGAAATATGCTTCTCATTAGGACCATTGAGCACCATGTCATCAACATAGATGCCAATGATCAGAAGCACAACATTTGCACGCTTAAAATATAAGGTGCTCTCAATTGGATTGTTCTCAAAACCATGTGCAATCAAGTAGGCATGTACCTTTTCATACCAAGCACATGGTGCTTGCTTCAAACCATATAATGCCTTTTTAAACTTGCACACTTGTTTTCATGTCCTTTTTGCACAAGACCATGGGGCTGAAACACATACATTTCTTCATGTAAGATACCATTCAAAAATGCAGTTTTAATGTCCATTGGTGTACATTCCAACCATGATGAGCTGCAAGTGCACAAATGCTACAAACTTTGGTCATTCGGCATGTGGGAGAAAGGACTCATCAAAATCAATGCCTCTCTTTTGAGCATAACCTTTTACAACAAGCCTAGCTTTATATCTATCAAGTGTCCCATCATGCTTACGCTTTAGTCTTGTATACCCATTTAGTGCCAATGATCTTTTTGCCTAGAGGCAAACCACATAAAGACCAAGCACCATTCTTCATAATAGCATCATATTTTGAGTGCATAGCAGCCATCCAATTTTTTGAATGTTGTTCTTCATCAAAAGAAATAGGCTCATTCTCATCACAAAGACTAGAGGTAGTCATTGCATAGCAATCTCATGCAAAAGAAGCACTACGAGAGCTTGAATGAGTATGATATGACAAAGGTGCATTTAATTTGCTATCTCACAAAGTTTGCACCAGCCATTTAGACTTAGATTTTGCCTCCTCTATATCATCCCTCTCATCAACAAGTGCATCATGTAAATCTACATCAAAAATGGAATTATTTGCATCATCATGTGAAACGTGTAAAGGCTAAAAAATTTCCTCATTTCGATGAGCACTTGACTATCCACCTATAAAAAGAGGTAGCAAAGTGTCATACACATCCTTGGGTTAACTAATTTCTCCTTAGTACATGAAAGTAAAGGCCGAATTGCAACTTCCACAAAAACAACATCACTGCTACTCAAAATGCATTTAATCTGTGGATGATATAGATTATAGCCTTTGCTTTCAAGACTGTATCCAACAAAAATACATTTCACTACTTTGGCATCCAACTTCCTACATTGTTGTTTGCACTAATGCATATGCCAGACAACCAAAGACATGCAGATGAGCAAGAGATGGCTTGGGACCATGCCAAGCCTCATATGAAGTGATAGACTATAGTGCTCTGGTGGGACAAATGTTAAGTACATATGTTGCACATGTAACATCCTCAAGCTAGAAGCTATGTGGTAAAGTCTAACTTTTGACCATACACCTTGCCATCTCCATGAGAGACATGTTCTTTCTTTCAAAAACTCCATTTTTTTGAGGTGTGTACTACACTATACACTTATGTTTATCCCACATTTACCCAAAATGGTATTAAAATCAGAAGACATATATTCCCCCCCTCGATTAGAATGAAGGGTGCACAAATTACATGCTAACATATTTTTGGCCAAAACCAAAAAGTGTTGAAGCACATAAACACTTTCGACTTTCTTTTAAATGGATACACCCATGCATAGCTAGAAAAATCATCAATAAAAGTCACGAAGTGAAGGTAGTTCCCAAAAGGAAGGTGTTTGCATACGATTGCAAATATCACTGTGAACAAGTTGCAATTTTTTAGTAGCCCAAATTAAACCATCTTTTGGGAAGGAGGTACATTGCATTTTTCCCAGAATACAACCTTCGCAAATATGTTTACAAGGTACCTCAAGTTTGGGTAGAGAGGATTCCATTTCAAATTTTGTCCACTTAACAAACTAGAAAACTTCAAATGACCAAAGTGTGCATGCCAAAGCTTTGCATTTTAGATAGCCTAAGAATTTTCAACTGCACATGTTGAGTCATTGACAAATTTTGCATAGTCTATGATCTCATACATCCCACAAAACTTATACTGCACTACAAGGTATTATGTTTGGTTGCCCCACTATCAAAGTACCACATCTGAGTCTACTGCAAACATACATTGTTCATGAGAAGATGGGTCATAGCTGCGAACAGTAGTAAATGCCCATTCTTCATTCTGCACAAGATTAGCAGACTCTATTCTAGGCCTCTACAACCATTCCACACTCCTTTTTCTTTGCCTCTTTTGCATCCATTTTTGGAGAAATCTTTATAACATGATCATTTTCTTTACATATTTATAGAACTATTTCTACTTTTCTGTTTTCTTTTTAGCTTTGTCTTTATTTTTCGGCTGTGCAGAATTAGCAGATTTCTACTTACTAGTAGGTGAGCTCCATTTATCTTTGACCTTCTAACTAGCTAAGAAAGCTTGATATGTTAAATGCATAATAAACCTATTCTACCATGAGTGATCTTCTTGCAACAAAATAGAGACTGACTCCTCAAAATTTAAGGTTTGGATTGCCTTTCAACATCAACTGAAGAGTAGAAGCAAAACTTTGATATGAATCTGGAAGATCATTAAGAACGGTGTGCACAAATGAACTATCTAGTAAGACTTCATCTGTAGAAATCAACAGCTCTTTAAAATCTTTGATCTTTGTCGAAAAATTGTCCGTAGAATCTCCTTCATTCATATGCTCACTCTCCAATGTTTTTCGGAGGTAAGCAACATGATCCTCATTTCTTTCCTAGTAAAAGTTGGTAAGTGTATTGCAAGCATCCTTTCCTATTTTGCAAGAGTGAATATGAGGGCTAAGGGCATGTTTGATAGACAAAGCTATCAATGCATGTGCCTGAACATCTCTGCCATCCCATCAAAGTTGCTTTGTAGTAGGTGCAATAGGAATCGCATTACGCTCATGGACTCTATTTGCAGGTGTAGTAGGTTGTTTTTCAACACCCTACACAATATTCCATAGTCCTTTTGCCACCAATACATGATGCATCATATATGCCCATGATGGGTAATTGGTACCATCCAACTTGTCCTCAACAGGTGGAAATGGTGTCATGATACATGAAACAATAGCAAGCATAAAAATAGACTTTTCTCTCAGCTCCAAACTTGGAATATGGTCAATAGTAAATTCATTTCGAAGCTCTCGACAAGCCGCATCCAATGGTGGTACTCTTGTCCAATTCTGACAAATCTACTTCAAGCTATGGGAAAAAAACAGAGTTGTGCAACTCACCTAGTTTCACCACACACCTCCTCACACCTCGCAGACACATACACACGTCAGATTAGCAATGAATTGGATAGACAACACTTCCATGCACTCATTCCAAACTACATACACACATGCAAGCTCACAAGTGAGGAGATGCAAGAGGAAGAAGAAGCAAATTTGAAAATCAAAACTCTCTTACTCACAATGGCCAAAAGTCTTTACAAAATGTCATCAAATGAATTATATACATGTGCCCTAAAAATGGTCCTTTCACACAAGAGATCGGCACGTTATTATAAAAACCCTAATTTTCTACTATTTTACAAGGATTATGATACAATGCTTGGGATTTATGCATCTTTGGGGCTCCTCTTTTGTGCTCTTTTACTTTGCACTCTGCAACACTCTCCACCTCTTTGTCTCTGTCATCCCTTGATAGGCTTTTCTTGATGTCTACATAGGTTGTGTTAATTCGGTGTTGCCGCGCATGCACTCTTCAGTAGACCTACATATCTTTTAGTCAGGCGTTTGTTTCAAAGGTCTTGTTCTTAAATCTTCTTTTACATCCTTTAGGACCTGATGCATTCTTTTTAACCTGTCTATTTCTTACCATTGCATGCACCTAGTGGATGAGGAAGCGGTGTGAAACCTCTCCTTGAAAGGTCCTGGTTGTTGTAATTCTTTGTTTCCACTCTTCGGGACCTAGTCCTTTGGTTTTGTAGCCTGATGCGTGTCCCTACGGGGCTTTGGGCAGAGGGTGATACTTTCTATTGAACAGTCTTTCTTTTTTATTTTCTTCTTTTGTTGGGCTCTCTTGTTTCTCCTTCCACACGTCCCCCCTCCTGAACTCTGTCGTCCCCAACAGGCTTTGGAATTCGAGGGGAGTATGTCTTGTATACTTTTTGTTCTGTTTCATTTAGCAGATTAGCTTCACTTATCATTAGTTGCTTCCATTGTTCGGACTTAACATTGTCATGTGGTGGTTCACGATGGTCAGCAAAAAAGCTTAATTCATAAGCTATGGGTCTTGCATTGAGGTTAGCGGATGTCTTGAGGAATATCTCTTAATCGATTTCAAAAAAACTGATGAAGAAGGCTTCTTCGAAAGTTTGCATATACAGACTAGGCAAAAACATTATTTGCGAGTAGTAGGCCATAATGTTTAGTCTGCTAAGCATGATAGAAAGAACAAAGACCAAAATGTCGATTCCTTGATTGACGCCAATAAAGTTCAAAAATGTATATTTTGGCATGCTTGAATCCTTTGAGTACGGTTAAAATCATGTTGAGTATTTTGTTCGTTAGCTTGATGGTGAGATCAAGAACTTTTGCATACCGAGATAACCAAAATTTGATTGTCCTGATCATGTACTCTTTTGTAGGTAGATAATTGTGTCATGGGCTCAAGAATAATGGAATATTGAGCCACTGCTTATTTAGTTTACCTTGACTTTGCAATTCCCAAAATTCTGGCCAGTAGCATCGATGTGGCATAGGACAAAATGCTAGATTAACTTGTGGTAAATATGGTGCTTCTTGCCAATGCACCCGCAATGTTGGATTTCTCTCCAAAAAATTTCTCTGCCAAAAGGGATCAGTAGCTTCGAACTCCTGTTGAATGTATTGAAAAGAGGCTGCTTTAAAATTCAGCTACTCGTCCAGATCCTTTCCCGTGGTCTTCTTGATGTATCTTCGGGTTTGTTATTTCATGATTCTGTACGGGAGGTTGAAACCTTTCATGACTTTCAGTACTTCATTTTCAAAATTTTCAATAAGTCAAAACAGTAATAGTTCTCATTCTTTCTCACTTAGCTTTCTAGTATATGGATCATATTCCTCCATGGCTGGTTCCTTTATTGGTGAATGAACGATTGGGGGAGAAAGAGGGCGTACCTCAGTCTCATCAGTAGCCATCGTGGATGGTTGCACTACTGGTTTCCCCAAGTTTTTGGCATGTTTCAAATGTTCTCTGAGCTCTACTATGAGTTGTCTTTCTCTGCATGTTGTTCTTTACTAGTCTTGAGCTCATCTTCCACTTCTACCTTTGCTTCACATATTTTCTTGACCTGATCAGCATCCTCATTGCATTGCTCCATGTATTTATTTACTACTTCATTCCATTTAAGCTCCCATGTTTTTGCTTCAGCTTTACATTTGGTCTCTATCTCAACCTTTTTTTCTCTTCTCTTAGGTAAGCTGATCTTCCAATACTGACAACTTTTCCTGCAACTCTTGTATGCATGTGTGATCAGTGCTTTCCAATGACTGATTCAATAAAATTGAGTTCATTAATTCCTTATTTCTCGTACGTAGATTATCGGCTTCATCCATATATACTTTGATCTGACTCTCTAGTAATTTGCTGCGATTGAGCATCCTTATTTTCTCTGCTTTATATAGTTCCTGTTGCTTTTTTAATGTCTTCGCTTCAACTTAAACCTCTGATATAGTTGTAGTCATTAGTTGTACTTTGTCTTTTAGCACCACATTTTCTTCCCGGACACGATTGTATTCTTCTATCTTTCTTGCCAAGTCTTCTGTTTTCTGAGCAAGTTCTTTTTGAATGACTATATTCTTGGTTGAAAGCTCTTCACTTATGCTCCAGAAGCGATTTCTTGCTTCAAACAATTCTGCCTTTTCCTTCTCCTCGTCCATCAAGAGATTTTGAGCTGTCATGCAGTGTCTATCATGTTCTTGATAGTAGGTTTTAGTTGGTTTACATCTACATTCAACCAAATTTTTGACATCACTGGCTCTTCTCCTATTTGCATGTTTTTACCTTGTGCCACATGTAATGTCTCTTAGTATGGCTGCCTTATATGGAGGTGAATGTGTGGTTCTCCATTCTCGATGGGGTTTGTGGTGTCTTGTATTGCTGGTTCCTCAGAAGGCATCTTATGAGAATCAACCACCACATCCAAGGGTGATGGTTCAGCCACAACCCATATAGATAATATAGGTTCTTCCTCGTCTTGTATCTCGGTGGCGTTTGGTTTCATCTTTGGATTTACCATAGTTCTAGGCTTTGGAGGTGATGTTTCCTTGAGTGATATCCTTGTTTGCTTGTTCAATTGTATGATATGCTCTCCTTCCATAGATACTTCATTCAAAGGTTGAGTTTGTGCTCCTTGTTCATCCTCTTTTCCCGATGATTGTTGGACTTGATTGAGTTCCTCCCATTCTTCTCCCATATGTTCTTCGATGTGGATATCAGTGTTAAGGGTGTCCTGATCATGTGATGACTCATCATCTGAACTTGAATCGTCTAACCCCAATTCTTTATACCAGTCTTAGTGAGATGCATTCCTTGCTACTTGTGATGATCTTCATGTACTTGCCTAATGGTACTGGTGGCCTTGTATTGGAAGGTTGATTTGACCCCTCATGTAGACATGTGTGGCGTCTAATGCAATGGAGAGATCTCTTCTTGTGATGGTTGGTGTTGTTGTTAATGGCACCTTAGGAAGTTCATCTTTGGACTGTGGGGTTTGTGATACTTCAGCCATTCGGGCTCCTTTTGCACCTCTCATAGTTACTTTGGAGCTAGTGCCCACTTCCTTTACTAGGGCTACACCCTTCCTTTTCTTCTGTACTATAGTAGCCTTCACATATCTTGCCATTTCCGTGATGGATATCATAGGTCATAAATAGTATTTCATGTTTAATGTCTGATATATAAGCACAATTAGGGCAGAACTTCCATTTAAGAACTTCTTGTGGCCCCACTGCTTTTTGGCTTTGAATATTCGTTCTTGAATGTATGGTGTCATATTGGTCTAGTTCCCAATTTGCTTAGCTGCATGAGATAATACTTGTATTACAACTTTCTGTGGAGCTGTATATCAATGCATGTTGGGAAAACAGAAGTGTTGGTGCACCAGTCTTACTTCCTCTTCAATACCAATTCAATTTATGTCGAAGAAAGTTCTTTTCTTTGCCTCATGGAATTCATTTTTCAAATCTATGAGACCATCCACAGTCCATCCAAATGCTGTCTGGATCAGCTCATGTGTGAATCGAATAATTTGAGATTCTCCTTTGCGATCTAATACCACGGCTTCAGGGACCGATGGCTTATCAAGGGCTGGATGTAAAGTATTCATGACTTGCATGCATCGTTGAAAATCCAGTTTGTAGATGGGAAGCTTCAAGTATGCCTCACTTCCACCTTGAGTCCACACATTCACTATGCTTGGCAGATCGTGCAAGATTCTAAAATATTGAGTCATAACTAGGAATTGATGCTCTCTGTCCATGATCTTTATAGTGATGAGAAACAAATGCTCACTTGCTAGTTTGTCATGTCTGAACCAATGTCCTTGGGCCTTGATAGCGGATTCTAGAGGAAATTCTAATACTTCAGCCGCATGTGTAGCTTGAAAATCAAAGGATGCTTGGGCTTGATGATCAATAAAGAATTTGAATTTGTTCGCCAATAAGTAATGCCGAAATTTCTTTACCACATATACCATTCCTAATCTTTCTCTGTCGGTGGTAGTGTAATTGCGTTCGGCTTGGTTGAGCTTCTTGCTAGCGTAGGCTATAGGGTGATCAAGTTTTCCTTCCTCTATCGGATGTGCTAAGATGCATCCTGTGGCAAATTTGGAAGCATCCACATGGATGTGTAAAGGCTTCTTCCATTTTGGTACTTTTAGAATAGGCACTGAACTCAGTCTGCTTTTCAGCTCATTGAATGCTTTCTCACAATCTCTAATCCAATTGAATTGAGTTAGTAAGCCATATACAGGTCGGCCAATTATGGTGTACATGTGGATAAATCTACGATAGTATCCACAGTGTCCCATAAATGCTTGTACTTCTTTCGTAGTTTTTGGTCAGGGTAATTCTAGGATGACCTTGATCTTGTCTTCATCTGTGGATGTTCTGTTCTTAGATACTATATGCCCTAAGATTTTTCCTTGCCTTACCATGAAGACACATTTTTCTGGATTTAAACAGACTCTGTATTGTCTACACTTCTCAAAAATCCTCCTCAACTCGGGTATGTAATCCACTCGTTGTGAGGAATACGTGCACAAATCCTCTACGTATACTTCCATGCTCTTCCTAAGAAATTCTTTGAATACATGACACATTAATCTTTGGAAGGTAGCTGCCGCATTGGTTAGTCCAAACGGCATAACACTGCAAGCATAAACTCCCCATTTTGTGGCAAATGTAGTTTTGTGTTGATCCTCTGGGGTGATTGCAACTTGGTTGTAGCCAGAGAATCCATCAAAGAAACTATAAACTTCCTTGCCTACCACCCTCTCCAAGAGGTGATATGTAATGGCTAAAGGGTAACTATCGCGAATGGTGGCTTCATTAACTTTCTTAAGGTTGATGCACACCTTAAGTTTTCCATTTTCCTTTGGCACTACTACCAAGGGTGATACCCATTTTGTGTGTTCGATTTCGTAAATGAATCTTACCACCAATAATTTGTCTATTTCCTCCTTAATTTTGGCTGAGTATACATCGTTGTATGTGTATGGTCGTTGTTTGGATGGTTTAGCATCAAGAGTCATGGGAATATGATGTGAACAAATAGAGGGATCCACTCCTTTTAAATCCTTGTATGTCAAGAAAATACGTCCCTATAGTTTTGAATGAATTCTATAAGTTCTCGCTCTTCACTTTCTAACACATCTTTCCCTATGTAGGTACATCTTTCCTCTTCTCCTTCTATGGTCATAGTGAATTTTTTAGTTTCTTCTTTATTATCATATGCTACTCCTTCTTGTGCTTGTCGTTTAGGCATTTGGATGGCAATTTTCCTTTCCTCTATTTCGTATTTTTTAAAATGTTTCGAGACCTTGAACTATTCCTATGGTATATTCTCATCCCTGTTAGTCCTTTCTAAATTGATATTTTTGTGACTTCCTATTTGTTCTTGGGAGGAGGTGTTTTCGACACCAGTTTCTTTATGTTCTTCCTCTAACTGAAGTCCTTCTTCTTGAGTCTCAGGTTCCATTTCTATGCTTTCATAATCTTTTGTCCACTCTTTCTCTATCCATTCTCCTTCCTCTGTCTCTTGTGGCACAACCATGTACAGAATTACATCGTACCCATCTTTGTCTATACACTCATTTAGGGTCAAAGCTTCCTCATTGACACACACATCCAAGGTGGCCAATATCTCCATCCATCCTTGGGGCTCAAACTCTTCATCAAGGAACACTTGTGGCATATACAATGGATCCTCTAATGGCCTAGAGATTCCACAACCTTGTTGTCATGTTATTCTTCTTTCTTCTTCCCTCTTAGTTGTTCCATTGTAGAGGTGGGACATCTTGATAAGCATACGTATGGAGGTTTATTCTTGTAGTTGTGCCCCTATGTTGGAGATATACAACATATCTACCCCAGTCTTACACTACCCTTAGTTGTCTCATAAATGGTCTTCCCAAGATCATTTCATAATTACTAGCTCTGTCAAATTAAAAAATGGCTAATGTGTGCTTGAAATCCACATGTTGTAAGCACTACATTCTCTAGCAATCCTAGGGGTTTTTCGGTGTGACCATCAGCTAGTTGTAATTTCATTCTCAATCATTACACTGGTTTTTCGCACTTCTCCCATATTTCTTTTGTGGCTACTCCTACTCCGGCTCCCGTTTCTAGGATTGTCTTTGTGGTGTAACCTTGGAAAGTGATGGGTAGACATGTGTTACCTTCATCTCCTTCACTGAAGTCTCCCACTTTATCTATAGGAATTTGAATTGTATGCATATCTTTGTTGGCCTCCTTGTTGACTGCTTTTACTTCTCTTTGCATGAGTTGATTGGCCAATCTAGTCCATACTTGTGGTTTGATTTTTAGTAACTCTTCCAAGGTTATCGAACACTGCACTTTAGTCTCCTTTAACTTCCGTGCTAACTCTGATGTATTGTTAGAATTTCCTTTCTCTTTCGTTCTTATAGTTGGGGCATGGTAAAGTCCAGAATTCTGCTCATATTCTCCCATGTACTTCGGTAGTGTGTTCATGCTTCCTACTTCCTCCAAACCTTCCTCACAATTCATTTCATGATTCATCATTCCTAGGTTCTCGTCTGCGTCCAACTCTTTGAAAGGCGGATTAATGTCCTTGGTTTTTCTCCATCTCTCTTCTTGGACTTTAACCCATAAATCCTCCGGCCAATTAGCTTCTACTTTGAGGATCATCGAACTTCTTCCTGATTTTTGGTGGCTACGCTCTCAGCTTTCTCTACACTCCTTCTACCTTCGGGAGATTCATGAGCTCTTAAACCTTCTTAAAGTTCTCTATTAGGTATTCTCGTTTCTGGGGGGTCTTATATAGGTTTCTCCATTGTGTTTTGAGCTACTTCTATCAATTTTTTATAGATTTCTAACCTTTCTCTTTCTAAATCCCCTCTAGGGTAACTCACTTCATGTTGTTCTACACTTGGTCTTGCTTTAATCCTAGACTGATATGCATTTATCCACATGTCGAGATCTTCGGGCATGGGATCAGCTAGCAATGACCCAGCTTGTTGTTTACATTGTTCTTTCTCTATGGTACTAAAATCCTTTCTAAGGGTGGGGGTTGCAATGTGATTTGCCTTCTCTTTGCTCTTCTCTTCCTCCTTCTTTTGGGTCCACTTGCTTCTTAGCTTCTCTCATCAAGCCTTCCATCTTTGAGTCGTTTTTACCACTGAACTTCCTTCCGATTCTTCTGAATCTGGCACTACTTGAGGTACTAGAGTTTTTGGTTCGTTGGTTTCATGTCTAATCGAGTCTACCTCTTTTGGACCTTCTTTAGCTCTTGCTCTTGTAATTGCCTTCAATGGCACCATATAATCTTTGCCACTTCCAGAGGGTTCTACCACTTCTACTACATTCACTTGAGTGGTGTGGTTAGTCTTGTTTGGGTTTTTCGGACAATCCCTAAACAAATCTTCTTTTCCACAATCACTACAATATCCTTCCCAAACCTTATGTGGTGGTTGATAGGGCAAAGTGCATTCCCTAATGAAATGGTCTCCTCCACATTGGTAACATGATCCTCGAGGGATCGGGGGCCTAATTGTAGGTCTAGAAGGTGCTTGGGCTCTTGGATTTGTGTACATTAGAGTCGCATATTCAGCTCCATATCCATATGAATGTTCATAGACATCCTCCCCATATGGGTATTGCTCGTGGGCCTGCTCGTAATTCATTGAGTCAGTTTCATATGTATAGTAACCTCCCTAGTGCTGATCATAGGATTGATTATGGTTGTCCATGCTAGTCAATGAAGTAGTTGGTACTAGGGCTCTCTCTGTGTTCTCTTCGGCTTGGGAAAATTTCACCGAGATTACATTCTGGGGATGGGGTGGTTGTTGCCCTAAAACCGGCTATGCTGGGTTGTATCCAGGGTATTTGTAAGGTCATTGATTTGGAGGTGGGTTCTAGTACTATGGGTATCTAGGAAACTCCCTACCTAGGTCTCTAGTTGGGTATCCATATGGCCTAAATTGAGGTGGTTGGACTGGTCTAATCTGTCTATTGTAAGGCATTGTTATTGGTGTATTTTTTTTCAATATTCTAGTATTGGGCTTGACTCTGTGTTGATGGATGGTTATACATATGGATTTGATGGAACAATTCCTCTATTGCACATGTGAGAGGGATGATCCCCTCCACAGTGTACACATCTCCTGCATTGGCATCCATAATGGGGGGTTGGGGTAGTTCTTTTGTCCTAGCAATTTCTTCTATGTTATTGCTTGTACTAGTGATGCTGCTATAACTATCTTCACTCTTACTCTTGGTTTGGGGAGAATCTTCAAGTCTTCAGATAAGTTATCTTCCAAATCTATGCATTCCTTCAAGCATTCACTTAATGTTTGGAATATCTTTACATAAACTAGTGCTCTCAGGGATCCATTGACTAGACCTTCTAAGAATAATGAAATCATTTTCTATTGAGTAGGCCTTTCTTCTGTGGGGCATCTATCCACATATTTAAATCCCTGAGCCGCCAGTCATACTGACTCTGTAGGGGACTGTTTGAAATTGTGGATCAATGATGGAGATTTATTCTTAATGCCCGTCTTTGTAAATTCTTCAATCATTTCCTGAAATATTTGTTCCATATTTAGGAAATGATTGGGTTCAAGTGGTTGGAACCAGGCCAAAGCAGTATCCATAAGGATCAATCCAAATGACTCATATTGAATCATAAAATCTTCCACTTGTTTAGCACGAATCACTTGCTTGAATTCAGTTATGTGATTATAGAGTTCGTCGGACCCATCATAGTGGCTTCTCATACACTTGGCCACTTGAATTGGTCGTAATCTTCTACTCGGTTCTGGTGGTCTGGGCATCATAGGAATGTCTAGATGTCTCACTTGAACTCCAACTCCCCTACCTAACAGTGGTCTCTCAGGCACAGGATTTCTATTTCTAGGTTCTCCATTGGTTGGGGGTTGATAGTTAGGGTTGGCTCCTAGTGTGGAAAACTGAACATTGGTCATTGCAAGAATGTTCTGTTGTTGATCCTGCCCTGAGTTCTGATAAGCATAGCTTTGGTATGTTCCTTGAGGATTTTGAGAAGTAGTTCTTGAGTCTCTAGGGGGAAACATTGGAATACCTTGATATCTTAAAGGGGATCTTTCTAGATCTGACATGGGCCAATAATTCCTCATATTTGTGTCAAGATAGTGTTGAGATATCAAGCTCAACATGTGATGATCTAGGATAACACGTACCAGTTTTTCGTTTCTCTGACATGTATAGTGGTCATGCCGGTATATGTCAGGGATACTTCATTGAGCTTTATTAGATTTATCTACCGAGAGTGATGGCACATTTGTTTCATGCCAGCTCACTCATTCACGGACATTAGGTTTTTCCTTATGTACTGGTCTTTATATATTGCACTTGTTGTATTCTTGTTTTTTAGGTCATTCTTGTACATCCTTTTATGTAATAGAAGAAGAAGAAGAAGAAGATCATTCTTCCTTGCCTCAATCTGTGTGTGTGCTTCTCCTTGAAAGTGAGAGTGTGTGTGTGAGCTCTCTTCCTTATCTCCTTCCTCGGGACATGGTATCAGAGCCAGCGTGGCTGTAGAGAGCTCGTGGAGAAGGCGACGGTGAAGACTACGCGGCAAGGCATGGAGAAAACGCGATTTCACAAACGGCCTCCGTTTGCTACAAAAATCGTCGTGAAGGTAGAAGACCTCAAAATATTTTCGAGAAAGTTATCCCTTTAGGATCACTCGTTTTTGTCAGATCAAAGTTTCGGAGCCATCTCGACCTCCATTTCGAGCCCGCAAGGTGGGGCCCACAGAAAAACCAGGTCAGTTTCAAAAACTGCAACTTGTGTTGTGTTCGGCGACACTCATATATTCCAGATCCAGAATTTCAAGTGATTCTGTGTACTGTTGATACACGAAAACTATGTTTTTCTGAGATCGAACTGCCACATCATAGTGTGACAGTGTTCAAGCAGAAGTGCTGCTTGTAGTGTGTTGCGGTGTTGTGAATTGTTGCAGAAATGGCAAACGCAAATGAAATGAGTCAGCTTATGAGCGATAAGCTGGACAAGAACAACTTCCATGCTTGGAGATTCAGAATGACAAATTTCCTGATGGGAAAAGGCTACTGGAAGTACATCGAAGGAGAGAATGAAAATGCTCCGCAGTTACCAGAAAGGAATCGGACTGCAGAACAGTTAAGAGCATATGAGGAATGGAATCAAGGTGCACGAAAGGTAATGTATTGGCTATCTGTTAGCATACAGGATAGCATGATTGGACACATACAGGATGCCAAGACTCCAAAAGAGGCTTGGAACAGTTTGGTCACTTTGTACGAGACCAATACAAAGGCACGGAAATTGCAACTCAAGAACGAGCTGCATACATTGGAGAAAAAGAGTATGTCGGTAAGTGACTACACTCTAAAAATCAAAAGCATATGTGAGTCACTTGCATCTATTGGCGTGAATGTAGTTGATGATGATAAGGTGGAAGTGTGCCTTCGTGGTTTAGGAGCTGCATATAAGCAGTTCAGAACTTCTATACAGACCAGGGAAAATATTCCGAATTTTGTTGATTTGGTATCTATGCTGATTATTGAAGAAAAGAATCTTGGTGAGGATTCAAACTCCCAAGGAAAGCCTAGTTCTGAGCAGGTATTCTACTCTAGCAGAGGAAGAGGCAGAGGTAGAGGTTTTGGAAGTGGAAGAGGAAACAATAACCAAGACCAAGGTCAACAACAGAATCATGCAGGAGGAAGAGGACAGTTTCGAGGCAGGGGGAGTCAAAGAGGTCGCAGAAATTTCCAAAGAAATGATTCAGGTAATGATAGTAAAGGATGCTAGAATTGTGGTAAACCTGGACACTTTGAACGTGATTGCAGGTTGAAGAATCAAAATAACAGAAGGCAGCAAAACAACTATGCATCCACAAGTGCAGATGATTCTGAGAAGCTGTTTATGGTTCAACATCACATGATGAATACGATGTCTGCTGGTGTTTCAAAATCGAATGATAATGTCTGGTATGTTGATTCAGGTGCTTCAAATCACATGACCAGTCACGCAGAATGGTTTAGTAGTTTGCAGAAAATGCCAGTTCCTGGATATGTTGAAACAGGTGATGATACATCGCATCCTATTGAGCATACAAGAAACATAGCATTGTCTATGGAGGACGGAAATGTAAAACATCTCGCTGATGTGCTGCATGTTCCGAATATAACAAAGAATCTAGTTTCTGTTGGACAAATGGTTGACCAAGGATTATAAGTCAAGTTCAATGCTGATGGATTATATGTAGAAGAGTACAAGCAGAATGGACGATTGGTTGCCAAAGGAAACAAAGTGGGTAGGATGTTCATCTTAAATGTGAGGATTCCTTAAATGAATGCAGCCATGTTTGCAAAAGGTGCAGGAGCTATTGCAGATATAGAGATATGACATAAACGGATTGGACATGCAAACTTGCAAAGGCTGAAACTTATGCAATCAAAGGAGATTGTCCATGGACTACCAAATTTCAAAGTTGTTGAAATGCAAAAGGTATGTGCAGCATGTCAATTTGGTAAACAGTCAAGAGCATCATTTCCACATGACAAGCATGTTAGTGAGAATGTACTAGAAGTAGTACATACAGATGTTTGGGGTCCAGCAAAGACCACATCTATGGGTGGTTGCAGGTTTTATGTTACTTTCATTGATGACCATACACGCAAAGTATGGGTATATTTCATGAAAGAGAAGAGCAAGGTGTTTACTCACTTCCAGAATTTTAAAGTTATGGTGGAAAAGTAGACAAGGAAGTACATTCAGACATTAAGATCTGATGGAGGAGGTGAATACATGTCAAATGAGTTCAGCAGTTTTCTAAAAAATCATGGAATTCAGCGTCAGTTTTCATGCAAGTACACACCACAACAGAATGGTGTTGCTGAACGCAAAAACAGACATATTGCAGAAATAGCAAGAGCCTTAATGGCTGAGAAGAATATGCCTCATTGTTATTGGGCAGAAGCTATGCATACTGCTGTATACATCATGAACAGAACTTCGACTGCTGTTGTACATCGAGTTACATTTGAAGAGAAGTTTACAGGTAAAAAGCCAAACTTATCATATCTGAAAGTTTTTTGTTGTATTGCATATGTACATGTCCCAGATGAATTGAAGACGAAGCTTGATCCAAAAGCAGAAAAGTGTGTCTACCCACTCACACGACAGGTAAAGGTGAGCAGAGATGTGGTATTTGATGAAATGTCAAGCTTCTATGCAGATGCCAAAGAAGGACTGAGTCTTGAACCAAATGACAAAGAAAATGCTGAAAAATCAAGTGCAGAATCTCAGGTTTTGAGTGGACCAGATGCATCACCAAGCAATAGCTCCAACTCAAATCCATGGAGTGGAAGATTACGTGGGAATTTCAGTCCAGCAAATTCATCAAATACAACCAAGAAAGGTAAAGAAAATATTTCTGCTGGTCATAAAACATGTGCAGATTTTGAAGAAGTTGATGGAGATTCAAGCGGTTCAGAAAAGAGTCTTGATGAGGAACTTGGATTTCCCTCTGTGAAGACTCCAGGAGTAAGAAGGGCACATGCAGATGATACAAGGAGAAGTGACCCAAGACCAAGAAGATCTGGGAGGATGCGTAATTCAGTGCAACGATTGACATATGATAGTTACATGGCTCTCCATTGTGCCTACATGACAAAGGTAATACAAGATGCTGAACCTTTTTGTTTTGAAGATGCAATTGGTAATGCAGATTGGGAAAATGCTATGGATGAGGAGATGGCTGCACTTTATGGAAATGATACATGGAAGCTGGTTCCATTGCCGCAAGGAAAGAAACCCATAGGCTGTAAATGGGTTTACAAGGTAAAGCATAATGTTGATGGTAGCATAAGCAGGTATAAAGCACGATTGTTAGCTAAAGGATATGCACAGACATATGGCATTGATTATGAGGAAACATTCAGCCCTGTAGCTAAAATGTCTACTGTTAGGACACTTGTTGCATTAACTACAGCAAAAGGATGGACTTTGCATCATATGGATGTGAAGAATGCTTTCCTACATGGTGAGTTACAGGAAGAAGTATATATGGACTAGCCACAAGGATATGAAGATTCAAAGCATCCAAAATATGTTTGCAGGTTGCAAAAGGCTTTGTATGGGCTGAAGCAGGCTCCGTGGCATGCAAGGATTGCTGATTACTTAACCAGCATTGGGTTTTCCATGTGTGATGCAGATCACTCACTATATGTAAGGAAGGTTGATGATGGCATCACTATTGTGGCTATTTATGTTGATGACCTAATTGTAGGTGGTGATAATGGAGAAAGCATCAAAGAGGTAAAGAAACTTCTTATGTTGGAATTCGACATGAAAGATCTTGGTGTGCTGCGCTATTTCTTGGGCATTGAGTTTATACATACAGAAACAGGTATATGGATGTCGCAAAGGCAATATGCCTTGAATATGCTGCAAAAGTATGGTATGGCTGATTGTAAGCCAATTTCTATGCCTTTAGATCAGAATTTGAAATTGGATACTACATCAGGTGAAGCATTGGAAAATGCTACTATGTACAGGAAAATTGCGGGAAGTCTTATATATCTTACAATTACAAGACCTGATTTAAGCTACACTGTTGGACTTGAAAGTCAGTTTATGCAGGTTCCCAGGAAGCCACATTTGGATGCTCTGAGGTGCACTCTACGTTATCTGAGTGCTACTTTGGATTATGCATTGTTTTATGAAGCTGGTGTAGATTTGCAGGTTCATGGATACACTGATGCAGATTGGGCTGGTAGTACTCTAGATAGAAGATCTACTAGTGGCTTTCTTTTCTCACTTGGAGGTGAAGCTATTACATGGATCAGTAAGAAGCAACCCACCGTTGCTTTGTCGAGTACAGAGGCTGAGTATAGAGGTGTTGCAATGGCAGCATGTGAGGCATCATGGTTGGAGATGTTACTTGCAGATTTAAGTGTGGAAGTGCAAAATCTTATCACTATCTATTGTGATAATCTTAGCAGCATACAGTTAGCACGGAACCCTGTTTTCCATGCTAGAACAAAGCATATCGAGGTACATTATCACTTCATCAGAGAGAAGGTATTAGCAGGTGATATTGATCTTGTTTATGTGAGAATAGATGAGCAGGTTGCTGATATTTTCACCAAAGCACTTGGAGCTGAGAAGTTGAAGAAGTTTCGGAAGATGCTTGGATTACAAGATATGGTGTTGAGCTTGAGGGGGAGTGTTGAGATATCAAGCTCAACATGTGATGATCCAGGATGACACGTACCAGTTTTTCGTTTCTCTGACATGTATAGTGGTCATGCCGGTATATGTCAGGGATACTTCATTGAGCTTTATTAGATTTATCTACCGAGAGTGATGGCACATTTGTTTCTTGCCAGCTCACTCATTCGCGGACATTAGGTTTTTCCTTATGTACTGGTCTTTATATATTGCACTTGTTGTATTCTTGTTTTTTAGTTCATTCTTGTACATTCCTTTTATGTAATAGAAGAAGAAGAAGAAGATCATTCTTCCTTGCCTCAATCTATGTGTGTGCTTCTCCTTGAAAGTGAGAGTGTGTGTGTGAGCTCTCTTCCTTATCTCCTTCCTCGTGACAGATAGGTGATTCTAAAGAGATGCTCCGGATCTTGTAGCTCATAGATGATGATTGGGTTACTACTTTCTCCCCACAAAGATGAAGGTGCTTGTAATAATTTCTCCATCATGGCTACCATATACACATCAGTCAACGTGTCATCCTGAGGAATTTTGTCACCTCTCCATACTCTAGTTACTTTAGACTTGCCTCGGGGTGTAGAAACCCTACCTTCAGTCCCTTCCCCATTTGTGTGATCCACGTTCTCACTTTCTCGTTGCTCACTTATAGTTTCCGGATAGTCAATCATTGGGTAAATTATTCCTCTTTTATCCATATAGAACCCTCCTTCTATCTTAGATTCATTCGCTTTCTTCATTCGTGCTACAGTCGTATTTAGTCCATCTATGTAAATTGGTAGGTCATGTTGATTGGTGCTCACATACTCTAGAGAGGTCCTATATTCTCCTTCAATAGAGGTGTCAGAATACTGGGAATTGGCACTAGGTAAGTTTACACTCCCTACTGATGATATGACACTACGTCGGCTTCCTAGTACATGTCCTAAGCGTAGGTGCATCCGTTGAATGCCTCAGTCAATCTTGTAGGTCCTCCAGGCTTGTATTTATTCTAGGAGTTTGCTTAGTCCAATTTAGGTTCTCCTTCCCTAGAATGTTCAACTAGTTACTTCTTTTTTTTCACGATACACGATACTTAGCTCCTCACGATACACGATACCTCTCGGATCATGATACAAGGTTTGGACGATACATGATACTTGCTAACCAGACGATACACGAGACTCCAACTACCACGATATATGATACACGATACTTGTGTATCGTGATACACAGTTGGTCACGATACACGATACATGAACACCCATGATACACGATACACAATACACGAGGAATTCATGATACATGATACACGAGGAATTCATGATACATGATGTTGCAGTATCGCGATACACAATACTCTAGTATCGCGATGATACACAATACATGGAGTGTATTTGCGATACACGATACTTGGATATCATGATACTCAACCCGATGAAACATGATAACAAGGTATCACAATACATGGCGAGTATAGGTATCGGCGATACACGATACCTACCAGGTATTGCGATACATCGGAATTCAAGTATCACGATACTTGAACTCAATGAGTTGTGATACTTGGTCTTAAGTCACTCAAGTGAAGGAATTTTTTGAAACTTTCTGTGTATATGTGATCCTTGTGCACTCCTGCTTCACCTTATCTGCTTGTAGAAAGTAAAATCTCACCCTATCCCACGATATCTACCTTGTGATACCAATCGCAACCCCAGTCACATTTTCAGACAATTTAATTTGATTTTCATAGTAAATCTTAGGTGGTCTCACCTCACTGATGCTCTCTCTTGGTTCTCCCCTTGCTTAGCTTCTCTCTACGGCAACCAACATGCACGATCTCTTGGCCATGATACTGATCATTAGCTCTCTGTGATACTTGCAAAGACAAGTGATTTTTTTCAAATGACTTTCTGGCTTTTATACCCCAGGCTAACCCAAGGTTGAATGGTACAGAAATAAGACAATTTTTTTTTGTGATTTTGGGGGATATACCTACCTACTCTACTCCTCCTCTCTCCTTCCTACTCTCTGCTCCTACTCACTTACTTTCCTAGGTCTAGTAGCTTACTACACACACTTTCCAAGTGCAAAGTAATAAGTGCAAAAATATTTGACTTACCAAAGCAGAGTATTCACCTCTTCACAACTTGTATCTTCTCCTAAGAGCTCTTACCATCATGCGAGTACCTCGGTTGGACTCGTACTTCTCCGACAACAGAGCCAAAAAACATGTGTACCTAAGCAAGAACTTAAGGACTTGTGACGAAAGAGACTATTCCTCTATTACCAACAAGTGCATATAGTGGGGATTATACATTTAAATTATCAATCTGAGAAGTATCTTGAACCTAACAGAGTGTATGAAGACATGCACTTGCACAATGGTCAATGAAGTGAGATAACTATTATGGAATGCAAATGAGTATTACCACTCACATTCATCACTCTCACAGGTGAAAATGGTGTCGCGATACATGAAACAGTAGTAAGCACAAAAATGGACTTTTCTCTCAGCTCTGAACTTGGAATATGGTCAATAGTGGGTTCATTTTGAAGCTCTCGATGAGCTGCATCCAATGCTCGTACCATTCTCCCATTTTGACAAATCTACTTCAAGCTATGGGCAAAAAATAGAGTTGTACAACTCACCTAGTTTCACCACACACCTCCTCACACCTCACACACATTACACACTTCAAAAGAGCAATGAATTGGATAGACAACACTTTGATGCACTCATTCCAAGCTACATACACATATGCAAGCTCACAGGCGAGGAGATGCAAGAGGAAGAAGAAGCAAATTCTAAAATCAGAGCTCTCTTACTCACAATGACCAAAAGTCTTTACAAAATGTCATCAAATGACTTATATACATGTGCCCTAAAAATGGTCCTTTCACACAAGAGACCAGAACTTTATTATAGAAACCCTAATTTCCTAGTATTTTACAAGGATTACGATACAATGCTTGGGATTTATGCATCTAGAGGACTCCTCTAGTGCATTTACATGGCTTTATGAGGTTTTCATAGGAATTCGAAGAAGAAAAATTGTGCCCATAATTTTGAAAATTGTGGGGCTCCTCTTTTGTGATCTTTTACACTGCACTATGGAACATAGATCATTCAATTTCTTATTCATATTTACAGTATGCACTTGTTAATGAGAGGGCTAATATAGAGGAGAGAAAACCTATGCCTAAACGGTTGGTGCAAACTTTTAGAGATAGAAAATTAGATGCACCTCTGCCATATTGTACTCGTCTAAGCTTTTATATTGCTTCCTTTGCATCATTTTTTTATGAAATGGATGTCTCTCGTCTTGCAATGAGAACCAGCCTATCTCTTTTAATTAAGCACAAAATTTCAAAAATTGGATGGCTTATATGAAATTAGAATCTGATGATATCATGAAGAATCATACTTGGTCTTTATGTGATTTGCCTCTACGAAAAAAGACCATTGGCACTAAATGTGCATACAAGCTAAAACGTAAGTCTGATGGAAAATTGATAGGTATAAGGCTAGGCTTTTTGCAAAAGGTTATTCTCAAGAGAGAGGCATTGATTTTGATGAGACCTTTTCTCCCACATACCGAATGACCACCGTTCGTAGCATTTGTGCATGTGTAGCTCATCATGGTTTGAATGCACATCAGTTGGGCATTAAAAATCTATTTTTGAATGATGATTTACATGAAGAAGTGTATGTGTTTCAGCCCCATGGTTTTGTGCAAAAATTGCATGAAAACAAAGTATGCAAGTTAAAAAAGGCATTATATGGTTTGAAGCAAGCACCACATGCTTGATACGAAAAGATACATGTCTATTTGTTACCACATGGTTTTGAGAACAGCCCAACTGAGAGAACCTTATATGTTGAATGTCTTGATGATGTACTTCTAATCATTTTTGTATAGATTGATGACATGCTTCTCACTCGTCTTAATGTGCTTGAAGATTCCAAACCTATTGCTACTCCTATAGAAAAACTCTTATAGATGAGTCTTCATAATGTAGATGCATTTGATGTTGTTCTCTATCAAAAGGCTATTGGGTGCTTGATTTACTTATGAATAACTCAACTTGATTTTCAATTTTTTTCTCTGGGATGAGCAGTTTTATGCATTGCATAGGTGTCAAGCATTGGTAGATGGTTAACCGCATCTTTTGCTACCTGAATGGTACCCACCAACTTGGATTGTTTTACCCTAAGGGGAGATCATTACCACCAGATTTACATGCTTTTTCTAACTCACACTATGTTGATTGCTATGACACTCATGTTTCCACCAGTGGTTTTGCTTGATGCTTGGTAGCTCATGCATATCTTGGTTGAGAAAGAAGTAGACTAATGTGGACACTTCTAGTTGTGAGGCTGAGTACAAGGCAACTTTCATGGCGACTCTTGAGTGTATGTGGTTGAGATGGCGTTTGGCTTATTTGGGTGTTGATCATTCTTCTATCACCATCATCTACATTGACAATCAAAGTGCATTGGTAGTTGCGAGGAACCCTATGTTACATGCTTGCACAAAGTACATTGAGGCACACAATCATTATGTTACAGAGAGGTTCTCTACTGGGGAGATTAGTTTGGCTCATGCCCACAAAGGATAATGTTGCAGAACTTTTCACAAAGGCTCAACCTAGGGAGAAGTTTAAGATTTTTGCAAAGCTTTGGTCTTAATTCCTTTTGTGGATTGACCTCTTTCCACATAGCCTGGTGCTTCCTTATACATGACTGCCAACTCCTTGTTTAGCGCATCACTCCTAGGGGGATTTGTTGATATATTTAGGTAGTGATTTGTGTGAATACACTTAGGATCATTGGGGCTGCTTTTTCCCTCTTTAGGAGGTTTTTTTTCATAGCTTGTATATATGGCCATAACCCTAATGAGTGAATTATCTTTGTACATTCACTTGGTAATACATTCTATATTGTGTTTTGCTCCAAGCTTCTTCTTTCTTGTGTTGGTGTGCTTCCATAAACCTCAAACTCTAATCATGTTTAAAACATATAAATGCATGAAAAAAATTTTAAAAAATTTGTTCATGATGGCACAATTTTTTTAGGTTTGATTGGTCGAATAGCCTTTCGCCGTGCCATGGTGAAAACTTTATTATTATTTTGGTTTTTGGGCTCACAATGATCCTAAGGAAAGAAAAAACATCACAAAACCCCTCATAGATTGGAAGTTTGAATTGTTGGAATTGCAAGCTATATTTCCCTTAGATTATGAGATATTCTAGAATAATTTTAGTGCTATAATCTCAAATGGAAGCTCCTCTATAGATAAACAAAAAAGGGATGATCATTATGGCAAAAATTTTGTAGGTTTGACTTGGTCAAACCTTCAAAAGTCACAACATGGCAAACACCCTTTTTTGTTTTATTTTAGCTTAAGATTTGGATACCAATACCACTTGAATATCAAAAAAATAGAGTTTGAATTTTCTATTTGGTTGGATAATTTTGTTGGAAGCTATGTGTGCAAAGGCTACTTTGGAGAGTCTCAAAACATGTTTTGGAGATATTTTCTTAAATTTTGGACCATATACCTATAGTTAAACCTCTAAAAACACATTGTGAGAATAAAAAGCAAAAAAATTAGACATTATTTGATACCTTAACTGAGGGCACAAAAATCCATTTTTGGATGATTTTCAATCTTCTTCAAACAAGCATTCTGTCGTCCTCCTCTATTCTCGAACTTTGGCTTTTAGTTCTTCATAAACATCATGTGAACATGCATATTATGCATGATTTTTCTTTTCTTTTAACTCCATTTCTTCCCCTTTTTCTCTTTTTGTTCTTCTTTAATTATGTGATTAATTTAATCACTTAAATTTCTACAAAATTTACTCAAAATAACAAAAAAAGAATTATCCTTATGCTAGGAGGGTGGACGTGATTTCATGGACACAAAGGAGACCATCCTAAATCTTGATTTCAAGTTAGTTTTCATATTTCACTATTGGTGAGAAATGTAAAGTATTTGACATCACAATCGTGTTCAAAATGAACCCTCAAAATAATCATCTACATATATTATTTGGACAACTAGAGAGGGAAAAAGGGGTGTTCATCATGGTGCAACTTGGCTAGGTTTGACTTGGTCAAACTTGGGGGCTGCATTTTTATGAACACCCCCTTTTTTATTTATTTTCCACACATCATGTGGAATGCTATGGAACTAAAAACGTACCAAATGGGCTTCTAATCTGGAAGAAAAAAATAGTTTCAATTCTTCATATTCAATTCAATTTCTCTCTCAAAACAAGAGGCACCTTCTGTTGATTTCCATGCTAGGAGGTATACTTGGGCTTGAGCTACAATTAATATAAAAAACGAAAAAAAGTTGATGTTCAACATGGTGCAACCTCTCCAAGTTTAACCAAGTCAAAGTTACCTAGGTCGCATCATGGTGAACACCATTTTTTTTTCAGTTTATCTATTTATGTTGTCTTACGCAAACTTAGATACATTAAAACACACTATAAAAAACAAAAAATAATAAAGAAAATCAAATAAATATTATCAAGTAGAAAAAGTATATTCATGAATTGTAAGGAGATCATATCAAAGAGAAATGTTTAGCAGTTGATTGTCCTAGGAGCTAGAACAATCATTGGTGGGAAATGAGCATTTTTTAGTCCCTAAACCCTACACCTTAAATTCTAAACCCTAAACTCTAATTCTTAAACCCAAAACCCTTCACCCTAAATCTTGAACCCTAAACCCTTAATCCTAAAACCTAATCCTTAAATGCTAAACCCTAAATCCTAAACCTTAAACCATAAACCCTAAACCCTTAATCCTAAACCAATCATGCAAGGGTGTATTTCAATATGCCCCCAACATATACCAAATCACAAGAAGCATACTCAATTGTGTTGCTTATTTTGCAATTACTCAATTTGGTACATTTAGATAATTCTCCCATCGATAAAAATGGGGTTCATAAATTCAAGCATGTATTAGAACTTACTACATTTAAGAATATAACCAAAAGAGTATATGTACATAAGTTACTTAGAGTTATTAAAAATCTTTCTAGATATGGTCTAAAATTTTCCTTGAATGATCACTTACAATCATTTTGAAGCGGATTGATGTAATTGAATATTTTTTTACTCAAAAATTTTTTTATTATGGCTTCAAATTTAAATATTGTGTTAATGTTATATAGCTTTTACTTTAAATTGAAGATTTATGGTGATATGTACAATGATAACGTGGATTTTAATGTGCAATGATGAGATGGATTTCAAAAGTTAACATGTGCAGTGATATGATATGGATTTTAATTTGAATGTTATGAAGTGGATGATGTCGATTGAATTTTGATTCAAATCCTATGATATGGATTGATATAGAAATGATGATGTGGATTTCAAAATTTAAAATGCACAATGATATGATATGAGTTTTAATTCAAGTGTTATGATGTGGATGATATTGATTAAATTTCAATTCAAGTATTATAATGTGGATTGATATAGTAGTAATGATGTGGATTTCAAAAATTAATTTGTGCAATTATATTATATGGATATTGATTTGAATGTTATGATGTGGATGATGTTGATTGAATTTCAATTCAAAAGTTAAGATGTGTATGTTGATATATTTTAGTAGTGATGTGTGTGAACACACTTAGGATTGTACAACTGCTGGCACACTTTTTTCCCTCTTTAAGAGGTTTTTTTCCTCATCTTGTATAGATGCCTATAACCCTAACATGTCACTTATTCTTGTACATTCACTTGGTAATTCATTCAGTGTTTTTTTGTGCTTCAAGCTTCTTCTTCTTCCTTGTGTTGTTTGTGTGCTTCCGTAGACATCAAACTCCAACAATTGGTATCAGAGAAGGCCACAGCTTCATCTAAGGCATCATCAATAACCCCCTCCCCCATAATCTCAAAATTGCATGAAATTTGGTGAGCATACTCAAGGCAAGTAGGAGTTCAAAACAGCTTTTCTATGTGGCATCGAAACTTCTATCTAAGCTCGTTCCAGAATTCAACCGCACTATTGCATTGCTTATGTAGACAATTTTGTCCTTTTATGTCAAACATAGTTATAGGTGTTGGTTCATCATTTTCAAAGTCTAGTATAAGTTTAGCAGAGCTCAACTATGTAGTTTTGTTTAAATTTTTGAGATATTGTCATTTTTTTTGTATTAGGGCATTTAGTTAGTGGCCATGGCTAATTCTCTGTCAAGCGTGCCATTATTCCTCACATTCACTCTTGCAAGTCAGCAAAGGATGCTTGGGATATACTTACAACCTTATGCCATGAAATAAATGAGGCTTGTGTTCCTTACTTCCGAAAATGATTGGAGAGTGAGCACATGAATGAAGGAGATTCCATGGAGAGTTTTGAGACAAAGATCAACCACCTGAAGGAGCAGTTGATTTTTGTTGATGAACTTTTACTAGATAGTTCACTTGTGCAGACTATTCTTAATGGTCTTTCAAATTCATATGAGAGTTTTACTTCTACTCTTTGATTGATGATGAAAGGCAATTAATATGCCTTAATGTTTGAGGATTTAATATCTATTTTGTTGCAAGAAGATCGTTCCATGTATCATAGCTCTATTATGCATGTTGAAGATCAAGCTTTCTTAGCTAGTCAAAAGGGAAAAGGTAAATGAAGCTCATCTATTAGTAAGCAAAAATATGCTAATGCTCCACAGGTGAAGAAGCAAGATAGAGATGAGTAGAAAAGAGACAAGCACAAACAGTTTTGCAAATACTATAAAGGAAATGAACATTTCATAAATATTTGTCCAAAACTAGCTGCAAAAGGGGCAAAAAGAAAGAGGCTGGAATGGTTGTTGTAGATGCCTCTACACCTAAAACAGAGTTTTCTAATATTGTGCAAAATGAAGAATGGGCATTTACTACTTTTTGCAGCTATGAATCATCTTCTCATGAGTAGTGGATGTTTGTAGTAGACTCAAATGTTTGGTACTCTGATACTGGGGCAACCAGACATATCACCTCGTAGCGTAGTTTCTTGAGTTCACTTGACCCTGCCCCTATAGGGCATATTGTCATATGTGCTAACAAATCCTCTTATCCTATAATGTGAGTTGATAAGATCATTTTAACTACTATTAATGATAGTTCTTTCACATTGTCAGACGTTTTGTTTATGTCAGGGATCAAGAAAAATCTATTGTCAGTTTCAACATTAGCCAAGATCGTCTTGTGTTATCAAGTTTATTGATGATAGATGTAAAGTTCATAATGTGTCAAATGGAAATGTTATTATTGCTTCTAGCATTTTATGTTGTAGGCTATGTTAACTCATGGAATTTGCAAAATCTTTGAATGATTCAGCATGTGTGGTGCAAGATTCTCATGCTATCTCGGATGCAAATCTATGGCATGCACACTTCAGACATCTGAATTACGCTAGTTTGCTACCCTTGCAAAAATCTCAAATGGTGTCCTCTCTACCCAAACTTGAGGAACCTTGTAAACATGCCTCTGAAGGTATTTTTGCCAAAATGAAATGTTCTTCCTTCCCTAAAGATGGTTCAGTTTGATATTCTCATAAATTGCAACTTGTTCATAGTTATGTCTATGGTCCTATGCGGACACCTTCTTTTGGTAACTACCTTTACTTCATGACTTTTAGTGATGATTATAATAGGCATGCATGGGTTTATCCATTGAAATAAAACTCCAAAGTGTTCATGTGCTTGAAATATTTCTCGTTATGGCTGACAATCTATCAACATGTAAATTGGGCACCCTTCATTTAGATCGACAGGAGGAATACATGTCTTCTGATTTTAATGCATTTCTAATAAAATGTGGGATAAAACATCACTATACAGTGCCATATATACCTCAACAAAATCGAGCTGCTGAAAGAAAGAATGGGTCTCTCACGCTTTACCACATAGCTTTTGGCTTTAGGATGTTATGAATGTAGCATGTGTACTTAACAGGTGCCCCACCAAAGCACTATAATCTATCAATCCCATATGAGGCTCAGCATGCTTGCAAGCCACCTGTTTTTCATCTGTGTGTCTTTGGTTGTCTGGCATATTCATTAGTGTTTGAACAACAACGTAGAAAATTGTTGGAGATAGACGTCTCCGGAAGCATGTGAACAGCACAAGGAAGGAGAAGAAGCTTGGAGCACAACACACAATACTGAATGTATTACTAGAGAATGTACAAAGATAAGTAGCCCATTACGGCAATAGGCGTATATACAAGCCGGGGGAAAAAAACCTCCTAAAGAGGGAAAAAAGTGCCCCGACGGTCCTAAAGTGTTCACACACATCACTACCTAAATATATCAACAAATCCCCCCTGGGAGTGATGAGGTGAACAAGTAGCTGGCACTCATGTATAAGGAAGTGCCAAGCTATGTGTAAATCACTCCACAAAAGGAAGTAAGCCCAAAGCTTTGCGGAAAGCTTCAAACTTCTCCTTGGGCAGAGCCTTCGTGAAAAGGTCTGCAATGTTCTCCTGTGTGGGCACATATGTATAGCTGATCTCCCCAGCAGAGAACCTCTCCCTGACATAGCGATAATGCACCTCAATGTGCTTAGTGCGAGCATGGAACACAAGGCTCCTCGCAACTGCCAATGCGCTCTCACTGTCAGTGAAGATGGTGGTGGCAAAATTCTGACCAACACCCAAATCAGCCGTAAGGCGTCTGAGCCACACACACTCAACAATAGCTGTGAAAGCTTCCCTATACTCAGCTTCACAACTGGAAGTGGCCATAGTAGGCTGCTTCTTGCTCAACCAAGATATACATGAGCTACGAAGCATGAAGCAAAAGCCACTAGTGGACACACGAGTGTCATAGCAACCAGCCCAATCAGAGTCACAAAAAGCATGCAAATCTGGCGGTAGTGATCCCCCCTTGGGATAAAACAACCCAACTAGCCGAGTACCACTCAAGTAGCAAAAGATGCGCTTAACCGCCTGCCAATGCTTGACTCCTGGGCAATGCATAAACCTGCTCATCTGTGAGACAGCAAACTGAATATCTGGCCGAGTAATGCATAAGTAAATCAAGCATCCAACAACCTGCTGATAGAGAACAACATCAAATGCATCTCCAGCATCATAAAAACTCAAACATAAACCCGTCTCCATAGGAGTGGCAATAGGCTTACAGTCTTCAAGGCCAAAACGCTGCAATAATGTGTCAATATATTTCATTTGACACAAAGCCATTCCACCATCAACTTGCATAAATTGAATGCCCAAATAGTGATGCAAATGCCCCAAATCAGACATCTCAAATGAGGCATGCAAATCAGCCATGAAATCAGCAATATGGTTCTCAATAGGACCAGTGAGCAGCATGTCATCAACATAGACAACAATGATCAGAAGCAGATCATTAGCACGCTTAACATATAAGGTGCTTTCAGTTGGACTATTCTCAAAACCATGTGCAATTAGATAGGCATGTATGTTCTCATACCAACCACGTGGTGCTTTCTTTAAACCATATAATGTCTTCTTTAACCTACACACCTGGTTTTCATGCCCTTTTTGCACAAAGCCACGGGGTTGAAAAACATACACTTCTTCATGCAAGTCACCATTTAGAAATGCAGTTTTAATGTCCAACTGATGTTCATTCCAACCATGATGGGCTGCAAGTGCACAAATGCTCTAAATAGTAGTCATACGGCATGTAGGTGCAAAGGTCTGATCAAAATCAATGCCTCTTTCCTGTGCATAACCCTTTGCAATAAGCCTAGCCTTATACCTGTCAATTGTACCATCATGTTTACGCTTCAGCTTGTATACCCACTTAGTGCCAATGGCCTTCTTGCCAGGAGGCAAGTCACATAAAGACCAAGTACCATTCTTCATTATAGCATCATATTCAGATTGCATAGCTGCCATCCAATTTTCTGAATTTTGTGCTTCATCAAACGAAACAGGCTCATTCTCATCACAAAGACTAGATGCAGCCATAGCATAGCAATCTGATTTTTAAAGAGGCACTATGAGAGCCTGAACAAGTCTGATATGACAGAGGTGCATCTAATTTTTTGTCATGCAAGGTCTGCACCAGCCATTTTGGCATAGTTCTTGCGTGCTCAATATCAGCTCTCTCATCAATAAGTGCATCATGTACATCTGCATCAGAAATGGAATTATCTGCATCATCACATGAAACCTACAAAGGCTGAGAAGTTGCCTCATTAGGACCAGCACTAGACTGTCCACCTGTAAAAAGAGGTAGCAAAGTATTATACATGTCTTTGGAGCTAACAAATGTCTCCTTAGTACATGAAAGCAATGGTTGAATAGCATCTTCCACAAAAACAACAACACCGCTAACCAGAATGCGTTTAGTCTGTGGATGATACAGACGATAGCCTTTACTTTCAGAACTGTACCCAACAAAAATACATTTTACTGCTTTATCATCCAATTTTCTGCGATGTTGTTCAGGCACTAATGCATATGCCAAACAACCAAAAACACACAGATGAGCAACAGATGGCTTGCGATCATGCCAAGCCTCATGTAGAGTGATAGACTGCAGCGCTTTAGTGGGACACTTGTTAAGTACATATGTTGCACACATGACAGCCTCAAACCAGAAATTATGTGGTAAAGCCTGACTCTTGACCATACACCTCACCATCTCCATGAGTGACCTATTCTTTCGTTCAGCAACTCCATTTTTTTTAGGTGTATATGGCACTGTACAATGGTGTTTGATCCCACATTCAGCCAGAAATGCATTAAAATCAGAAGACATATATTCCCTCCCTCGATCAGAACGAAGGGTGCCCATTTTACATGCTGACAGATTTTCAGCCAAAACCAAAAACTGTTTGAAGCACATGAACACTTCGGACTTTGCCTTCAGTGAATATACCCATGCATGCCTGGAGAAATCATCGATGAAAGTCACGAAGTAAAGATAATTCCCAAAAGAAGGTGTCTGCATAGGACCACAGACATCACTATGTACAAGCTGCAATTTTTTAGTAGCCCGAATTGAACCATCTTTTGGAAAGGATGAACATTGCATTTTGCCCAAAATAGAGCCTTCACAAACATGTTTTCGAAGTGCCTCAAGTTTGGGCAAAGAGGACACCATTTCAGATTTCTGGAGGTGTAGCAAACTAGCAAAATTCAGATGACCAAAGCGTGCATGCCAAAGCTTTGCATCTAACATAGCCTGAGAATCATTTACTGCACATGCCAAATCATTTACAGATCTTTCATAGTCTATGAGCTTGTTGGAAGCAGTCAGAGGCACAGACGCCACGGAAGCATGTGAAGACGAAGCAGGGAGCCAGGCGGATCAATCTTTTAAACAAATACATGTCTTATTAATTTTCCCAAAACATCCAACAGTGATTATTATCACTAATTGTAACATATGTATCATAGAAAACCCCATTTTGTAATCCATAGCTCCATTTTGTGCAAGCCGAGGAGTCCTCGAGCTTGAGGAGTTTAGGTAGAATGCTCGTACCAAATTTCGTTATTTTTAGACATCGTTTACCCTTCCAAATAGCCTCTAGGACCTATTTTTTAACTAGGCCGGTCATTAGATGTGAAACCGGTCAAAACTAGTCTAGAAACTATAAAAAGAGCTAGAGAGCTCATTTTTGAGGATAGCTTGTTGGAGCAAAGAAGAGAGTAGAGCTAGTTTGAGCTTGTAAGAGTATTCTTGAGTAATAGAGCTAATTTCCCACCTTCCATTGTGTCTTGCTTGTCTCTTCATTGTGTGTGTGTATGTGTGTGTGCACCTTTGTGCTTCTCACCTTCACTCTCACTTCATCTCACATTCACGATCTTCATATCACTCCTACCTCTCCCTCGGATTGACATTAAGGAGGTGAAGCTTCTTAACGTGGTTCTCACCATTGTGCTAGAGCAACACCAAATTTGGCGCCGTTGCCGGGGATCGAGTCTAGGACGAATGTGTGATGGTAAGAGTATAGCAAGAAGTGGCGTTGGAAGGTAAAAATCTCAGTTTTTGTTGTTGTTTTTACTTAGTTTTTAGTGTTTTTCACCTTCCCCACACTCCATCTTCATCATCGCATCATCATCTTCATCTCCAAAAAAATCAGAAAATTCACCATATCCACCCATTCACCTCATTTCCCCTCATTTGTGCATGCGAGAGAGCGAGAGAGAGTTTTTGCGCTTGTATGCACTTGTGTTTTCTTGAGTTTTCTTGCAGGTACAGAGCTTCAGAGCATCAGGAAAGCTTCCAAAAGGTAAAAAATGTACTTTCTGTCAGAAATTTCCGACTGTGTCGGACCATCGCGATGGTCCGCCAAGTTCGGATTTTGAGGTAGGCGACCACACCACGAGGTAGGCGATCCTTGCGCACACACGGCACCATAGTTGCATTTCAAAAATTCGTCATTTGGTGGACCATCGCGATTGGCTCGGACCATCGCGATTGTGTCGCACCATCGCGATAGGCTCACGCCATCGCGACGGCTCGGCCGGACCATCGCGACGGTTCGCTTTTTCGGACCATCGCGACGGTTCACTTGAGCCATCGCGACGGTCCACTTGGACCATCGCGACGGTTCATTTGACCCCGGACCATCGCGATTGGCTTATGCCATCGCCACGACAGTGCCACGTGTCACGATAGACCATCGCGACGGTTCAACTTTTGGACCATCGCGACAGCCCAAAATCGGACCATCGCGATTGGCTCAAGCCATCGCATCGCGGACCATCGCGACGGTTCACTTCGGACCATCGCGATTGTTCCCCGTTGACCGTTGACTCGCGCCATCGCGATTGTCCACTTGATCGGGCCATCGCGACGGTTCAACCTTACGCCATCGCGATTGTCCACCTTTGACCGTTGACCGCGCCATCGCGACGGTCCATTTCCACGCCATCGCGATCGTTCACTTCGGACCATCGCGACGGTTCGACCTCACGCCATCGCGATCGTTCATTTCGGGCCATCGCGATTGTCCAAATTCCACGCCATCGCGACGGTTCGCTCGGACCATCGCGACGGTCCCAGACCATCGCGATTGCCCACCCCCATCGCAAATTTTGGACTTCAATTTTTGACCAATTTTGAGGGTATTTTTGGAAAATTTTTGGACCATTAGACTCATAGGAGACCCCTTAGCTCATATTTGAAGGAAAATTTGATTGTCAGTTTTTACCCCCCAGGGCCTGAACGCGTATAACTTTTTCATCCGAAGTCCGTTTTTTGAGCTTAATAGCTCGTTAGAAAGCTCGTGACGAGTACTACGTGACCTCAACTGTTTTTTTTCATAAAGAATACATCTATTTTTGGATAAGCTATTTTGAGGTTCACCTAGTTTGGGACTAGAAAGCCAGGGGGCACACATTGGAAATTTGGGCACAAAGGGAAGGGATTTAAAAGATGTATGTGCTCAAGTGTTTAATCATCTTGTGAATTGGTCTAACATTGGAATTTTCCAGGTCTAGCAAGGGCAATCCAAGGCAAGCTAGCAAGGCAGTGGAGACAGCAGAGCTTGGGAAGCACGGCTTCTTGGGCAACAGGGCATCAGAGCAACCAGAAAAGCCGACTCGAGGTTGGAAGATTACTCAACCCCCTCAGTCAATTCTTAGCTTAGGCTAAAACGTTAGCATTGTGGATTTAAGTCGATAGGAACGCCTCAAGTTCAAGATACTTAATTCTTTCAAGTTTAAGACTACAAGTAAAGGTGTGTGTGACGCGAAAACCTAAAGAAACGAACCTAAGTCTGACGGAACGAAAACTTAAAATCATCACGAAAGTCGAATTCCTGACGCAAATATTAAGACAAGAATCCAAGGAAAAGAAAAATTAAGAAGAATCAGGAATTAATCACAAAGAACCATTGACGATCTAAGGGTGTAATTGAGCGTGCAAGGAAGGAAATTAATGAACCTTAGATCAGGCAAACATATAGGTAAGTCGGACAGAAGAAGCCTTAGATCATCAGAGGCTAGTGTAAGAACTACTGCTCGATCGTGGGCTCAGCAGTTGAATAGTAAGTACCCCTACGAGAGCTCAGAAACTAGCGAATCAGAAATGGCATTTAGTGCAGACAGACCAGAAGGAGGGTCTCATGTAGCATACCTAGAAAAACCAGAAGGACCCTATAGAACGCAGCTAGAGTTTCTCCGAACCAACCGATTAGGTGCTCGCATCTATGAGGATGGTTTGCAAAGGCAAGTGGTGCAACTGCACAACCCTGATCAACCCTTTGGATTGGAAAGACCAGTGGTGAAATTTGAGAGAGACGCTTACATAGACAAAGAAGGAACCATGTACGTCCTGAGTACGCAGCCAAACGATACTAATGAGTTTGGCACAATCCAATTAGAGACAGAAGGGAAATTTCAAGGAAAAGAACCGTTAGAAGAACCTAGGACACCTAGAGGGAAATCCGTATTAACAAGAGTACTCATCCCAGAGTGGATCCCTCAAGATAACAGGAGCACCGAGTTGTTCATAAATAAAGAGACAGACGAAGCCTTTTGGAGGTACAGAAAGGAAAACCCTAGTGAGGTAGGCATCATTACAATCTATGAATTCAAGGACCCAGATACACCTGGAAAGGTTGTATACCTGGATGAGACTTCAGAAAGAGTCTTTGTGGTGCCTGAACGCGCTAAAAACACATACACATGGAGAGGTGAACTGATATTCCCTCCATCCCGAACAAACATGAATGCAAATCAACAAGGGGCAGGAACATCCTCAGCCCATGGAAATCAAAGAGAAGGAAATCACGAGAGACCGGAAGTAAGCTTCATTCACCCCATAGGGAGAGATAGAACAACCACGAACACTAATAGGACGGATAGACAAAGAGAACATGGAATACCAGGTGGTAGAGATGATTTTCCTCTACCTAGACCACGTGAACATGCAAGAGTATTGAGACCCACGCAATTAGTGAAATCAATGAAGAATTACTTTGATGGGACAGGAGATCCCTATGACCATGTCGTAGAATTCAAGCAAGTATTAAGAGCAGAACAAGTCGAGGACATGTTCACGCAGTACAATGCATTTGGACTAACGTTAAAGAATACAGCTTTAACTTGGTTCCAACCACTGCAACAAAGGCAATTTAGAGACATCCATCACTTTTTAGAGTCATTCATTACTGAATTCTCTAAAAGTGGGGTTAGACATGACACGTCTTCGCTGATTCATAGTTTTAAACAAACCCCTCAGGAAACAGTAAGACTGGCAGGTCGTAGATTCAGACAATATGTTGAGCGATGTCCAATGCAAGAGCTACCCTCACAAGCTAAGCAAGTGTCACTGTTCCTAGATGGCCTGTTGAGCGCTAAACTACGCTCTTATGTGTACCTAAAAGAACCCAGAACGCTAGAGGAGTGTGTAAGAATATGTATAGACATCGAGGACAACCTAGGAGAGGAATTAGAACTCTCAAAGGTCTATAAAGACTCAGATTGTTCTTCTCTAGCATCCACAAAATTGTCTAATTCGATAGAAGACCTAGCAGAAAAAGTGGCCCAAAAACTAGGAGTTTCTAGTAAACAGGTGCCCAAGCTACCAACCAATGTACGTTGTTACACTTGTGGTGGAAATCATTTGGCAAACATGTGCCTCAATGCACCTCAACCTCACGCCAACCCTAGTGGCCAATATTGCACAATTGAGAGAAGATACACAAATCATACAGCTCAGGACTGCCCATACAACAAACAAACCGTGAGACAGAACTACCCGCAAACATACCAGCAGCCAGGTAGGTATCAAGGCCAATACAATGCTCAGCCTTATTACTATAGGCCTCCTCAGAACTACCCATACCAGGCTCAACAGAGACCTCAACCTGTCTTAGCTCAACAGCCACCCCCACCAGCGAATGTCATCTCAGTCAAATACGCTGCTGCAGAAGAGAACCTAAGTAGGGCCTTAGTGCCTTCTTCACCCCTGATCACCGAAAGTGACCCGAACTCAAACAGTTTTGACTCTACTCATGTAACTAGTCCACCCGCTTATTACACGGAGTCACCAGAGCATGTGGAGACATATCATTATGATAGTCCTCCAATGGAACCTAGTTGGGAGCCAGACTATACCAATGTGATGTACGCAAACCCAAACCCACGGCCCCAATTGAGACAACAGAGACCACAGGGCCCTAGAGGACCATGCTTTAGGTGCCAAGGAGATCACTTCATTAAGGATTGTCCACATCCTCCAATAGCAAGGCAATCGCAGTACTATAGCATCCAAGGCTTGTGTGCCGATTGTGGCAAAGAACACATAATCAAAGATTGTCCTAAGAACCCAGTTAACACTTCAAATGTGACACCGATCAACGTGATAGGTATTGTAAACAACGCAGATGGATCCAACCCTATGTACGTGCCTATCCAAGCTATAACCAGAGCCCAGGCGCTCTTACAAAACCAACAGCTTAATCAAGAGAAAGTAGTCGGAACTAGTGAAGTTGCGGAATCGAGTAGTAAAAAGACAAAATCTTGGAAAGATTCTAGAGAAAGGTTAAAGAGAAAGTGGAGTAAAAAGATAAGTGAGTTGGAAGGAAGTCTAAGAGAATCTAGAGCCAAAATACAAGAATTGGCTTCACAAGAATTAAATCAAGAAAACCCAGCTCAGAAATCAGGATCGGTTTTAGCGGAACCCATACCGGAAGATCTAGATATGATGTTTCGTGCATATCAGGCTAGAATAAAAGAGGGACCTCAAGTCACGGAAATGAGTAAAAACTACCCTCGAGCTGATCTAGAAATTGAGAGAACTAAACTTTGCATGAAGATGGTAGAGTTAGCACAAGCTTTGTTCGAAGCCTCTAGATATCTTAATTGGAATAACATGGCAAAACCGGAACTACACTTCCAAGGACTAATGGAGAGGCTAGAACACTTGATTGAAAGCAAAGAGAAAAAGGATCAGTCTAGGAACCCTACTGTCCCAGAGACACAGGAAAGGAATCCACCATCCCTGTCTCAAGTACCCAATACAGAGAGTCAAGATAACCTATCTTCCATACATAAGTACTCACATGAATTTTTAAGAGAAATCCAAGAAGAGAAATGGAGAAAAGAACAAGGAACTCATCCTCCTATTCAAGAAATAGACGACTTGCAGGAACAATTTCCCCAAGACATCCCCTCTATATATGGTGATGTAGAGGTGGAACGACTGAGTGAACCCACATGATTTGAATCTAATTCTTTACAAGAATTACCTCAGTTCACAGGACCTTGGGAAGCAAAGTCTATTAGTATGAGAGCACCCACAATAATAGTGAGGAATGAAGAATCAGTGATCCCTAGAAATACGGAAGTGATCAAGAATACGAAAGTACAATGTAATCTCACTCTGGAGGAACTGTTAAAGGTAAAACCAGAATTGTGGAAGCACGTAGCAAATCAATTCCCTGAGCTAGCTACCACACCCTCTCAAATAGGATCACATAAGAAGGTACCAGAGATACCCGTGGAAAAGATTGGAGACGTAAGCGAAGGAGAGGAAGGTAACACATATCTTCCAATAACCCATCAGGGCTACACCACGAAAGCCATCTTAGATTCAGGAGCCGGAGTAGCCATAGCTACCACCGCTTTGTGGAAACGTTGGGGTAAGCCAGCACTCAGACCCACTAGGATGAAGCTACAAATGGCTGATGGACACATAGAAAAACCGTTAGGCTTACTAGAAGGCATATCTCTCACCACTTGTGGTGTAGAATTTGAGCATACCTTTGCCATTTGCGACTTTGCGAAAAATCATGCATATGAGATGATATTGGGACGACCATTCATGCGTCAGTTGCAAATTGTACAAGATTGGGGAACTAATTCTTTGTACTTGCAACATTTAGGAGTGACTACCAAAGTCAACCTTAGAGACTATTCACATAGAAATGTACCCCCAATACAATGGAATACCATCCATAAGACACCAGCAGAGACGGAATCCGTGCACTCAGTAGAATCAGATCCTTCTTGGTTGCATGAGGATACCCATTTATGGATGTGTAAAGTTGCCAAACAAGAGGAAGAAAGATTAGAAGCAAGGACCTTAGGTGCAAAACAACATCCACGAACCCTTCAAGATCCAGCCTATGCACCTGTAGTATTCCCAGACGAGGAGTTTGAACCCCATGGTTGGGCAGAGATTCTAGCAACCATGGATGTAGCCATCAATGAAGAACAATGGACACCCCACTGTGACGAGGATGGCTATGACATTTCAGTTTTCACGATAGAGCCAATCATGGGCGATGCAATTTTAGAAGAGTGTGAACCAAACACTGATGCATTTGAGGACGCAAGCGATTTTGATTTAGAATCAATTATCATGGACCCACCCTTTGCATCAGAGGAAGAATATTTCTACGAAGTAGAGACTCACACTCAGAGTCACGAGGAAATTACGAACGAGGTAAGGTTAGCCACTCAAGTGACTGATAAGAGTGAAGGCAAGAAGAGAAAGAAGAAAGAAACCATGTCGGAAAAAGAAGAATCTTTATTTGAAGTACCCGAGAATTTCAAGAAATACGAAATCGACGATAGAAGAATCATGGTACGAATGCCTAATAGAAAAGAGAAGGATGGACAAGTATATGATAACCGAGAGAAAACCAAGAAAATAATAGTTGCCATAGAAGGAGAAGAAGAAAAATGCACATTCATAGGGCATGATTTGACGAAAGAAGAAGAAGAAGAGTTAGTTGCCCTATTGCGCGAATATAGAGATGTTTTTGCTTGGAGTTACAAAGATTTGAAAGGAGTAGATCCAGATATATGTTCTCATAGAATCCCTATGACTCCGGATGCAAAACCGACAAAACAGAAACCGTACACGTATAATGATAACTACGCTGCGAAGATTAAAGAGGAGATAGATCGATTGATAGAAGCAGGATTCATTTACGAAATTGAGCACACCGAATGGGTATCCCCCATTGTGGTTGTGCCCAAGAAGAATGGAAAATTGCGTGTGTGTATTAACCTTAAAAAAGTTAATGCCGCCACGATTAGAGATAGTTATCCTCTTCCTATCACGGAACACCTATTGGAAAGAGTTGCAGGCAAGGAAGTTTACAGTTTTCTTGATGGATTCTCAGGCTATAACCAAGTAGCCATTGCTCCAGAAGACCAACACAAGACGGCTTTTGCCACAGAATGGGGCATATTTGCATTTCGTGTAATGCCATTTGGCTTGACAAATGCACCCGCTACTTTCCAGCGACTCATGTGTCATGTGTTTAAGGAATTTTTACGCAAGAGCTTGGAAGTCTATGTCGATGACTTATGTGCACATTCAAATGTAAGGCAGACACATATCCCAGAGTTAAGACAAATATTTGACAAATGTCGAGAGTATCAGGTTTGTTTGAACCCAGAAAAGTGCGTTTTCATGGTCAAACAAGGCAAAATTCTAGGACACATCGTGTCAAAAAATGGAATCTCTACGGACGAGGAAAAGGTGAAGGTAATTGCAGAATTACCAAGACCAACTAATGTGAAAGAGGTACAGGCATTTATGGGCCATTGCGGTTATTATAGGAGATTCATACACATGTATGCAATCATAGCCAAGCCTCTGTACTCTCTTTTAACCAATTTTGAGTGGACAGATGAATGTGAACATTCATTCAATGAACTTAAACGACGCTTGTGCTCAGCACCTATATTAACCACTCCAGATTGGAGTAAGCCATTCCATGTACATGTGGATGCATCCAATTACGCCATAGGATGTGTATTAGCACAACCCACGAATGAAGGTAACATAGATCTCCCCATAGCTTACGCTAGCAGACAACTGAACGCAGCAGAGAGAAATTATACCACGACGGAACGAGAAGGATTAGGGATGATCTACGCAGTAAAGAAATTCAGGCACTACTTGTTGGCCAACAAGTTCAAGTTCTTTACGGATCATCAAGCCCTATTATATTTAGTCAACAAACCATGTAACACAGGACGACTGATACGTTGGTTTCTATTACTCATGGAGTATGATTTTGAAGTGGTAGTTAGGAAGGGAAAGACGCATCTTAGAGCTGACCACCTTTCAAGATTAACCTCGGGAGAAGCCCCTCAAGGAGTAGCTGATGATCTACCAGATGCATACTTATTCAACCTTGAGATAGCACCAGAATGGGCTAAGCCGTTAGTCCCTATTCTGACATACGGACCCAAGAGTCCTAGGATAAAGATCAAAGAAGGAGAGATTACCAAATCTCAGAGGTACCAAATAATAGCAGGAAGCATATATAAACAAGATAATCAAAAGATTCTTGCTTGTTGTGTAGATGAGTCAGAACATGCGAATTGGTTGCAATTAGCACACTTAGGTGCACTAAAGCAACATCATTCAAAACATAGAACACTACAGACTCTGCATAGATTAGGAGTATATTGGCCTTCTATGGAAGCAGATGTCCACAAGTTGTGTAAAGAATGTCAGGTGTGTTGTGAAAGACCACCAGTAGAGCATGCGACATTATATCATGTGTCTCTCACACCAGACTGGAGTGAACCTTTAGTGACCTACTTGAGGACGAGCACATTCCCTCAAGGCATGACCTTAGCTCGACAACGCAGTCTAGAGCAGGAAGCTCAAGACTATTCACTTATTGGTGATAATTTGTACAAAAGAGGACGAGATGGATATCTAAGACAATGTGTTCACGAGAGCAATTATCTGAGCATACTAGAAACTGCACACCAAGGTGTTGCAGGAGGTCATTTTGGACCAGATAGGATAATCAAAGCCATTCTCTTTGCAGGATTATGGTGGCCCACTCTTCACATGGATGCACATACCTATGTAAAGAGATGTGACGTGTGCCAAAGAACTCAGTTTCCTACTCGCAGAGATGAAATGCCATTGAAACCCATGATGGGCGGACGTGCATTTTCTAAGTGGGGAATAGACTTTGTAGGACCCATTAACCCCCCTGCAAAAGGTACACATGCGGAATATATTATTGTTGCCACAGATTATCTTACGAAATGGGTAGAGGCAAAAGCCACAAAAAAGAATGATGCTCACACTACTGCAAAATTCTTATTTGAAAATGTCTTTACAAGATATGGATTGCCTATAGAGTTAGTGAGCGATCGAGGCACTCACTTTCTAAACCAAGTCATTGAATATTTGTTACAGGATTTTATGGTGATTCACAAGAAATCTGCACCATATCATCCTCAGGCCAATGGTCAGGCTGAAAGCACTAACAAGATACTATGTACCGTACTGACGAAACTCGTGAACAATAAACGTTCAGATTGGGACAAACAGCTACACCACGCTGTTTGGGCATATCGAGTGGCCTACAAGACCGTACTAAATGCAACTCCCTTTCAGATGGTTTTTGGTCAGAATGCAGTGCTTCCTTTGGACTTCTTGATACCGACCCTTAAGGTTGCACAAGAACATGAGTGGACCGGCCACGAATTATCAGCGAGAATAATGGACTTGGAACGATTAGGAGAAACCAGGCTGAAAGCAGCAGCAGGAATATACGCAGCGAAGAAGCGGCAGAAAGCATATTTTGATGCGCATGTGAAAGATAAAGGCCTAAAAGAAGGAGATTTAGTTCTAGTATATACGCTGAAACAGCACGCACGCAAGTTAGAAAAGCGAGGTTATGGACCTATGATCATTAACAGACTCTCGACTAGTGGAGCAGTACAGTTAGCCACCTTAGAAGGAGATATAATGCCTAATTACATTAGTGGCTGTAGAGTCAGGTTATATCAAGAACCTCTTACTGAGGATATGCTTAGACGACTCACGTTGGCAAAGAAGCGTAAGGAGAAAGAAAATAGAATACGAGCAGAAGCTCAGGCAGAAGCCATAGAACGCATTAAGCGCATGTTGCTCTAGCACAATGGTGAGAACCACGTTAAGAAGCTTCACCTCCTTAATGTCAATCCGAGGGAGAGGTAGGAGTGATATGAAGATCGTGAATGTGAGAAGATGTGAGAGTGAAGGTGAGAAGCACAAAGATGCACACACACATACACACACACAATGAAGAGACAAGCAAGACACAATGGAAGGTGGGAAATTAGCTCTATTACTCAAGAATACTCTTACAAGCTCAAGAATAACTCTAATCTCAAACAAGCTACAATGAACCCACCTCAAAAATGAGCTCTCTAGCTCTTTTTATAGTTTCTAGACTAGTTTTGACCGGTTTCACATCTAATGACCGGCCTAGTTAAAAAATAGGTCCTAGAGGCTATTTGGAAGGGTAAACGATGTCTAAAAATAACGAAAATTGGTACGAGTATTCTACCTAAGCTCCTCAAGCTCGAGGACTCCTCGGCTTGCACAAAATGGAGCTATGGATTACAAAAATGGGGTTTTGTCTATATTACATATGTTACAAGAGTGATGAAAATCACTGTTGGATGTTTGAAGAAGTAATAAAAAATATAATTGTTCTGAAAAAATGATCCGTCTGGCTCCCTGCTCTGTCTTTACATGCTTCCGTGGCGTCTGTGCCTCTGACTGCTTCCAACACCCCCCTCCCTCTCGCTTCTGTCGTCCCCGACAGAACCTTGTTGTGAGGTCTGCCGGATGTAATTCTGTAGGAGGTCTTGAGCGAGGGTGTGCTCTGATACACGAATACCTCGGGCTAGATCAGCCTCGAGTTTCTCCCAGTCGATAGGTTGCGGCTCGTCTGGTGGTGGGAGCTGATAGTGTGTGGAGTACACCATTCGTTCACAGGCGAATAATTGCAATAAATGTGTCGGCCTGCTTATGAATACTTCTGAATGGTACTCCCAAAAACCGGTGGTGAACATTTCTTCGAATGTTTGCTTGTAACAGGCCGGTAGATATTTGATCCTGCAGTGCCAGGCGTAACACACCCGTAGCGATGGCGTTGTGCTCATATCATAGACTAAATCCAAATTGCCATGCTCAAAGCCCGGGGTGTTGACATGGGGAGCCTTGATGCGCCGGAAGACTTTAAAGACCATCTGCATCATGTCAAAGATTTTGAAAGTCATTTGCGCGGCTATATCATCCATAGGTTTTAATCGAGGGAGCCAGTGGCGGATCGTCGCCATCATATAGCCAACTGTGGGTAACGCGACTGGTGGCTTGAAATAGGGGTAGTTCAGCCAGTCTTGGCACTGCTTATTGTTCTGTAGCTTTATAGCGAAGGCAGTCCAAGAGCGGCGTCGTGGTACTGGTCCCCAGCACGGATTGAATTTTAAGTGAAGAGGCGCTTTTACCCACGTGCTCATCATTTCTGGATAATTTTGCAGTAAATCTTTGCGCCAGTCTGGTTGATGGATTTCACCTCTCTGCGCCCTTGGTGGCAAGTCCTCTGGCTCGAATTGAGTTGCATGCGTAGGTTTCTTGCCGGTTTCTTTCTCTATGGTTAATTGATATTCTGCCATTAACATAAAGTATGGTTTATACTGAAGCTCATGCCCGGATATGTATCTTCGCGGGGCCATGTGAGCAAAGAATGGTGATTGTAAAATTTTTTCTTCAATTATGGCCATGGCATGGAGCTGTGCCTCTACTCTGGCCGAGTGTGTTGTTCCGAGTTCTTCTACTGTCTTCATCCACGCGGGGGTAGGTAGTTCGTAGGTCATCTGGCCTTCGGCCGTGACACGTCCGCCTGGGATGGGTATTGGTTCATAAGCCTCTTCGAAGGTCTCCTCCACCGGGATAGTGACAGTCTCTTCCTCAGCTGGTAGCTCAGGTGGGGAGTCTGGCCTTGGCGGTGCTTCATAGATGGCAATCCTAGATTCAAGGTTTGTTACCTGGGCCCGGAGTGCGTTGAGTTCCTCTAAAACTTCAGGGGCAGGGTCCACAGGTGCTGGTACTTCCGCTGCTACTGGTACCTGTTGTGTTGCAGGTTCTCTGAGTTGTAGCTGTTTGTGATCTTCCTTTAACTTTTGATACTCTTCGTTCATGCGGTCATAGTCCTCGAGCAATCTAACATGGTCGTCTAGCAACATCCGCATCGACTCAGATGGGATGGCCTTGAATCTGCTCGGACTTAGTGGCTTGTCTGGATGATCTAACGCCGCCTCCAGGTTTTCTCTGTTCTGCTCTTGGAGTCGCTGGTTCTCCTCTTTAGCTGCGGCTAAATGTCTTCTTAATAAGCCCATATTTCTAGTAAGCGTCGCGTTGCGGACAGTCTGGGCTCTAAGTAGGTTATCTAAATCTGCGGTGGCCTCTTTGCTTTTTTCCTCACTTTCTATTTCTAACTTGTGATAAGCCTCGCGTAACTCCTGGTACCGGCTGTTCAGTGAGGCGTTCTCAATTGACAACAAGTTAAGCTGCGTTTGCAAGTCGTTCGTTGTTTTCTGCAGCTGTTGGTAGGTGGTGCCGAGTGATGCAAACTCATCTCGGACTTGCGTCATACATGCGAACATGTGTTGAAATGCTGTGTCTACGGTGGGCGATAGCAGTAGCGAAGTGCTAAATGAGGATGCAGTGATGGTAGATGCAGTGGGAATGGGAATCGGGGTTGGGACTGTGGATGCAGTGGTGATTGTGGAAAATCGAGAAGTGCCTACATATGAGGGTGCTGTGAGTGTAGTGGGTGGTGGTGAGGTGGGGGGTGATATGTCCATGCCATTGGACGTGTTTAATGTTGTGACTGTGAAAAGTGGTGTGATTGGGGGTGGTTGCGTAGGTGTGAATACGGGATTTACAAACGTAGAGTAGTTTACAGGGGGAATAGTTTGGTGAAACGGGGAAATAGGGGTTATGGCAGGTTGGGGAGGTGAGACGGGTGAGAAGGTTAGCGGGGTTAGGAAGGGAAATGGGGTTCTTAGAGGTGGGGGAAACGCTGGGAAGGATGAAGGGGCGAAAGGATTAACATAGGGATGCAGAGGGCTGGGTGTGGGCCTGGTGGTATGAATGGGTAAGGAAGAGGTTGGGGCTATATTGCTTTGTCCAGGTGTGGATATGGGGAAAGCAGGTGGGTGTGCGGGTGATACAGGATGGGTTGGTGAAAGATGAGGTGAAAGAGGAGTCGAAGGGGTGGAGGTTATTTCGAGGATGGTAGTGGTCTGTACAGCGGTGGTACGGGGGGGCGAATCTACAAGAATGGTTTCTGCGGTCACTGAACGTTCGGGGGCGAGGCGTGCCTCCCTGGCTTGTGCTGAAGATTGGGCTCCTGTTGGTACACGAATATACTCCCCGGGTTTTGAGAGTAATCGCACTCGGCGGGGATCAAATTGTGGTAGTTGCTTTCTTTGTAAAAACCTGAGTGCTTCATGGGAGCCTACTGATTGGACTAACTCCCTGAACCCTCTAATATATGCGTCTTCAAATCCTCCGGAGATGAGTTCCTGTTCAATTAATGCCTGGCTCTCCTCTTCAGTTAACTTCTTTCGTGCCCAGACTTTCTCCATGGTACGATATAGTTTCTTTATGGCCAATGTATACGCTGCGGCTTCAAAAGTTTCATCTTCATATGTGCTGGTGTCGCCGTGTGTGTCAGTCTGTTGGCCTTGGCCCTCTGTCTGTTCCTCTTGTGAGTCCTGGCTGGCCTCATCGTCGCCTTGATCGTCGTCTGTTTCAGTTCTTTCTTCTTCAGAGCCCGACACAGCTTGTCCCTGTGGCAAGTCTCGCGGCGTAGTGGGGTAGCTGGGACGTTCGTATTCCTGGGAGAACAGTGGTGCTTCTGAATACTGAAACTCGTTTGAGAATGCATCAGGCATCTCAAAATCAAATGTCGTGTTTATGGGGTCGGTCTCCATATGTGGTATCGGGAAAGAAAACGCTTCCGCACCAATGGTGGTGGGAGCTTCTGCGGTTGTGGTTGGGGGTTCTGTGGTGGTAGCTGCCTGAGGTGCAGCGGTACTCGTGGTGGCCTCCGTAATTACTGGTCTGGACAACCGTATGCGAATAGGTTGTACAGTGGGCTCAGCTTCTGTCTGTGGTCGCTCGGGAGAGGGTTGAGGTGACGGCGACTCTGGCACTTGGAGGCAAGGGATGGTGCCTCGCATGCGCTTACCAGCTCGTGTCCTACTGGGCTTCTTGGCTTTCTTCGCTGTGCTCTTGAATGCCTTCAATTCCTCTCCTGTCAATGCACGCTCGATGGGCAAGTCATAAGCCAAACACATATACACAATTCTTGTGAGTGCACAACATCCGTTAAGCACTTTTTTACGCTCCCATCTGTGCTGTGCCAGGTACATCTGATCTATGATCCAGCTTGCTAGATCAACTGTTTGAGGTCCCGTACATGCCAAATATAATCCGAACCATATTCTTTTGTGTGGCATGGTAAATCTGTCCTGAGCTGGAAAGGCAAAATGTTGCATGCATATTCTTAGTGGCTTTGACAACTCAGGTGTGATGGCCGAAATCTCTTCCCACTTCGTGACATCCCCACGTTTCATCGGTTCTGGAATCAATCTCTCTCTGTCTGTGGGAGTGTGGGTTCCATGAATCTTGATGGCTGCTCTGATTAGGTCCTTAGAGAGATAAAATCTCTTGTAAGGTGGATCATCCACTAGAGTAGGCAATATGAAGGTTCCTGGGATGTCCTTATTCTCTGATGCCAGTAAGGTAGTGATCAAGTAATAGCACCTATAAAAATCTGGTTTGGGTAGAGGATCACTGAAATATTCTGTGAAACCGGCTCTGGCCCAAACATGAGTTAAATCTTGGGTGTTTTGTAGGGCTTCGAATTCTCTGGAGAAAAACTGGTACTTTCCCCACGTGCGGTCATCAAAAGTCAGAGAGGATTCAAATATAAAGTCTGCGTCCGCGAGGGGTCCTGCCAGGCCCTGAAACCAATGAGAATTCCTGTGTATCTTTTCGGTGTAGCCCATAGGGGGGTTATCGATAGGCATAGGCCCTGGAAATCCCTGAAATTCCGGCGGTGGAGCGGTCGGGTGGGACTCTGCTCGTAGCACGTTGAGTGGTACTGCTGCTACACTGGGGCCTACTCCTGATGTTCCTTCGTCAGTTTGCATGGTGGCTGGTGCGCTAGTGAGAAAGATCTGCTACAAAAGATTAACACATTAGCATGGAAATTAATCATGATCCCATTAAAGTGAGACCGCAATCCCTTTCCATAACTGATGCGTAACCCGTGTAGCCAAGTGCTGTGATGTGATGGATGCAATGTGTCTTGCAGCACTAGTGCGGGTCTCTAGACACCTATACGTTTCAGATCATGCATACATTTCTTGATGAGATGAGATTACGAGTCATGTGGGATGACGGTGTGTGATTTTATACAAGGTTTAAAGGTTAGTAATTGAGTACAAGGTTGTATGTTAGTCGGGGGGTAGTTAGACAACGGGTTAGGGGAAGACGGTTGGACACGTTTCGGTATCCATTTCCTAAGGGTTCTTGGCTGGGTGGTGGGTTTCTGCTGAGGGGTAAAAGGTGGTAACGGGTGTGGTGGTATCGAGGGATGAGATGAGTTATAGGGGTTATATATTACATGGCAAATGGGTTGAGCTATGATACATGGTTTGGGTACCCAAATCTGCGTGGGCGTGGGTCTATGGGTAAGGTACTTCTTGGCTATCCACATTTGTCGGATGCTCGGGCCTGTAGAAGGAGGTCGAGGGGATGGTGGATATCGATTCTGTTTCTGTTCTGCCTTTTGTTTGTTGATCTCTGCTTGGTTGGAGTTCTTTGGTGCTTTTTGTCCTTTTGGCACCCATATTTGTCTGGTGCCGCTTCCTTTGGGAGGCCTAAACTGCTTTCCTTGTTGTTTCCTCTGATACTGCAATCGGTCTGGGTTCCTTTGTCGTGGTCGACTCTGTTGTTGCTGGGTTTGAGAGGTCGGAGGGACACTCTGCTTTGGAAAAGAAGGGAGTTCCAACACTTGCGTGACCTGCCCATCAGGAAGTGATGCCTTTTGTAACTTTAATCTAGGCCAGTCCGCAACAAGCTTGGAAGGATGAGCACCGTAGGGTGTCGTGCTCATTTGGCCGCTGATGCAACCCACCTGACCTCTGATTGTGCCCTTCTGCCCTTGCTGTTGGGTAACTGTCTCTTCTAGTTTGCAGGAAGTCCCAGGGAAGATCTCCTGTCGTCCTTCTGACTGACAACTGTCTATAGCCAAGCCCGAGTGGGTTGGTGTAGACGTAACGTGACTGGTCTGAATAAAGATCTTCCGATCTTCCGTCGCATGCGTTTCGTAGGGTCTAGGGTCACAACCGTCAAGCGGAGTGCGGTTAGGGAAGTCAAGCGGTATCACTCGCTTCTGCTCTAAGGTTCCAATCTGTAAGGAGCCTTGTCTAAGATTTAGGTCCACTGAGTGATCGTATAGCCAGTCTTGGCCAAGGATTAGGGGTTCTATCAGGTCGTCATCATGGCACACTAGTAATTTCGCTGTCATCGTCAAATCCTTAATGAGGATAGGAAGGTCCACCTCACCCATGCAAGGGGTTTCCATGCCTCCTAGGCCTATGAGGTATGCCTCAATTGGCCGCATTTCTATTCCTGAATCCTTATAGTGGGACCATCTAATCGCACTAGTCGCAGCACCTGAGTCAATCAAAGCCCTGAGTTCTTGGCTATGGTTACCGTGCTCTAGCCTCACTGTAATGAATGGTCTCCTATCCACTATGCTCGGGTGAGTGGTTGACTTTACTTGACACATGGCCATGGGATATCTGGGTGATGTTTCCAGATGGTTATAATGTTCTCTCCCTAGTCCTTGTCTTCTTAGCTTCATGCGCTTAATGCGTTCTATGGCTTCTGCCTGAGCTTCTGCTCGTATTCTATTTTCTTCCTCCTTACGCTTCTTTGCCAACGTGAGTCGTCTAAGCATATCCTCAGTAAGAGGTTCCTGATATAGCTTGACTCTACAGCCACTAATGTAATTAGGCATTATATCTCCTTCTAAGGTGGCTAACTGTACTGCTCCGCTCGTCGAGAGTCTGTTAATGATCATAGGTCCATAACCTCGCTTTTCTAACTTCCGCGCGTGCTGTTTCAGCGTATATACTAGAACTAAATCTCCTTCTTTTAGGCCTTTATCTTTCACATGTGCATCAAAATATGCTTTCTGTCGCTTCTTTGCTGCGTATATTCCTGCTGCTGCTTTCAGCCTGGTTTCTCCTAATCGTTCCAAGTCCATTATTCTCGCTGATAATTCATGGCCGGTCCACTGATGTTCTTGTGCAACCTTAAGGGTCGGTATCAAGAAGTCCAAGGGAAGCACTGCATTCTGACCAAAAACCATTTGAAAGGGAGTTGCATTGAGTACGGTCTTGTAGGCCACTCGATATGCCCAAACAGCGTGGTGTAGCTGTTTGTCCCAATCTGAACGTTTATTGTTCACGAGTTTCGTCAGTACGTTACAAAGTATCTTGTTAGTGCTTTCAGCCTGACCATTGGCCTGAGGATGATATGGTGCAGATTTCTTGTGAATCACCATAAAATCCTGTAACAAATATTCAATGACTTGGTTTAGAAAGTGAGTACCTCGATCACTCACTAGCTCTATAGGCAGTCCATATCTTGTAAAGACATTTTCAAATAAGAATTTTGTAGTCGTGTGTGCATCATTCTTTTTCGTAGCCTTTGCCTCTACCCATTTCGTCAGATAATCTGTAGCAACAATAATGTATTCCGCATGTGTGCCTTTTGCAGGGGGGTTAATGGGTCCTACAAAGTCTATACCCCACTTAGAAAATGCGCGTCCGCCCATCATGGGTTTCAATGGCATTTCATCTCTGCGAGTAGGAAACTGAGTTCTTTGGCACACGTCACATCTCTTTACATAGGTATGTGCATCCATGTGAAGAGTGGGCCACCATAATCCTGCAAAGAGGATGGCTTTGATTATCCTATCTGGTCCAAAATGACCTCCTGCAACACCTTGGTGTGCAGTCTCTAGTATTCTCAGATAATCGCTCTCATGAACACATTGTCTTAGATATCCATCTCGTCCTCTTTTGTATAGATTATCGCCAATAAGTGTATAGTCTTGAGCTTCCTGCTCTAGACTGCGTTGTCGAGCTAAGGTCATGCCTTGAGGGAATGTGTTCGTCCTCAAGTAGGTCACTAATGGTTCACTCCAGTCTGGTGTGAGAGACACGTGATAGAGTGTAGCATGCTCTACTGGTGGTTTTTCACAACACACCTGACATTCTTTACACAACTTGTAGACATCTGCTTCCATCGTAGGCCAAAATACTCCTAGTCTTTGCAGAGTCTGTAATGTTCGATGTTTTGAATGATGTTGCTTTAGTGCACCTATGTGTGCTAATTGCAACCAATTCGCATGTTCTGATTCATCTACACAACAAGCAAGAATCTTTTGATTATCCTGTTTGTATATGCTTCCTGCCATTATTTGATATCTCTGAGACTTGGTAATCTCTCCTTCCTTGATCTTTATCCTAGGATTCTTGGGTCCGTATGTGAGAATAGGGACTAAAGGCTTAGCCCATTCTGGAGCTATCTCAAGGTTAAACAAGTATGCATCTGGTAGATCATCCGCTACTCCTTGAGGAGCTTCTCCTGAGGTTAATCTTGAGAGGTGGTCAGCTCTAAGATGCGTCTTTCCCTTCCTAACTACCACTTCAAAATCATACTCCATGAGCAGTAGAAACCAACGTATCAGTCGTCCTGTGTTACATGGTTTGTTGACTAAATATAATAGGGCTTGATGATCCGTAAAGAACTTGAACTTGTTGGCCAACAAGTAGTGCCTGAATTTCTTTACTGCGTAGATCATCCCTAATCCTTCCCGTTCCGTCGTGGTATAATTTCTCTCTGCTGCGTTCAGTTGTCTGCTAGCGTAAGCTATGGGGAGATCTATGTTACCTTCATTCGTGGGTTGTGCTAATACACATCCTATGGCGTAATTGGATGCATCCACATGTACATGGAATGGCTTACTCCAATCTGGGGTGGTCAATATAGGTGCTGAGCACAAGCGTCGTTTAAGTTCATTGAATGAATGTTCACATTCATCTGTCCACTCAAAATTGGTTAAAAGAGAGTACAGAGGCTTGGCTATGATTGCATACATGTGTATGAATCTCCTATAATAACCGCAATGGCCCATAAATGCCTGTACCTCTTTCACATTAGTTGGTCTTGGTAATTCTGCAATTACCTTCACCTTTTCCTCGTCCGTAGAGATTCCATTTTTTGACACAATGTGTCCTAGAATTTTGCCTTGTCTGACCATGAAAACACATTTTTCTGGGTTCAAACAAACCTGGTATTCTCGACATTTGTCAAATATTTGTCTTAACTCTGGGATATGTGTCTGCCTTACATTTGAATGAGCACATAAGTCATCGACGTAAACTTCCGAGCTCTTGCGTAAGAATTCCTTAAAAACATGACACATGAGTCGCTGGAAAGTAGCGGGTGCATTTGTCAAGCCAAATGGCATTACACGAAATGCAAATATGCCCCATTCAGTGGCAAAAGCCGTCTTGTGTTGGTCTTCTGGAGCAATGGCTACTTGGTTATAGCCTGAGAATCCATCAAGAAAGCTGTAAACTTCCTTGCCCGCAACTCTTTCCAATAGGTGTTCCGTGATAGGAAGAGGATAACTATCTCTAATCGTGGCGGCATTAACTTTTTTAAGGTTAATACACACACGCAATTTTCCATTCTTCTTGGGCACAACCACAATGGGGGATACCCATTCGGTATGCTCAATTTCGTAGATAAATCCTGCTTCTATCAACCGATCTATCTCCTCTTTAATCTTCGCAGCGTAGTTATCGTTGTACGTGTACGGTTTCTGTTTTGTCGGTTTCGCATCTGGAGTCATAGGGATTCTATGAGAACATATATCTGGGTCTACTCCTTTCAAATCTTTGTAACTCCAAGCAAAAACATCTCTATATTCGCGCAATAGGGCAACTAGTTCTTCTTCTTCTTCTGTCGTCAAATCATGCCCTATGTAGGTACATTTTTCTTCTTCTCCTTCTATGGCAACTATTATTTTCTTGGTTTTCTCTCGGTTATCGTATACTTGTCCGTCATTCTCTTTTCTATTAGGCATTCGTACCATGATTCTTCTATCGTCGATTTCGTATTTCTTGAAATTCTCGGGTACTTCAAACAAAGATTCTTCTTTTTCCGACATGGTTTCTTTCTTCTGTCTCTTCTTGCCTTCACTCTTAGCAGTCACTTCCGTGGCTAACCTTACCTCGTTCGTAATTTCCTCGTGTCTCTGAGTGTGAGTCTCTACTTCGTAGAAATATTCTTCCTCTGATGCAAAGGGTGGGTCCATGATAATTGATTCTAAATCAAAATCGCTTGCGTCCTCAAATGCATCAGTGTTTGGTTCGCACTCTTCTAAAATTGCATCGCACATGATTGGCTCTATCGTAAAAACTGAAATGTCATAGCCATCCTCGTCACAGTGGGGTGTCCATTGTTCTTCATTGATGGCTACATCCATGGTTGCTAGGATTTCTGCCCAACCATGGGGTTCAAACTCCTCGTCTGGGAATACTACAGGTGCGTAGGCTGGATCTTGAAGGGTTCGTGGATGTTGTTCTGCACCTAAGGTCCTGGCTTCTAATCTTTCCTCCTCTTGTTTGGCAACTTTACACATCCATAAATGGGTATCCTCATGCAACCAAGAAGGATCTGATTCTAATGAGTGCACGGATTCCGTCTCTACTGGTGTCTTATGGATGGTATTCCATTGTATTGGGGGTACATCTCTGTGTGAATAGTCTTTAAGATTGACTTTGGTAGTCACTCCTAAATGTTGCAAGTACAAGGAATTAGTTCCCCAATCTTGTACGATTTGCAACTGACGCATGAATGGTCGTCCCAATATCATCTCATAAGCACGATTTTTTGCAAAGTCACAAATGGCAAAGGTATGCTCAAATTCTACACCACAAGTGGTGAGAGATATGCCTTCTAGTAAGCCTAACGGTTTTTCTATGTGTCCATCGGCCATTTGTAGCTTCATCCTGGTGGGTCTGAGTGCTGGCTTACCCCAACGTTTCCATAAGGCGGTAGTAGCGATAGCTACTCCGGCTCCTGAATCTAAGATGGCTTTCGTGGTGTAGCCCTGATGGGTTATTGGAAGATATGTGTTACCTTCCTCTCCTTCGCTTACGTCTCCAATCTTTTCCACGGGTATCTCTGGTACCTTCTTATGTGATCCTATCTGAGAGGGTGTGGTAGCTAGCTCAGGGAATTGATTTGCTACGTGCTTCCACAATTCTGGTTTTGCCTTTAGCAGTTCCTCCAGAGTGAGATTACATTGTACTTTGGTATTCTTGATCACTTCCGTATTTCTAGGGGTTACTGATTCTTCATTCCTCACTATTATCGTGGGTGCTCTCATACTAATAGACTTAGCTTCCCAAGGTCCTGTGAACTGAGGTAATTCTTGTAAAGAATTAGATTCAAATCCTGTGGGTTCACTCCGTTGTTCCACCTCTACCTCATCATATATAGAGGGGATGTCTTGGGGGAATTGTTCCTGCAAATCGTCTATTTCTTGAATAGGAGGATGAGTTCCTTGTTCTTTTCTCCATTTCTCTTCTTGTATTTCTCTTAAAAATTCATGTGAGTACCTATGTATGGAAGATAGGTTATCTTGACTTTCTGTATTGGGTACTTGAGACAGGGATGGTGGATTCCTTTCCTGTGTCTCTGGGATAATAGGGTTCCTATGCTGATCCTCTCTCTCTTTGCTTTCAATCAAGTGTTCTAGCCTCTCCATTAGTCCTTGAAAGTGTAGTTCCGGTTTTGCCATGTTGTTCCAATTAAGATATCGAGAGGCTTCGAACAAGGCTTGTGCTAACTCTACCATCTTCATGCAAAGTTTAGTTCTCTCAATTTCTAGATCAGCTCGAGGGTAGTTTTTACTCATTTCCGTGACTTGAGGTCCCTCTTTTATTCTAGCCTGATATGCACGAAACATCATGTCTAGATCTTCCGGTATGGGTTCCGCTAAGACTGATCCTGATTTCTGAGCTGGGATTTCTTGGTTTGATTCTTGTGAAGCCAATTCTTGTATTTTGGCTCTAGATTCTCTTAGACTTCCTTCCAACTCACTTATCTTTTTACTCCATTTTCTCTTCATCCTTTCTCTGGAATCTTTCCAAGATTTTGTCTTTTTACTGCTAGATTCTGCAACTTCACTAGTTTCGGCTATTTTCTCATGATTAAGCTGTTGGTTTTGTAAGAGCGCCTGGGCTCTGGTTATAGCTTGGATAGGCACGTACGTAGGGTTGGATCCATCTGCGTTGTTTACAATACCTATCACGTTGATCGATGTCACATTTGAAGTGTTAACTGGGTTCTTAGGACAATCTTTGACTACGTGCTCTTTGCCACAATCGGCGCAAAAGCCTTGGATGCTATAGTACTGCGATTGCCTTGCTATTGGGGGATGTGGACAATCCTTAATGAAGTGATCTCCTTGGCACCTAAAGCATGGTCCTCTAGGGCCCTGTGGTCTTTGTTGTCTCAATTGGGGCCGTGGGTTTGGGTTTGCGTACATCACATTAGTATAATCTGGCTCCCAACTAGGTTCCATTGGTGGACTATCATATTGATATGTCTCCACATGCTCTGGTGACTCCGTGTAGTAAGCGGGTGGACTAGTTACATGAGTAGAGTCAAAACTGTTTGAGTTTGGGTCACTTTCGGTGATCAGGGGTGAAGAAGGCACTAAGGCCCTACTTAGGTTCTCTTCTGCAGCAGCGTATTTGACTGAGATGACATTCGCTGGTGGGGGTGGCTGCTGAGCTAAGACGGGTTGAGGTCTCTGTTGAGCCTGGTATGGGTAGTTCTGGGGAGGCCTATAGTAATAAGGCTGAGCATTGTATTGGCCTTGATACCTACCTGGCTGCTGGTATGCTTGCGGGTAGTTCTGTCTCACAGTTTGTTTATTGTATGGGCAGTCCTGAGCTGTATGATTTGTGTATCTTCTCTCAATTGTGCAATATTGGCCACTAGAGTTGGCTTGAGGTTGAGGTGCATTGGGGCACATGTTTGCCAAATGATTTCCACCGCAAGTGTAACAACGTACATTAGTTGGCAGCTTGGGCACCTGTTTACTAGAAACTCCTAGTTTTTGGGCCACTTTTTCTGCTAGGTCCTCTATCGAATTAGACAATTTTGTGGATGCTAGAGAAGAACAATCTGAGTCCTTGTAGACCTTTGAGAGTTCTAATTCATCTCCTAGGTTATCCTCAATGTCTATACATATTCTCACACATTCTTCTAGCGTTCTGGGTTCTTTTAGGTACACATAGGAGCGCAGTTTAGCGCTCAACAAGCCATCTAGGAACAGTGATACCTGTTTGGCTTGTGAGGGTAGCTCTTGCATTGGACATCGTTCGACATATTGTCTGAATCTACGACCTGCCAGTCTTACTGTTTCCTGAGGGGTTTGTTTAAAGCTATGAATAAGCGAAGACGTGTCATGTCTAACCCCACTTTTAGAGAATTCAGTAATGAATGACTCTAAAAAGTGATGGATGTCTCTAAATTGCCTTTGTTGCAGTGGTTGGAACCAAGTTAAAGCTGTATTCTTTAACGTTAGTCCAAATGCATTGTACTGCGTGAACATGTCCTCGACTTGTTCTGCTCTTAGTACTTGCTTGAATTCTGCAACGTGGTCATAGGGATCTCCTGTCCCATCAAAGTAATTCTTCATGGATTTTACTAATTGAGTGGGTCTCAATACTCTTGCGTGTTCACGTGGTCTAGGTAGAGGAAAATCATCTCTACCACCTGGTACTCCATGTTCTCTTTGTCTATCCGTCCTATTAGTGTTCGTGGTTGTTCCATCTCTCCCTATGGGGTGAATGAAGCTTACTTCCGGTCTCTCGTGATTTCCATGGGCTGAGGATGTTCCTGCCCCTTGTTGATTTGCATTCATGTTCGTTCTGGATGGAGGGAATATCAATTCACCTCTCCAAGTGTAGGTGTTTTTAGCGCGTTCAGGCACCGCAAAGACTCTTTCTGAAGTCTCATCCAGGTATACCACCTTTCCAGGTGTATCTGGGTCCTTGAATTCATAGATTGTAATGATGCCTACCTCACTGGGGTTTTCCTTTCTGTACCTCCAAAAGGCTTCATCTGTCTCTTTATTTATGAACAACTCGGTGCTCCTGTTATCTTGAGGGATCCACTCTGGGATGAGTACTCTTGTTAATACGGATTTCCCTCTGGGTGTCCTAGGTTCTTCTAACGGTTCTTTTCCTTGAAATTTCCCTTCTGTCTCTAATTGGATTGTGCCAAACTCATTAGTATCGTTTGGCTGCGTACTCAAGATATACATGGTTCCTTCTTTGTCTATGTACGCGTCTCTCTCAAACTTCACCACTGGTCTTTCCAATCCAATGGGTTGATCAGGGTTGTGCAGTTGCACCACTTGCCTCTGCAAACCATCCTCATAGATGCGAGCACCTAGTCGGTTGGTTCGGAGAAACTCTAATTGCGTTCTATAGGGTCCTTCAGGTTTTTCTAGGTATGCTACATGAGATCCTCCTGCTGGTCTGTCCGTGCTAAATGCCATTTCTGATTCACTTGATTCTGAGCTCAACTCGTAGGGATAACTACTGTTCAATTGCTGAGCCCAAGATCGTGCGGTGGTTCTTACACTCGCCTCCGATGATCTAAGGCTTCTTCTGTCCGACTTACCTATATGTTTGCCCGATCTAAGGTTCATTAATTTTCTTCCTAGCTCACTCAATTACACACTTAGATCGTCAATGGTTCTTTGTGATTAATTCTTGATTCTTTTTAATTCTTCTTTGGATTCTTGTCTTAATACATGCGTCAGGAATTCGACTTTCGTGATGATTTTAAGTTTTCGTTCCGTCAGACTTATGTTCTTTTCTTTAGGTTTTCGCGTCACACACACCTTTACTTTAAGTCTTAGACTTGAAATAATTAAGTATCTTAAACTTGAGGCGTTCCTATCGACTTAAACCCACAATGCTAACGTTTTAGCCTAAGCTAAGAATTGACTGAGGGGGTTGAGTAATCTTCCAACCTCGAGTCGGCTTTTCTGGTTGCTCTGATGTCCTGTTGCCCAAGAAGCCGTGCTTCCCAAGCTCTGCTGTCCTCACTGCCTTACTCGCTTTCCTTTGATTGCCCTTGCTAGACCTGGAAAATTCCAATATTAGACCAATTCACAAGATGATTAAACACTTGAGTATATACACCTTTGAAGCTCAAATTTTCAATGTGTGCCCCCTGACTTCCTAGTCCCAAACTAAGTGAACCTCAAAATAGCTTATCCAAAAATAGACGTATACTTTATGAAAAAAACAGTTGAGGTCACGTAGTACTCGTCACGAGCTTTCTAACGAGCTATTAAGCTCAAAAAACGGACTTCGGATGAGAAAGTTACACGCGTTCAGGCCCTGGGGGGTAAAAATTGACAATCCAATTTTCCTTCAAATATGAGCTAAGGGGTCTCCTATAAGTCTAATGGTCCAAAAATTTTCCAAAAATACCCTCAAATTTGGTCAAAAATTGAAGTCCAAAATTTGCGATGGGAGTGGGCAATCGCGATGGTCTGGGACCGTCGCGATGGTCCGAGCGAACCGTCGCGATGGCGTGGGATTTGGACAATCGCGATGGCCCGAAAAAGCGAACCGTCGCGATGGCGTGAAATGTGGACAATCGCGATGGCGTGAGGTCGAACCGTCGCGATGGTCCAAAATTGAACCGTCGCGATGGCGTGAACGGGCGGACAATCGCGATGGCGCGGTCAACGGTCAACGGTGGACAATCGCGATGGTCCGAAGTGAACCGTCGCGATGGTCCGCGATGCGATGGCTTGAGCCAATCGCGATGGTCCGATTTTGGGCTGTCGCGATGGTCCGAAAGTTGAACCGTCGCGATGGTCTAACGTGACACGTGGCACTGTCGTGGCGATGGCCCGAGCCAATCGCGATGGTCCGAGCTCAGTGAACCGTCGCGATGGTCCAAGTGGACCGTCGCGATGGCTCAAGTGAACCGTCGCGATGGTCCGAAAAAGCGAACCGTCGCGATGGTCCGGCCGAGCCGTCGCGATGGCGTGAGCCTATCGCGATGGTGCGACACAATCGCGATGGTCCGAGCCAATCGCGATGGTCCACCAAATGACGAATTTTTGGGATGCGAGTATGGATTCCTAGTGGCGCAGGTGTGCTCTTCACGCTGGTGTGGTCGCCTTCTCCAAATTCCGAACTTGGCGGACCATCGCGATGGTCCAACACAGTCGGAAATTTCTGACAGAAACTGAAATTTTTACCTTTTGGAAGCTTTCCTGATGCTCTGAAGCTCTGTACCTGCAAGAAAACTCAAGAAAACACAAGTGCATACAAGCGCAAAAACTCTCTCTCGCTCTCTCGCACGCACAAATGAGGGGAAATGAGGTGAATGGGTGGGTATGGTGAATTTTCTGATTTTTTTGGAAATGGAGATGATGATGCGATGATGAAGATGGAGTGTGGGGAAGGTGAAAAACACTAAAAACTAAGTAAAAACAACAACAAAAACTGAAATTTTTACCTTCCAACGCCACTTCTTGCTATACTCTTACCATCACACATTCGTCCTAGACTCGATCCCCGGCAACGGCGCCAAATTTGGTGTTGCTCTAGCACAATGGTGAGAACCACGTTAAGAAGCTTCACCTCCTTAATGTCAATCCGAGGGAGAGGTAGGAGTGATATGAAGATCGTGAATGTGAGAAGATGTGAGAGTGAAGGTGAGAAGCACAAAGATGCACACACACATACACACACACAATGAAGAGACAAGCAAGACACAATGGAAGGTGGGAAATTAGCTCTATTACTCAAGAATACTCTTACAAGCTCAAGAATAACTCTAATCTCAAACAAGCTACAATGAACCCACCTCAAAAATGAGCTCTCTAGCTCTTTTTATAGTTTCTAGACTAGTTTTGACCGGTTTCACATCTAATGACCGGCCTAGTTAAAAAATAGGTCCTAGAGGCTATTTGGAAGGGTAAACGATGTCTAAAAATAACGAAAATTGGTACGAGTATTCTACCTAAGCTCCTCAAGCTCGAGGACTCCTCGGCTTGCACAAAATGGAGCTATGGATTACAAAAATGGGGTTTTGTCTATATTACATATGTTACAAGAGTGATGAAAATCACTGTTGGATGTTTGAAGAAGTAATAAAAAATATAATTGTTCTGAAAAAATGATCCGTCTGGCTCCCTGCTCTGTCTTTACATGCTTCCGTGGCGTCTGTGCCTCTGACTGCTTCCAACAGCGCATGAAGCTAAGAAGACAAGGACTAGGGAGAGAACATTATAACCATCTGGAAACACCACCCAGATATCCCATGGCCATGTGTCAAGTAAAGTCAACCACTCATCCTAGCATAGTGGACAGGAGACCATTCATTACAGTAAGGCTAGCGCACGGTAACCATAGCCAAGAACTCAGGGCTTTGATTGACTCAGGCGCTGCGACTAGTGCGATTAGATGGTCCCACTATAAGGCTTCAGGAATAGAAATGCGGCCAATTGAGGCATACCTCATAGGCCTAGGAGGCATGGAAACCCCTTGCATGGGTGAGGTGGACCTTCCTATCCTCGTTAAGGAGGTGACCATGACAGCGAAGCTATTAGTGTGCCATGATGACGACCTGATAGAACCCCTAATCCTTGGCCAAGATTGGCTATACGATCACTCAGTGGACCTAAATCTTAGACAAGGCTCCTTACAGATTGGAACCTTAGAGCAGAAGCGAGTGATACCGCTTGACTTCCCTAACGGCATTCCGCTTGACGGTTGTGACCCTAGACCATATGAAATGCATGCGACGGAAGACAGGAAGATTTTTGGGCAGACCGGTCACGTTACGTCTACACCAACCCACTCGGGCTTGGCTATAGACAGTTGTCAAACAGAAGGACGACAGGAGATCTTCCCTGGGACTTCCTGCAAACTAGAAGAGACAGTTACCCAACAGCAAGGGCAGAAGGGCACAATCAGAGGTCAGGTGGGTTGCATCAGTGGCCAAATGAGCACGACACCCTACGGTGCTCATCCTTCCAAGCTTGTTGCGGACTGGCCTAGATTAAAGTTACAAAAGGCATCACTTCCTAATGGGCAGGTCACGCAAGTGTTGGAACTCCCTTCTTTTCCAAAGCAGAGCGTCCATCCGACCTCTCACCCCCGACTACGACAGAGTCAACCACTACGAAGGAACCCAGACCGACGACAGTATCAGAGGAAACAACATGGAAAGCAGTTTAGGCCACCCAAAGGAAGCGGCACCAGACAAATATGGGTGCCAAAAGGACAAAAAGCACCAAAGAACTCCAGCCAAGTAGAAATCGACAAAAAAAAGGCAGAACAGAAACAGAATCGATATCCACCATCCCCTCGACCTCCTTCTATAGGTCCGACCATTCGCCAAATTTGGATCGCCAAGAAGTACCTTACCCATAGACCCAGGCCCACGCAGATTTGGGTACCCAAACCATGTATCATAGCTCAACCCATATGCCATGTAATATATAATCCTCACAAACCTTTTCATCCCTCGACACCACCACACCCGATACCACCCTTTACCCCTCACCACTCCAAGATCCTTAGGAAATGGATACCGAAGCGTGTCCAACCGTCTTTCCCTAACCCATCGTCTAACTACCCCCCGACTAACATACAACCTTGTACTCAATTACTAACCTTTAAACCTTGTATAAATTCACACACCATCATCACGCACCACTCGTAAACTCATCTCATCAAGAAATGTATGCATGATCTGAAACGTGTAGGTGTCTAGAGACCTGCACTAGTGCTGCAAGAAACATTGCATCCATCACAGCACAGCACTTGGCTACACGGGTTACGCATCAGTTATGGAAAGGGATTGCGGTCTCACTTTAATGGGATCATGATTAATTTCCATGCTAATGTGTTAATCTTTTGTAGCAGATCTTTCTCACTAGCGCACCAGCCACCATGCAAACCGACGAAGGAACATCAGGAGCAGGCCCCAGTGTAGCAGCAGTACCACTCAACGTGCTACGAGCAGAGTCCCACCCTACTGCTCCACCGCCGGAATTTCAGGGATTTCCAGGGCCCATGCCTATCGATAACCCCCCTATGGGCTACACCGAAAAGATACACAGGAACTCTCATTGGTTTCAGGGCCTTGCAGGACCCCTTGCGGACGCAGACTTTATATTTGAATCCTCTCTGACTTTTGATGACCGCACGTGGGGAAAGTACCAGTTTTTCTCCAGAGAATTCGAAGCCCTACAAAGCACCCAGGATTTAACTCATGTTTGGGCCAGAGCCGGTTTCACAGAATATTTCAGTGATCCTCTACCCAAACCGGATTTTTATAGGTGCTATTATTTAATCACTACATTGATGGCATCGGAGAATAAGGATATCCCAGGAACCTTCATATTGCCTACTCTAGTGGACGATCCACCTTACAAGAGATTTTATCTCTCTAAGGACCTAATCAGAGCAGCCATCAAGATTCATGGAACCCACACTCCCACAGACCGAGAGAGATTGATTCCAGAACCGATGAAACGTGGGGATGTCACGAAGTGGGAAGAGATTTCGGCCATTACACCTGAGTTGTCAAAGCCACTAAGAATATGCATGCAACATTTTGCATTTCCAGCTCAGGACAGATTTACCATGCCACACAAAAGAATATGGTTCGGATTATATTTGGCATGTACGGGACCTCAAACAGTTGATCTGGCAAGCTGGATCATAGATCAGATGTACCTGGCACAGCACAGATGGGAGCGCAAGAAGGTGCTTAACGGATGTTGTGCGCTCACTAGAATTGTGTATATGTGTTTGGCTTATGACTTGCCCATCGAGCGTGCATTAACAGGAGAGGAATTGAAGGCATTCAAGGGCACAACGAAGAAAGCCAGGAAGCCCAGTAGGACACGGGCAGGTAAGCGCATGCGAGGCACCATCCCTTGCCTCCAAGTGCCAGAGTCGCCGTCACCACAACCCTCTCCCGAGCGCCCACAGACAGAAGCTGCTCCCACTGTACAACCTATTCGCATACGGTTGTCCAGACCAGTAATTACGGAGGCCACCACGAGTACCGCTGCACCTCAGGCAACTACCACCACAGAACCCCTCACCACAACTGCAGAAGCTCCCACCACTATTGGTGCGGAAGCGTTTTCTTTCCCGATACCACATATGGAGACCGACCCCATAAACACGACATTTGATTTTGAGATGCCTGATGCATTCTCAAACGAGTTCCAGTATTCAGAAGCACCACTGTTCTCCCAGGAATATGAACGCCCCAGCTACCCTACTACGCCGCGAGACTTGCCACAGGGACAAGCTGTGTCGGGCTCTGAAGAAGAAAGAACCGAAACAGACGACGATCAAGGCGACGATGAAGCCAGCCAGGGCTCACCTGACGAACAGACAGAGGGACAAGGCCAACAAACCGACACGCACGGCGACACCAGCACATATGAAGGTGAAACTTTCGAAGCCGCAGCGTACACATTGGCCATAAAGAAATTATATCGTACCATGGAGAAAGTCTGGGCACGGAAGAGGTTAACTGAAGAGGAGAGCCAGGCATTAATTGAACAGGAACTCATCTCCGGAGGATTCGAAGACGCATATATTAGAGGGTTCAGAGAGTTAGTCAAATCAGTAGGCTCCCATGAAGCACTCAGGTTTTTACAAAGAAAGCAACTACCACAGTTTGATCCCCGCCGAGTGCGACTACTCTCAAAACCTGGGGAGTATATTCGTGTACCAACAGGAGCCCAATCTTCAGCACAAGCCAGGGAGGCACGCCTCGCCCCCGAACGTTCAGTAACCGCAGAAACCATTCTTGTAGATTCGCCACCCCGTACCACCATTGTACATACCACTACAATCCTCGAAATAACCTCCACCCCTTCGACTCCTCTCTCACCTCATCTTTCACCAACCCATCCTGTATCACCCGCACACCCACCTGCTTTCCCCACATCCACACCTGTACAAAGCAATATAGCCCCAACCTCTTCCTTACCCATTCATACCACCAGGCCCACACCCAACCTTCCGCATCCATATGTTAACCCCTTCACCCCTTCATCCTTCCCAGCGTTTCCCCCACCTCTAAGACCCCCATTCCCCTTCCTAACCCCACTAACCTTCTCACCAGTCTCACCTCCCCAACCTACCATAACCCCTATTTCCCCGTTTCACCAAACTATTCCAACCATCCCCCCTGTAAACTACTCTACGTTTGTAAATCCCGTATTCACACCTACGCAACCACCCACAATCACACCACTTTTCACAGTCACAACATTAAACACGTCCAATGGCATGGACATATCACCACCCACCTCACCACCACCCACTCCACTCACAGCACCCTCATATTTAGGCACTTCACAATTTTCCACAACCACCACTGCATCCACAGTCCCAACCCCACTTCCCATTCCCACTGCATCTACTCCCACTACATCCTCATTTAGCACTTCACTCATACTATCGCCCACCATAGACACCGCATTTCAACACATGTTCGCATGCATGACGCAAGTCCGCGAAGAGTTTGTATCACTCGGCACCAACTATCAACAGCTGCAGGCGACAACGAATGAACTACAAACGCAGCTTAACTCACTATCAATTGAGAATGCCTCACTGAACAGCCGATACCAAGAGTTACGAGAGGCTTATCACAAGTTAGAAATAGAAAGTGAGGAAAAAAGCAAAGAGGCCACCGCGGATTTAGATAACCTACTTAGAGCCCAGACTGTCCGCAATGCAACGCTTACTAGAAATATGGGCTTACTAAGAAGACACTTAGCCGCAGCAAAAGAGGAGAACCAGAGACTCCAAGAGCAGAATAGAGAGAACTTGGAAGCGGCTTTAGATCATCCAGAACAGCCACTAAGTCCGAGCAGATTCAAGGCAATCCCATCCGAGTCGATGCGGATGCTGCTAGACGACCATGTCAGATTGCTCGAGGACTATGATCGAATGAACGAAGAACATCAAAAGTTAAAGGAAGATCACAAACTGCTACAACTCAGAGAACCAGTAACACAACAGGTACCAGTAGCAGCGGAATTACCAGCGCCTGTGGACCCTGCCCCTGAAGTTTTAGAGGAACTCAACGCACTCCGGGCCCAGGTAACAAATCTTGAATCTAGGATTGCCATCTATGAAGCACCACCAAGGCCAGACTCCCCACCTGAGCTACCAGCTGAGGAAGAAACCGTCACTATCCCGGTGGAGGAGACCTTCGAAGAGGCTTATGAACCGATACCCATCCCAGGCGGACGTGTCACGGCCGAAGGCCAGATGACCTACGAATTACCTACCCCCGCGTGGATGAAAACAGTAGAAGAACTCGGAACGACACACTCGGCCAGAGTAGAGGCACAGCTACATGCCATGGCCATAATTGAAGAGAAAATTTTACAATCACCATTCTTTGCTCAAATGGCCCCGCGACGATACATATCCGGGCATGAGCTTCAGTATAAACCATACTTCATGTTAATGGCAGAATATCAGTTAACCATAGAGAAAGAAACCGGCATGAAACCAACGCATGCCACTCAATTCGAGCCAGAGGACTTGCCACCAAGGGCGCAGAGAGGTGAAATCCTTCAACCCGACTGGCGCAAAGATTTACTGCAAAATTATCCAGAGATGATGAGCACGTGGGTAAAAGCGCCGCTTCACTTAAAATTTAATCCGTGCTGGGGACCAGTACCACGACGCCGCTCTTGGACTGCCTTCGCTATAAAGCTACAAAACAATAAGCAGTGCCAAGACTGGTTGAACTACCCCTACTTCAAGCCACCAGTCGCGTTACCCACAGTAGGCTACATGATGGCGACGATCCGCCACTGGCTCCCTCGATTAAAACCTATGGATGATATTGCCGCGCACATGACTGTCAAAATCTTTGACATGATGCAGATGGTCTTTAAAGTCTTCCGGCGCATCAAGGCTCCCCATGTCAACACCCCGGGCTTTGAGCATGGCAACTTGGATTTAGTCTATGATATGAGCACAACGCCATCGCTACGGGTGTGTTACGCCTGGCACTGCAGGATCAAATATCTACCGGCATGTTACAAGCAAACATTCGAAGAAATGTTCACCACCGGTTTTTGGGAGTACCATTCAGAAGTATTCATAAGCAGGCCCACACACTTATTGCAATTATTCGCCTGTGAACGAATGGTGTACTCCACACACTATCAGCTCCCACCACCAGACGAGCCGCAACCTATCGACTGGGAGAAACTCGAGGCTGATCTAGCCCGAGGTATTCGTGTATCAGAGCACAACCTCGCTCAAGACCTCCTACAGAATTACATCCGGCAGACCTCACAACAAGGTTCTGTCAGGGACGACAGAAGCGAGAGGGAGGGGGGTGTTGGAAGCAGTCAGAGGCACAGACGCCACGGAAGCATGTGAAGACGAAGCAGGGAGCCAGGCGGATCAATCTTTTAAACAAATACATGTCTTATTAATTTTCCCAAAACATCCAACAGTGATTATTATCACTAATTGTAACATATGTATCATAGAAAACCCCATTTTGTAATCCATAGCTCCATTTTGTGCAAGCCGAGGAGTCCTCGAGCTTGAGGAGTTTAGGTAGAATGCTCGTACCAAATTTCGTTATTTTTAGACATCGTTTACCCTTCCAAATAGCCTCTAGGACCTATTTTTTAACTAGGCCGGTCATTAGATGTGAAACCGGTCAAAACTAGTCTAGAAACTATAAAAAGAGCTAGAGAGCTCATTTTTGAGGATAGCTTGTTGGAGCAAAGAAGAGAGTAGAGCTAGTTTGAGCTTGTAAGAGTATTCTTGAGTAATAGAGCTAATTTCCCACCTTCCATTGTGTCTTGCTTGTCTCTTCATTGTGTGTGTGTATGTGTGTGTGCACCTTTGTGCTTCTCACCTTCACTCTCACTTCATCTCACATTCACGATCTTCATATCACTCCTACCTCTCCCTCGGATTGACATTAAGGAGGTGAAGCTTCTTAACGTGGTTCTCACCATTGTGCTAGAGCAACAGAGCTTATACAGCCCACGACATAAAATGCGAGAAGAAATAATCACATCGCCATTTGACAGATCGTGAACTGTACACTTGTCATCAACAAATTTCACAACCAAGCTAATCTTGGCTAATGCAGAAACTGATAACAGGTTCTTCTTGATCCCTGGCACAAATAAGGCATCTGAAAAAGTGAAAGAACTACCATGAGCAGTAGTCAAAATGATCTTACCAACTCCCATAATAGGATAAGAGGAGTTGTTGGCACATGTAACAGTATTCCCTGTAGGGGCAGACTCGAGTGAAGAGAAGAAACTGTGCTGCAAGGTAATATGTTTGGTTGCCCCACTGTCAAAATACCAAACATCTGAGTCTATTGCAGACATGCACTGCTCATGAGAAAATGGGTCAAAACTGCAAATAGTAGTAAACGCCCACTCTTCTTCGTGCACAAGATTAGCAGACTCTATTTTTGGTGTAGAGGCCTTTGCAACAACCATTCCAGCCTGTTTCTTCTTTGCCTCTTTAGCAGCCAGTTTTGGACAGTTCTTTATGATATGATCATTCCCTTTACAGTACTTAAAAAACAATTTTTTCTTTTCTGATTTCTTCTCATCTTTAACTTCCTTCTTCGAATATGGAGAATTGGCAGATTTCTGCTTACTAGTTGAAGAGCTCCATTTTCCTTTGCCCTTCTGACTAGCCAGGAAAGCTTGATCTGCAACTCACATAATGGACCTCTTCTGCCTTGACTAATCTTCCTGCAACAGAACAGAGACTAACTCCTCAAATGATAAGGCATTTGGATTGCCTTTCATTATCAACCGAAGAGTAGAAGCAAAACTCTGATATGAATCAGGAAGACCATTCAGAACGGTCTGCACATAACCTCATCAGCAGAAATCAACTATTCCTTCAAATCTTTGATCTTCGTTAGGAAATTGTCCATAGAATCACCTTCATTCATGTGCTCACTCTCCAACTGTTTTTGGAGGTAAGCAACACGAGTCTCATTCCTAGCTTGGTACAATGTGGTAAGTGTATCCCAAGCATCCTTAACTGTTCTACAAGAGCGAATGTGAGGAATAATGGCACGTTTGACAGACAAAGCTATCAATGCATGTGCCTAGGCATCTATACCATCTCAGCGAATCTGCTCTGTAGTAGGTGTAGCAGAAACCGCAGCATGAACAAGAATATGTAGAATATCATCATCTTCGACACCTTTTACATCAGCTTCAGTACCTGCAGTTGTAACAGTTGTAGGTGTAAAAGGACATTTTTCAACACCCTGCACAATGTTCCATAGTCCTTTTGCAACCAATACATGTCACATCATATAAGCCCACAATGGGTAGTTGGTACCATCCAGCTTATCCTCAACAGCCAATATACAGAATACATCACTGCTTTCAGCCATGGCCGGTGACTAAAATACCTTGATGCATAAAATTGACTATATCTCAAAAAGGTGAACAGAACTGCCCAGACGGAGGAGTGTCGACGGCGCCCTAGATGAAGTGACGACCTAGTCTGATACCAATTGTTGGAGATAGACGTCTGCGGAAGCACGCGAACAGCACAAGGAAGGAGAAGAAGCTTGGAGCAAAACACACAATACTGAATGTATTACTAGAGAATGTACAAAGATAAGTAGCCCATTAGGGCAATAGGCATATATACAAGCCAAGGGAAAAAAACCTCCTAAAGAGGGAAAAAAGTGCCCCGGCGGTCCTAGAGTGTTCACACACATCACTACCTAAATATATCAACAAAAATTGGATGATAAAGCAGTGAAATGCATTTTTGTTGGGTATAGTTCTCAAAAGTTGAGTCTATCATCTATATCATCCACACACTAAAACATTTTGGTTAGCCATGATGTTGTTTTTGTGGAAGATGCAATTCAACCATTACTTTCATGTACTATGGAGAGACATCAATTAGCTCCAAAGATGTGTATGAAACTTTGTTGCCTCTTTTTACAAGTAGGCAGTCAAGGGTTGGTCCAAATGAGGCAATTTCTCAGCCTTTATAGATTCCACATGATGATGCGTATCATTCCAGTTGTGATGCAGATCTACATGATGCACTTCTTGATGAGAGGGCTGATATAGAAGAGGCAAAAAATATGGCTAAATGGCTAGTGAAAATATTTCAAGATAACTTACATACACCTCTTTCATATTGTACTCATTCAGGCTCTCATAGTGCTTGTTTTGCATCAGATTGATATGCAATGGATGCCTCTAGTTTTTTGTGATGAGAATGAGCCTATTTCTTTTGATGAAGCACAAAATTCAGAGAGTTAGATGGTTGCGATGCAATCAGAATATGATGCTATTATGAAGAATGGTACTTGGCCTTTATGTGATTTACCCCCAGGTAAAAATGTCATTGGCACTAAATGGGTATACAAGCTGAAGTGTAAGCCTGATAGAGTAGTTGATAGGCATAAGGCTAGGCTTGTTGCAAGAGGTTATGCTCAAGAGAAAGGCATTGATGAGACCTTTGCACCCACTTGTTGAATCACCACCATTTGTAGCATACGTGCACTTCCAACTCATCATGGTTGGAATGTACAGCAGTTGGACATTAAAAATGCATTTCTGAATGGTGAATTACACAAAGGTGTATGTATTTTAGCCGAGTGGTTTTATGAAGAAATGGAATGAAAACAAATTGTGCAAGTTGAAAAAGGCATTATATGGTTTGAAGCAAGCACCACATGCTTGGTATGAAAAGGTACATGCCCACTTGATTGCACATGGTTTTGAGAATATTTCAACTGAGAGCACCTTATATGTTAAGCATGCAAATGATGTACTTCTGATCATTGTTGTGTACATTGATGACATGTTTCTCATTGGTCCTAATGAGAAGCATTTTGCTAATCTAAGACTGATTTGCATGCCTCTTTTGAGATGTCAAATTTGGGGCATTTGCATCATTATTTGGGCATTTACTTTATGCAACTTGATGGAGGAATAGCTTTTTTACAAAATATATTGACACACTAATGCATCATTTTGGCCTTGAAGATTGGAAACCTATTGCCACTCCTGTGGAAACAGGTCTAAGGTTGAGTCTTCATGATGTTGGAGGTGCATTTGATGTTGTTCTCCATTAATAGGTTATTGGATGCTTGATTTACTTATGCATAACATGGCTTGATATCCAACTTTCTATCTCTTAGATGAGTAGGTTTATGCATTGCCTAGGTATGAAGCATTGACAAGCGATTAAATGCATCTTTCACTACTTGAGTGGTAGTTGGCTACTTGGGTTGTTTTATCCCAAGGGGGGATCGTTACTACCATATTTACATGCTTTTTCTAACTCAGAGTTGGTTGACTGCTATGACACTTGTGTGTCCACTAGTGGTTTTTGCTTCAAGCTTAGTAGTCATGCATATCTTGGTCGAGGAAGAAGCAGCCTACAATGGCCACTTTTAGTTGTGAGGCTCAGTATAGGGAAGCTTTCATAGCAACTATTGAGTGTGTGTGGCTCAGACACCTTTTGGCTGATTTGGGCGTTGGTGAGTCTTCTACCACCACCATCTTCACTGACAATTAGAGCACATTGGCAGTTGCAAGGAACCCTATGTTCCATGCTCACAAAAAGCACATTGAGGTGCATTATCATTATGTTAGGGAAAGGTTCTCTACTAGAGAGATCACTTTAGCATATGTGTCCACACAGGATAACATTGTAGACTTTTTCACAAAGGCTCTGCCTAGGGAGAAGTTTTAAGCTTTCCACAGCTTTTGGCTCACTTCATTTTGTGGATTGATCTTTGTCCACATAGCTTGGAACTTTCTTATACGTGAGTGCAAATTGCTTGTTTACACATCACTCTCAAGGGGGATTTATTGACAAGTGAACACACTTAGGATTGTCAGGGCACTTTTTCCCCTCTTTAGAAGGTTTCTTCCCTGACTTGTATATATGCCTATAACCCCTAATGAGTCACTTATTCTTGTACATTCTCTTGGTAATTCATTCAATGTTGTGTTGTGCTTCAAGCTTCTTCTTCCTTGTGTTGTTTGTGTGCTTCTGCAGACATTGAACTCCAATAATGTAGTGATATTATGTAGATTTTCATTCCAAACTTATGGTGTGAGTGTTGTGATGATATCATATGATTATTGATTTTTTTATTATACTATTTGATATAAATTGCTAATGTTATTTTTTTGTAGATTTACAAGTAAAAAATAGCAAGAATTCCAAATATGAATGATCAACTTGAGCATGGTGAATCTTAGAGAATTTTAGATGAATAATATGAGATTTAAAATATTTTCAATCTAAACTACTTCCAATCTAAAATATTTTTTATCTAAACTATTTTTTATCTAAAATATTTTCTATCTAAAATATCACTAACCTAAAATATTTTCAATCTAAAATATTTTCAATCTAAAATATTTTCAATCTAATTATTCTCAATCTCAAATGTTTTCAATCTAAAATATTTTCAATCTAAAATGTCTTCAATCTAAAATACTCTTTATCAAAAATCTTTTCAATAAAAAAAAGTTATTGAGAGTATTTTTAACCGAAATCATTTAATCGAAAGTGCTTTAGATTGAAAAATCTCCAAATTGTAGTGCAAAAACTATTTCAACTTGTCTGAATAAACTAACATGGAGCCAAAATTTTGGTCAAATAATAAGAGGTCGTTGAAAAATTCCACAATTATTCATGAATAATTGAATTATCAAATAACAAATAATGCAAAGTTAGATATTCCATGAGTCTTTGTTTCAATGCTTTTCAATGCCCTTGGTTCTCGCTAAAGGCCTTACAAGACTTTCTTTAACTTGCATACATGTTGTGGAGATCTCTTGTCTTCAAAGCCTTGACGTTGCTCCATATACACTATCTCTTGCAAGTGGCCATCTTGAAAGGAATTCTTTATATTACATTAATATATCTTCCAACCTTTGGTTGCACCAAATGCAAATACTACTCTTATGGTTGTCATCCTTGATATTGTGCTAAATTTATTCTCATAAACTATGCCATTGGTTTGATCAAAACCCTTGACAACAAGTTTCCCTTTGTACCTAGACACATGTCCATCATAAATACTTTTTACCTTATATACCCATTGATTTCCATTACCTTCATATCTTTGATTCTTGGAACTAGAATCCATGTGTGGCTCTCTTATAAGGCTGCTACCTCCTCTTCCATGGTCGAGTTCCACTCTGCATTCTTATTTGCTTCTTCAAAGTGTTAGACTCTTCACAAGCTGTCAATTAACTCATATAAGCTTGATCTTTTGCAATGAAAGAGTCATATGTCAAGCTCTAAACTGAACACCTTTTGTCTTGATGAGATTGTTATGGACTTTCTTCTCCTTATCTTTGATGTTGTAAAAGTAGGGGTTTTAATCTGCTCCATTTCTTCATCACTCTGATCCTCCATCTCTACCCATAGGTTGTCATTGTTTTCCTCTTTGCCTTTGCCTTAAAAGTTGGTCTTGATTTCAGCACTCGATGAGTCATTTTCTCTCAGTTTACTATGCCAAGGTGTGCTACAACTTGGCTGTGATGTTGTGCTTGAAGTGATTGACCCACTTAGTTCTATTCTCTCTTGAATTTGGTTATGCTTATTCTCTACTTCATAGATGTCTTCTACCTACAACTCATCCTTTTATATGGTATTAAGGAAGAAATTCATCAAATATAATGTCAAAAGATCATTTTAGCTCTTTTTTTAGGGTTGTAACACCTAAACCCTTTTTTTCCATTGGAGTAACCAATAAACATACATATATTTGCCTCTGATTCTAGTTTGTGTCTTAGCTCATGTTGAATGTGTACATAACACACACACGCAAAAACTTTGAGATGAGAAAGGTTAGACTTCTTATCGTACCATGATTCATACCGTGTGTAAGCATGTATACATTTAGTTGGACATCTATGTACACTCTTATTACTTTTCTTAGGGTTGCAACTTCGATGTGTGGAAAATTGTAGGGTGTTCTAGGGCATAGCTTATAACGTATGTTCTCCTCTAGGCTTGAGATTCTCACTAGGGAACCTGACAATCATAAAGAAAGCTATGAACTTCTAAAATTAGTGCCCCTATGACCTTAGATTGAAGTTCTCGACATTGATCAACAAGAAATTTTAGCACTTTTTATGAATGGCCAAGCATATATATCAAATAACATATGCATTCAAGCTCCTATTTCCTCAATTCTTGAATCTTGTGAGTCATGGAACCTTCAATGTGATGTCTCCACAATTATCACAAGGAGTTGTGATTTGATGTCTTTGCACTCTATGACTCTTTTGTGCTTTTCTCTAATTTAGGATCACTTCAAATACTCAAATTTTACTTTCAAAAACTAACTTTTCGTAAGAGTGTGTCCTTATGCAATAGATGGGCCCTTGAGTGGTTGACAGGACCTTGGATGACAAATCCCTACCATATCAAATTGAACCAAATCAAACCAACGAGTGAGTTTACTCTATCTCAAGCCTTACCAAGAGTTTTTTCCAATGTTTAGGTTCACTTAAGTGCACAAATTGCCTTTATGATGTAGGAAGGAGCCTTGGAGTCAAGATGCCACGAAATGAAAACTTACACTTTTGGTTTCAGCTTCAAGAATTTCACACTCACAAGTGAACTCAATGTACAAACCCCTTTGTGGGGACGTCACGAGATCTCTTGGTGGAGAGTCTTAGCATGTGACACTCAATTATTTCCTTTAATTCCGGTTCTAAAACTCAAACATGCTTGCAAGTATTCTCATCCAATAAATTTACACGTGAAAAATGATTCTCAATTTTCCTTTTTCCCAAAGAATGTATCCTTTGAAATACCCTCATAATACCACAAATAATCGATGTGACAATCAAGATATAAAACCTTATAAAATCATGTAAACCCCTTTTTGTCTTAGTATGTACAAATTCTAGTGGAAATTTGTGGGGACTCTCAACCCCACCATACCTTGAAAATGTCTAGGATCCTTAGGTCTTGCAAACCATTAATTACCTCATTGAGACCTTGGCTCTTGAATAGGACCTATAGGTGCTCCTGAGACCTTATGAGGTCTTATTGGAGACTTGGAAGATTTCTTGCGACTTTCCAAGTCCACAAGGACCTTAGGAATTATGAAATACTAGGTCCTTCTTTTAATATCACAAGTTATGATAGACCAAAATATTACCCACCTAGCACCAAACATGCCTTAGTAATTTCAATAAATTAACAATAAAATTGCAATTTCAAATTTGCGCTCCCCATGCATATAGTATGACCCATCATATTCCTCATCCACTAGAATTGTGATGGAAACAAGACCGATGTAGTTGTGTTTGTGGCAAACAAGTAGCACCAGATCTCCCTCTTGGTCTTCAACTCCTAGGCACATCCATTATGGTAATTCCAATAAGTGTGAGTGGCTATTTAGTTGACCTAGCACTCCCTTACTTATGTATTGATGGGTTCCCCTCAACCAGTGAATAAAATGTTATGCCAACACATTCCAACTAATTAATCATGAATAGCCTCCATAACTTTTATCTTTTCAAGGGTATCCTCAAGATCCATTAATAGAATCCCTTGGATGCAAAGCCTTCTATTATATTCCCATCCTTGCTTGAACACAGTTGATGGCATGAGTGAATCCTGAGACCCTATGGCATATCCTATCGTGAATCGATTACTATTTATACGTTCATTTAGCAACATGATAGTACAAGATGCAATGATTGAGCCCATCATTTTACAACTCCAACTGCATGCAACTTCATTATCGGCACTAGTCCAATTATTCCCATTGCTCTAGTGGGTGCTACAATGCTCATTTCATTGCCATGAAAAACAATCTCATGATTCCATGAGGACTAGTTATCAATTATCTTGTTTAGATGATTCCTTTTGACACTTTTCAAAGGCCTAGCACAAAATTAATCGTGGTTCCATCCCTAATATATGAATCTCACCCTAGTAGTGAGGTCCACCTGCCACATGAACACAATCTTAGCGTGATACCTTCGGTAATGTTTACACTTCAATTGATTTTGGTTTGATTTTACCATTGACTTGAATTTAGATATTACTAAAATAATGAAGAGGTGACCAACGATCTCCCTTCCTCTAACGAGCTACAACATCAATCCCATTGGCTACTACATCTCCATCACATCAAAGGCCTCTTGGTTTGTTGGCATGGAAGGAGTATGGCCGTACGTGCTCCTCACTCACCCTACTTGCACCTTCTCCTTATGATAGTTCAAGTTCCATGTGGCACTAAGTGATAGGCACTCATAGTGAAACTAATCAAGCCAAACCACCACCCATCTTTTGACCAAGGAAGCTAATGGACAAGGAGCTACCCAAATGTCTAGGCTTCCCCCATCCAATCTAAAGGCTATATAAAGGGGTGTCCACACAAGACACATACATTGTTTTCGTACCTAGTGATACTTTGAGATACCCTATGTGAGCATTTTGGAGCACTTGTGACCTTTTACTCTCCAACCATAATTTGTGGAAGAGGCTCCTTAGTCTAGAAAGGAATTCCCTACTAATTGCTTTTGGTGCAAAGGATAACCTTGACGTGGAACTCGCAAGTGATACTTTGAGATACTCTAGTGATACTTTGAGATACCCTATGTGAGCATTTTGGAGCACTTGTGACGTTTTACTCTCCAACCATAATTTGTGGAAGAGGCTCCTTAGTCTGGAAAGGAATTCCCTACTGATTAGTTTTGGTGCAAGGGATAACCTTGAAGTGGAACTTTAAACTAAATTAGGAAGAGAGTAGGGACATGGAACTACTACAAGCAACCCCTTGATATGTGAGTCCTTTGCTAGCTTCCATTTCAGATTTAGATAGTCCTTGGTTGCTACTTCTATACGCAATGAGCTAGTTTTCTAGCTTCAAGTTGTTTCTATTGTATCTTCTTCTTCTCTAATCAATTTGAGGTCATCCCATTTTTGTTTGATTTCTCATATAGTGTATCAAAGTTTCTGTTACTCTTGGTATTGTTCTATAATTGAGCTTTGAGAGAGGTTGCAAGTAATGAAGGTATATCTTCACACATACTCAAAAAGAATCAAGAACAAATATTCTATCTTGTAGAGGGTCATTTTCCATGTCGGAAGAACCAAATTGAGTTATTTAAAATCTTTTGGACAAAGCTAATAGTCTATTGTCAATTTGGAAAGTTTCAAATTCATTGTCATTTTGAATATGAGATATTCCTAGAACAATATATCTAGGCCACTATGCAAAGTAAGTGTTGAAAGCCTACAACTTTCTAAAGCAGCATAACAATTTCAATTCTTCCCCCCAAATGGGAAGTTTCGTCTAGCTCTATCTAGGCTGCCATACATGTGCAAAAGGAGGCTAGGGGCCGGAGAGGGGGGGAGGGGGGGAGGACCAGCTTGCTTTTCGCTTTTCACATAAAGATGGAAAAGTTGGTTGTTACACCAAGGGCTTTCAAAAACAAATGCCAAGACAAATCCACATGAACTCAGTTGTGTGAATGTTGTGTGAATGTTTGGGTAGGATACAATGGACAAAAATATGATAAATATTTCAGGCCCCGGCATCTCCACATGACCTATGTATGTGTGTGCATGTGCGCATGCACATGTGCGTGTGCGTGTGCATGGGCGTGTGCATGGGCGTGTGGGCATGCGCACACGTGCATGTTCGATGGAGAACTACCTCCATCTATACTTTCCCATTGAGTACCCAAAGAGAGATGCACTATGAGAAACATCCTAGCCATCATTGAGGTTCTAAGTGTAGACTCAATATAACATAATGCGAGCATATCTCATTTGCTTCAAGAAAATCTGAATACTTAAACTTAAAAAGTTGGTTACATTCTTTGTAATATATCCTAGTTTTATTATTGAGAAAAATTGTCGACAACGGATGTGTGCATGAATACTTCTCTTTCCACAATACATCCCATAGATGTCAAATTATTGTACAAAAACAATTTGTCGGACTACTCATTTCCATCAATACATGCAAACATCCCATAGATGTCAAATTATTGTAGAAAAACAATTTGCTGGACTACCCATTTCAATCTTGTGCAAGCCTGAGAGTACCTTAGTCATTAGAAGAGCTGTGTTTCATGCTTGCATGTGTGTCACTTATATCTACCACATGCTTAAGTAGGTAATTGGATTATCATGTGCTCAATTGGATAGGTATTTGGATTGACATTTTGAAAGTATCAGTTCACCCACAATACCGATCAATGAATTTGTGAAACAAGATTCACACATGCTCAAGGATATGTAATAGCACACACATGCTCATGGGTGGGTGAGTGGGTGGGTGGGTGTGGGTGGGGTGGTGTGTTTGTGTGTGTGTGAGTGAGTGTGTGTGTGTGTGTGTGTGTGTGTGTGTGTGTGTGTGTGTGTGTGTGTGTGTGTGTGTGTGTGTGTGTGTGTGTGTGTGTGTGCACGTGTGCGTGCACGCACGTGTAAATGTGAAATGGAGAGGTATGAATCTCCTGGGAGCTGCCACCTACACTTGTGAATCCCTAGTTTGGAGAGGTGGCTCTTGTTGTTTTGGCCATAGATTATTAGATCAAGGACACATGCCTGAGATTGGTGGTTCATTTCCTATATATACATAAACACACATATACATACATAGACAGAGTCTTAAACATCATAAGATTCATGAATACTTCTCTCGTCTAAAAGATGTTTGCATGAACTCAGACCAGTCATCATGAATTGAAGAGGCGAATAAGTCATTTTGGAATCACCTTGTTGTCCCATCTTTTTATATATTCATCTGCTTCAATATATGTTAGTGGCAGTATGTGAACAAAAACACGAGAGAGAGAGAGAGAGGGGAGAGAATTCTAATTAGACTGATGACTTAATATCTACAAAAATTACATGGCATGTACAAGCTTAGGTACAAGGATATAGTATAATTACTGCTTATTCATGGGGAAGACTAAGCATGATGCAGCTGAAATAAAAGACCTGAGATAGAGATACGAACTGAGGTACAAAGTCTTGTATCACTACATAATCAACTCGTACCAGATGAGACTAAGCATGACGTACCTGAAACTGAGATATGGGTGAGGTACAAATACCGTGTATATATTCATGAGATCAGGATGAATTGTTCTGATGAATACATCAATGAGCAGCAGCAAAGTAGACAACTCCTACAGCATCAAGATGATAATCTCCACAAGAATATCATCTGCCAAAGAGAAACTTTTGGTAGCACTTCTGAGTATATAGCTGATTTTATGAGTCTGACTTAATATGTGTCTGAGCAGCTTTCTGATGCATATTGAAGTAGCCATGTATATGACTAAGACGAGACCAAAGCTGAGAGGGGGGGGGGGGGGGGGGGGGGGGGGGGAACAACAACAAAAACAGTACGCTTATGAAGTATACTCAAAAATTAACTGAAATCAGAATGAAAAAACTGGATCAAGTGATACATCTAACGTTGAATGAAAGGTACAGATAGTAGTCAAAAATAAAACCAACATGATCCTGTTCTAAGCTGAGTATTTGTCTCCTCAACGTGTGACCTGATGGGCAATCTGGAGTCTGAACTTGAATTGAATGATCGTGTAAAATGGAATCTATAGACTCCTCATATAACTTTTTTATGACAAGCGGGAGATAAAGGGGGTCCCTTGGGTGTGAGAGTTGTTCTTTCAAAATTTCCAGCTTGATGGAAGAGTAGGTCGATGATCAAACATCCAGAAAGGAAAAGGGAAAAAAAAAATTAAGCCTTATCACCAAATGAATTATCACAGATTGTTGTTAATAGTATATACATGTAAAATTCCCCCATTTTTTTGTTTTCACTCTAGGAGGACATAAAATAGAGGGCGAATAAGGAATGCCCATGCGGCACAAATATCTATGTTGAAATAACTTCTCAGCACCTATAAAGGTGAAGAGGGAATCAAAATTGTGTTAAGAGAAATTTATGCAGGTGATTTCCCCTACAAATAAAGAAGGAATACCACATTAAATGGAGTAATATACATCCAAGTTGAGCCATATTTTACAGAAAAATTATCCCACTTGAAACTAAATCATGGATGATCTTAGAGAACAAGCTCTAGACCTAACTTGTTCCTCTAAGCAGAGAACTCTCACTTCTTTTCTGGGAGTTTCTGTAATAATTCCGGAACTATTTCAAACAAATCTCCTGCTAGCCCATAGTCAGCAACCTACAAATTGATGGAACCATAAAACTGTTATGCATCCTCTGTTACAGCTGTTATGCATCCTCTGTTACAGCTGTTATGCATCCTCTATTACATTACAAGATGATTCAATCACCACAAATCAATACCTGAAAAATGGGAGCGTCTGGATCTTTGTTAATGGCAACAATGACCTTGGAATCTTTCATACCTGCCAGATGTTGAATTGCACCAGATATACCGATGGCTATGTACAGTTGTGGAGCCACTATCTTTCCTGTCTGACCCACCTGGAAGATATACAATGACCAGCAGACACTATCATTGACATGTATATGTGTATGTTTGTGTGCGTACAGTGCAAAAGCATACACAATTTTTTTTTTTTACGAGAAACAAGTTCCGAATCATAAAATTTTATGACACATACGAGTTCAATCCCTCTGGTTCCTTGTGCTATGTGAGGACTTCAATTGTGTTTAATATCAGTCTCTTCTTATCAGCCACATACACGATAGCATGCTTCCGAGGACTGGAAACTTGTTAGTGTAAATCAACTGCAAAATCTTGTGCTATTGCATAACAGTGCTGCAAAGCAACACATTTCCTAAGGTTTAAAAGGGTATTAATCCCTTTCACACATTGCAACTACTAATAATGCTTCTCAAATGTGAGTAAAAATTCTTCAGATACAAAATGAAGTAGAGAGGGGAAAAAGGCATAAAAGAGGGCCAAGGTTAGAGAAGTCCAAAAGAATTTTCTTAGTTATTCCTCTTCATCTTCAGGTAGATTAGGAATCCCTCCCTCCCTCCCCTGCCTCTCTCCCCCCCTCCCTCCCCCCCTCCCCCCCCCCTTCCCTCCCTCCCTCCCCCCCCTCCTCCCCTCCTCCCTCCCTCCCTCCCTCCCTCCCTCCCTCCCTCCCTCCCTCCCTCCCCCCCACCACCCACCCTCCCCCCCCACCCTCCCTCCCTCCCTCCCTCCCTCCCTCCCATATATATATATATATATATATATATATATATATATATATATATATATATATATATATATATATATATATATATATATATATATATATATATATATATATATATATATATATATATATACACCTCCCCCCCTCCCCCTCCAAATTATAGCAATTAGAATTCAAATCATACATTTTAGAAATATTCAAATTGAGCATTGCATATATTCATTTGTAAACCAGGACATTTTCATATATAGTCGAAAATCAAAATTTGGGCTTTTTGGAATAAATCACATATTGTTGTAGTACTCTCTGAGACAATTGATACCCAACATGTTACCTAAAACCCAACATATAGACTCGCCCTTTGGTTTATTTGGAGAGCGAGGTGACGGCACATCTTTGAGCGGCAATGGATTCCCCGGTTGAGACAGTTCGGGATTTCTGGCTCGAGCTCATTCACACTCTTCAGGAACAACTGGACTGTCCACAGGGTGATTCGGATGGCATGATTCGAAGGGGACTTGCCTTTCTTCAGCTCTGGCAGAAAGGCCCTTTCTTACTTCTCAGGGAGATACTATCCAATGGAACTAGCGGCCACTTGCTTGGCTTTTCCCCCAAGAGCTAGCCATCACCGCTACCTTGTGTAGGGTCGGTGTATAGGGGGGTTTATCCCCCCATGTATATGATGTTGTACTTGATCCGAGAATGGGAATGTAGCCCTGTGGGCGTTTTTTCTATTACTAATGACAGGATCTTTTTGTGGGGGAAAAAATAACATTGACTTAGCTCATAGGATTTCTTATTGGTATTTTGTGTACAAACCTTATCTTGTTTAGAACTTTAGTATTCTTATCTATCCAAATCATGGGTGACTATGATCAATTCAATATTTTGTAGATAAGAGAGTAGCTCCAAGCCCCCATTTTCAAGTTTTACGCTCAAAAATCTTTTGATAGCAAGAGATCTGTGGGATATTGTGCCAAGTGATTTACCACGTCTCGAAGGACCTAGGCAAACACGTAATAGAAGTAGAAGACATGCAACAGCTAGAGATGAATCTTCAACATCTATACTTATATTGAACCACAAACCCCACCTAGGAAAGATCCCACACTAGACCTACTTCTCAAGATCAAAAAAATGGGATATAAGAGATGCCTAAGCTTTAACCATCATATTTCTTTCTGTAAAGAGATATGTTATTCTTCATCTTAGATCTTCTAAGACATCTAAAGGAGCTTTGGATAGGTTAGAAAATTTGTTTTATTCTTTAAACATTGCAAGAAAGCAATATTTGAAGCATCAACAACACAATTTGAAAACGGAAGAAGGTGATTTTGAGCAAGAATATCTAAGTAGAATTCATGATCTAGGTTAGCAAACTTTGAAGTTAGGATGATGAGTTTGTTACCATCACTTCGAATTCCTTACCTCGGTATTATATGTCTTTCCTGGCTACTTTCTCTATCACTCATATAGTGATTACGTTAGAAAGCTACAAAGCCCATTGCTTCATGAAGAACAATCTTGATTGAATCTAGAACTACAAGAGACTATGAATGATCTAGCTCAAAATCCAAGAACAATTCTAGTTCTACTTCTGCTGCCAATCCCAAATCTAGTAAAGATCATCCCCATGACTCTGATTCTAATGATCTTGATAATTTTGTTAAACAGGAAAAGACATTTAGGAAAGGGAATCGTTTCTATTGTAAAAAACCTGGTCAAAAATCTAACAAAACAGAAAAGAAATTCTAGTAATGTAGTAGATGATGATCAAAAATATAATGAACGAATTGAGGCATCAAACACCATATACCGTGAATATCAAGATTTTGTATTTTCCACAGTTTAAAAGATTTTAAAAAGTTTGTTGATAATGGTGCATCAGAGCACATGACATCTGACCTTAGCTTATTCCAGTCTATTTCGTCTGATAAGCCAAATGTGTTGGTTTCTTAAGCTAATTCCAAACTCTTCCAATGACAAGCATAGAATATGGATTCTGAAGCAAATGGACTTAGTTCTAGGGCATGAATGGTTATGAGACTTCAAGCGACACACCAGCGTGATTATACGTGATTACTACACTAACACTCAGGAATTCACAAAAGATGGGAGGACATACAACATCCCGCGTAAGCACCATGTGCCCAATGCATCATTATCTCCTCTTTGGAACATGAGTTGTTACATAGAGATATAGTACAAGAGCTTTATTGATTTTATCTTATAATGAAGTTAAATCTCATATAAGTGATCATTCTAGTAATATAAACACTCTCTAGAGTTAGCATTATTCTTTTTTGTCTCAATTTATTCTTGCTCCATTTAAAAGTTTAATGTTTGAGTTCCAAGATGTTCTTCCAAAGAATTTGTCAAGTGGCTCTCCTCCTCATAGATCATGCCATTGGATTGGTAGCAAATACAAAGCGCATCAATAAGCCACCCTACAGATTGAATCAAGCCAAACATGAAGAGGTGAAACAATAAGTCGAGGAATACCTTGAACGAGGCTTCATTGAGCCTTGCAACTCACCCTTGTTGGTTCTCTTGGTGAAAAAGAAAAACACCTCCATGAGATTATGCATTCATTACAAAGCTCTAAATAAGGTAACAATAAATAATGAACTTATGACGAGAATGAAAAACTTATTCGATCAATTACATGATACATGCTATTTCACGAGTTGAATCTTGAAGAGAAATACCATGAGATTAGAATTAAGGCAGAGGATGTTTTTTGGACTACCTTCAGAACTAGGTATGGGCACTAATTTTGGTCTCACTAATGCTTCAACAACATTCTTGAAACTCATGAATCAAGTTTTATGGCCTTACCTAGAGTATTTATACAAGACTTCCTAGACGATATCCATGTCTATAGCTCAATTGACCAAGAACACCTCCAACACTTCCGTAAAGTTTTCCAAATGTTAAGGGAGAATTCACAAAGGTTCAAAGTGAATTCTTCAAAATTAAAGTCTCCCCCTTGGGGCTTATGATCTCCAAGGACAGAATCCGAATGGATCGTGGAAGTCTCACATGACCCACATGGAATCACTAAGGTGGTCATCTGAAATCAATAGGAGTGACCCAAGGAAATTTTTCCACCCTTCAAAGGGCAAAAAAGTAAATAGGGATGAAAATTGAAGAAGACAATATGAGGGCTAGGTCCAACAAGAAAGGCAGTTAGTAGTTGTCGGTCATTTCTAGACTAGCCTCGACAAGGGTTTCATGTAGTCAACCACCCTTGTGGCATATAGGTCATCTACCTTCCTTGGTGAGTACCAGCTCCACCCTCAGCCATATACCCTCTAAAGCTGTCTGCAACCGCAAGCACGCCTTCCAAGGCCTACATAAAGAGGCATTAAGTGTCACTTGAGACATCAGATGAGAGAGATAATATACATCCAATTGATGTGCATGAAAGTTTAATAACCAAGAAAGGAAAGGGCATCTAAAGGGAAGCATTCCTGTCCCGTACAACAGTAAGAAGAAGGTGCCATCTCCTGCAGGTGGAGTCATCTAAAGGTGGAGACTGGGGCAGGAGTGGCACTCAATGGACTACTACTAGAGGCAATTTGAAGTGGATACTCCTACTGATTGTTGTTGTCTAGTTTGTTGTATTGAGTAGTCTGCTGATGCATTTTCGGCTACTTTTGTAATTTACAGCTAATCATGGTCATGGTTGTGATTCCATCTCTATGAGACTATGAGTTCAGACAGCATATTCGTGATTGGCTTTGCTCTATCTCGCAGCCCTTGCATTGTTTCTTGGATGTGATAACTAAGAATTTGATCGATATATAATCTCCATCATCTCACTTGTATTAGCCCAGCCTTTCCTTTTTCAATATCTTGTTGTGCAGTTACAGTGTACACTGAGTCAAAAATCATAATGATGTTTTTCATCTTTTGTTTTTTTGGCACATGCAAAAAGATACGGCAGTGCAAAAGTTCAGCAACTTAACTGAATGTTCATGCAAGCATTCATTTCCCTGAACTACAATCAAAATCGATACTTATGGCCAAGAATCCATACTAGACACCATGATCCTTGTCGAGCATTAATTTAGCCACTAGTAAAAGATGAGTGGACAAAACACAAAGGGACAAACAAGTTACAAGAGAATTTGTCTCAAACTTAGATCAGACCTTTATAATCAGAGCACCAAAGCCCGGAAATGTATGTGGGTGCCACCCGACATCAGGATATATGCCCTTTACTTGATTATCGTGGCACAAATAGGCATTCACAATAAGCACTTCCTTAAGAAGGCCTACACAGAGTATAATCAACCAATTTCGTGGAGCAACGACCTCTGTTCTTTCCAACACTCTCTAGCCTATATATCAAGAGGAACACTGAAAAAAATCAACAGGAAAGTGAATAGTAATCCCTCGCTCAGGCCTCATATAAAAGTTACCCTGTTTTTACAAGAAGCAGAAATAAAGGGAAATACATCCTCCTGCGTAAATACAACTGAATCTTTTAGGCCAGAATAAGTATACAATCTTTTACTTAGTCCATTCAATGCACCAAATCACAAAATTCCTGTAGAAATTCATAGTCACAGCCCGAAACAGTCCTGCAAATAGCAATCATAGTCTAATAATAAACATAACTAAAATATCGAAAGCTGTGAATACACACCTGCATGTCGTTGGGGACATAACCTGCATCTACAGCTGCTCTTGTTGCTCCAACTGAACCAATTTGTTGAAAAACAAATAAAAATATATAAATTGTTGTCTTTCTAAATGATGCCTTCACGGACTAAAAAATATTTAATCCAGGGACAAAACTCGCCATAAGGACTTCTCAAAGTGATACTTAAAAGCCAATGTTATGTTATATAGCTCAATCAGCAAGCTTGATCATATTAAATCTGAGAAAATACCTGCACCTCCTAGTTTATCCGCCAACTTCTCCAACATTTGAAAGTTCTCCTTGCTTTTTAGTGCTCGTCCACCAGAGATCACAACTTTTGCACTTCCAAGGTCCGGCCTCTCAGTTTGTTGAGAAACTTGTCCTAACCAGGTTGATCTACCTACCACATCTGCATGAAAAACTGCCTCATACTAAACCCACAATGTTTGAAGGTTAAGATGTTATTGCATCATCAATACGGCCTTAATTATTTGATATTTACCTGACATCGAATTTGTAACATCCAAAGAAGTGATGGGCAGATCCTGAGCAGTTGTAGAGTTCACAGAGCCAGAATAATCAACTGGGAAGCATGTAGGGCGAACAGTTACCAAACAAGGTCCTTTTCCTTTGTATTGAACTTTTGACAGTGCATTTCCAGCATATATAGGCCTAAACTGAGAATAAGAAAGGATGAGGGGGGGGGGAAATATAAAGAAACAGAACATATAAAAAAATCATAAACCTCTTGGTTAAATTCAGAGATGCAAGAATAAAATCAGACAAACATGCATTAATGAACAATCTATTAAATACCCAAAAAAAGGGTAGTACAAATTATCATGCTTAGGAGAGAGGAAACAATCATTGGGCAAATAAATAAGAATCAGGATAAGTGCTACAGGCGTCTGCATGACCAGATCCTCACAGAAACCACCATTACCTTACAAAGGTCCGTTCATCAGTGATCTTGATAACATCTGAAATCGGAGAGACATCCAGCAAAGCAGCTGCTCTAGGTAGAATATTCTTTCCAAATGAAGTTGAGGCAGCCATCACATGTGTATATCTGCCTTCTTGCTGTGCCAATGATATGACTTCTGCCCAAGCTTCAGCCAGTGGATATTTTAGCTTGTCTGATTGTGCTAGGAGAACCTACAAACAGACAATCCCTCATTTGTCAAACCACAGACTGATTCAAGATCTATGTCTTAAATAAAGACTATAGATGCTAATGCATCTCAACAGAAAGTATATTTCAAACTGTCAGCTCCAAATTTAATAAGAATATAATAATATATACCAGAATGAATGCAGGAAAACCCCAATATAATAATAATTTTTCTTTGATTAAAAGAAAGCAGCCCTACACATGTAACTAAATGTATGCAAGCGACCCAAAAGAAGAGCTAAAGATATATCAAATCCACGGCAGTGAACCACCTGCAACGTAAAATCCCTCATGTTATACAACATGACTATTTCATAAAGCTTCAAACAAACAAAATCTACTCTTGGAGAGCACTTGAAGTCCGCTTATATTACCTTCAAATTTATGAGGGTTTAAGGAATTTGCAACTTTGGAATTGAAAGCTTTACGTACATGTCAGATGATGAAATGCTGTCATGTGTGAATTTTGACCTTGAGTCCTTCCAACAATAGCCAAACCCTTTAAATGGTGGCTAACCCCAAAAACGATGTTATATCAGTCAAACTGATAGGTCCACAAGCATATAAGATCTAGATTTTAAGCTCTGATTCTATACTTCCATTCAACATTGAATCTAAACATGAATGAATGAATGGACAAACAAATATATATATATATATATATATATATATATATATATATATATATATATATATATATATATATATATATATATATATATATATATATATATATATCTGTGTGTGTGTGTGTGTGTGTGCGTGCGTGCGTGCGTGCGTGCGTGCGTGCGTGTGTGTGTGTGTCTGTGTGTGTGTGTGTGTGTGTGTGTGTGTGTGTGTGTGTACATACATACA